>CM045736.1:12973390-13118390 GCA_024760905.1 Plotosus lineatus | reverse complement strand
GTGAGGGCAGAGTGAACCTTGGACAGCTCACCAGGCCATCACTGGGTAGAAACACGCTGATGGCTATGCAGCTACTCTTGTCAGAAGTCAGTAAAGGTTCTTTTACATGAACCTCTCACCATAGACAGTGAGAGACATGGCCGGCCTTTGATAACCCAGTTAGCTGCACTGGGGGGGAGCAGTAGTATCAACCGTTGATAGTGGGTCTTGAACCCCAAATCTTGGGATTAGTCATCCAGCACCTTACCAACGAGCCATCACGGCCCATGTGATATCTTATATTTGTACAATTTCTGCATGGCCTGCAAGGGCAGTGGTGGCCTGGTGGTCAAAGATGCTGGATTGCTGAATCATTAATATGACTTCCATGAAGATGGAGGCAGATGATTCGCTGTGGTGACCACAGAAAGGGAACAGCCGAAAGGAACAGAAGTAAAATTGCTATATGGTATTAGTTGTAATTTAAACCCACCACAATGGTACATTTGGGAATTAATTAGGGTTGATTGATTGATGTATTTTATGCATGGTATGTCCCAATGTTAGCAATAAATACTGTGATTGCCATACGTAGGTCATACCATGCTTGAATCTATGGGGGAAAAGTGGCAACCTTACAGAATTCATATAGAAATCAGAAACTTCTAGCTTTCACCAATGATCTGACCAAGTTCACACCAATTCGGGCTATATATAGCAGTAATAAAAACCAGGTCAAATAAGATAAGATTACAGAATATCAATTTATCAGGACATGCCATTGGAAACTACAGTCCCAGAAAAATATTTGCCATTCCAACACACTGACGGAAAGGTGTTTTGACAGCTTAAGAGGAACAGTTCATGCCAAATAATCATCACTATCTCTTTCTTTTGTGGGAGTGTATTTCGATGGCTCGAATGGCCAGGATTTGCTACATTCTTTTCAACATAAAAACAACATCAGTGTGGAAAGATATCCGTAAATTCCAGTGTCTTTCCGCACTATTTTGCATATTTGCATTTATTATTATTATCAAGTCAATGATGTACTTATTGTACATTGAAATAAGTGTGTGATGGCCAGGGGTGCGAAGGGTTAACTGAACTGAGGGTTCATTGCTCTTTGATTTGTTTGCCTTTACAATCACTGCTTATTCACGTATCAATCGGTGCATGGAGCATTTTTGTGTTACTCGCTTTAACTCGGAGGGGAAAATAGCACAGCCTGGAATCCAGACAATCATATCACAGCACTATTTACACATCTAATTGCATGTCATGCAGCACCATTGCGATGGATGAACCAATTGAGAGTCCTTTGCTGAATGCAAACTCAAATTTCTTTATTTATTTTTGCTGTGTGTATTGTAAGATGCTCTTTTTCAGGGCTGGCTTGAAATTTTTCGATGGGATTCCGGAAGCGAAATAAACATCTAAAGATACCTACATACCAACAAAATACAGTACAATAGAACATCATCCATCTGGGTGTAAAAGGAACCGAAACCTGCGAGAGTTTGAGTTCCTACAAACTGACACAAATTTAAGTAATTGTAGATACTCAAGCCGGTCATATACTGGTATATCAGGGGTATTCGTATCTGTGTTTTTAGAATACAAGTTACAATTACAGGAAATGATGTCATTTAAAATAATGAACTTCAACTATCACATATTCTGTGCCTTTGAAACAGGAGAAAGGAAAGAGCTCAGTGTCTTATTTCAAGGCTGTTCTTTCAATGAGAGTTAGATCAGAACCCGAAATAAAGTTCTCACACACACACACACACACACACACACACACACACACACACACACACACACATATTCTCAAACTGTTAAACATGAGCACGTGTTCAGAAAATCTGGCACTACTGAAGGCTAAAAGTTCCGACTCCAATTACCCTCACAAGGGGTGACGGGGATAAAGTCCATCCGTTCTCTGTCCCCTGACATGGCATTACTCTCTATTGAGCTGCAACAGGATCCAGAGCTTGGCGTTATCGCCATGGTAGCGGTGCCATGTGTACAATAGCGCTGTGCTCCAGCAGGCCGTGGTAAAGCACAGGAACCCGGCTGACAGTTGTTTAGAAGTGTTTACACTCCGCGCTTCCCACTATAACTCACCGAGTCCAAAAGCCATAGATATCCACTCACGGGCTATGCAGGAAAGGAAAACTAGGGTTCTTTCTCCTTGAATGTTTGCAGGACCTGAATGGCACTTGGTGAAAGGATATCAATGTTAGGGGTTAGATGAGACCCGGCTATTTGTCGAATAAAATTCAAATTGAGGGATCTGATTGGTTTGTGGCACGGGGCGTTGTAGTTAGCAAGTCCACATCACAGCAAGAAGATCCTAGGTGGCCTCAGGGTATTTAGGTTTCCTCCTACAGCTTAAACACCTGCACATTAGGCTAACTTGCTGCTCCATATCGTTCCTAGATATGTGTGTGAGTGTAAATGGTTGAAAGTGTGTTGACCCTGTGATGGACTGGCATGTTTTTCAATGTGTACACTACCGTCAACCAGAGTCAGAGATAGGCCTCAGCCTCCTTGGGACCCTATTAGGATTTACTGCCTCTATGTTCTGTGTCAGGGACAATTCAGCTATATCCATCTCGTCTTCTGCAAATACTTACTGCTATATTTCAATCACCATGATATTGTGAGTTCCTGATGATGCCATAGCCATGTGTCGCTGGGAGCCCAGGGCCAGGAAGGAAGACATTTGCCTACCGTTCTCTCCATTACAGCAACTCTAGCCAATCTGAATTCACACATATGACTAGAAGTGAGTAATGCTCTCATCCAAGTGTGTTACGCCACCCCTGATGTTGCAAGAGCAGCAGTTGGATGGAATTATTCGAAACCTAATGATGTAATTGTGCTCGTATTTTTATGGCTCCGAAATCCTGTTGAGTTAACACACATGTCAGTGAAATAGTTCCTGGCTGCTTGAGCTGTGAGTCATTATGAATGGATGGTATGCATCAGTCCAATGTGACTTTGGCTCTTTCTCTCTGCAGACGTACTCGTTTCATCATCCTGATACAAAGAAAAATCGAGAGAATCCTTAGTCCTGTTTACGTTTTTGTCTTTAGTGGTAATAGACGCATTACTGTCAGCACATTAATGTGTGAAGCAGTGCAGATGGAAGACCGACGATTTTGTGTGAAAAGAAATTTTTCGTACTCCGTATAGATCCGAGCTCTTTCTTTTTGTCAGATTTCCAACATGGAGGCTGGAACCTTTCTCAGCCAAGACAGGGTGAAGTCAGGATACACCCTAAACACCCTGAACAGCTTTCCAGACCTTCACTGGCCAACGCTCACACCTAGGAGTAATTTAAAACAGCCAGTTCGCTTACTCTGCATGCCTTTGGAATGTGAGAGGAAACTGGAGTACACAGAGAAAACCCACACAAGCGCAGGGAGAACAATGTAAACTCCACACAGAAACGCCCGAACCCAGGACTCAAATTCAGGACCTTCTTCCAGTGAGGCAGACATGGTAACCACTATGCCACTATACCACCCGACAATTTCATTCATTCATTTTCTGAACCCATCTCTGTTGACTCTGGGCAAGGGCAAAGTACACCTTGAACAGCTTGACAGGCCATCGCAGGGTAGAAACACACTGACAGCTGTGCAGTTACTCTTGACAAAAGTCAGCAATGGTTCCTTTACAGCTTCTCATCATAGACAGTGAGAGACATGGTCAGCCTTTGATAACTCAGTTAGTTGCAATAGGGGACAACAGTGTCAACCTGTTGATAGTGGGGCTTGAATCCCAAGCTTGGGATGAGTAATCCAGCACCTTACTACCAGATCACGACTGCCACTAGCCCTATGATTTCTCTGAAAATATTTGGTAATACAAAAAGGGTGGCAAGACTGTCTCAAAGCAAGTAGGTCTTTTTATTATTTTAGCTATTTTATTCCTGCGCTTTGGAATTTTTGCATAGGTTTTGCGTGGATTTCCTCCAGGTGCCGTGTTTTTTGGACCATAAGGCGCACTTAAAAGCTCTCAATTCTTAAAAAAAGCTCACGGTGCGCCTTGTGTGTGGATGCAGCCTTGATCCATCACACTGACACCATCAAAACCCAAGTGAATCAAACTAATTCAGAGCTTTCCATCATTCTGGTGGATTAACCAAAGAACTTCAACCATTGGTGTCAACAGGTCGTAAGTTAGAGGGATCCGGACTTTTTGTCAAAATACTGCGATAAAGCACTGCTACAGTTTTCCCCTGAGACTTTGGAGTAACCTTCTTGAATTTAAAGTTACACTGATACAGCCCTTAACAGTAATGACCACCATTCTGTAATGAACACAATACTAATGCGCTGCCTCTTTAAGGGGGCTTGGCTGGGAGAAGGTCACGACCCAGGAAGACTTCTAATCTCCATCTCTATTGATCTGACTCCATGCGTGAGGGAATAATAGATGATAAGTATAATAATATAATAATAAAAATTAATAGAGGGATACGGGCTTTATGTTGAACTCACACAACTGTTAAACTCAGACACTGAAAATGAAGCATTTGATGGATTTGTGGAAGAGAAATGAACTGAAAAAGTGAGTTTATTGTTTTATTTTGTTGCAACTGAACAATGTTGAGAGTTATTGTGAATGAGTTGAATTAAGTTTGACTTATCTGACTTTTGTGTTGCTTGATGCGCCTTATAATCCGGTGCGCCTTATAGCCCAGAAAAATGTTTTTGGTTTCCTCCAATGATCCAAAGGCATGCACATGACATATTAGGTTGTTCCAACTTGCCCCAAAGTGTGTTGTTGTGTGTGCTATCTGGCAATGGTCTGGCAAAGTGTTCCAGGTGTACCCTACGAGGCTGCAGCCTGCCTGTGAGTGAATGATGAAAGATGGTTACTTAACAAGCAAGAAGCAAAGGGAAATGAACAAACAACAACTCGGTGGTGCAGAAATGTCTCAGAAAGCAAGTTGAACTAGTTTTGATATACTTTTTAGGTAAAACTGATTTCTATGATTTTATGACAGCATGTATTGTTGCTTTGAATTGCTGCTGAGATTCACAGTTTCTTTTTCTTTTTCTGTCTACCTCGACAAACACAAATAGTCTGTGAAAATGCTAGTCTGTGGAAATTAAACTACAATGCTAAACTAAACATAAGCATGACCTTAATAGCAGCACTCTGCACATAACAGACGGCAAAGGCGGCTTCGGGATCTTGTGATAAGCTCGACCATATGAACTGCGTCACCTCCACCTCAACACCCCCCCACACACCTTTGCAAATATGAACCCTGTCCGACTTGAGCCGTAAAAACAGTGCATCGTTAGGAGAGGCCGTGTGCAGAGTTTACTCAGTGTCGTCATGTTTGAGCCCTCTGGGGCACCGCAGCTACCCAATGCCTGCTTTATCAGGGGTCTGGTTTGGCCCCCTCATAGCAGCACCATTTACATAGCTACAGCAAACATGGCTCGACAAAAGAATGAGTGGGTGAGTCAGAAAAACGTGGACAACGAGGAAGACAAAGAGGCCCACAATACAGCCGAGCATATTTTACACTCTCAAGGGTCCCTCAGGAAGAGAAAGAAGCGGGAAGGAGAGAAAAATGGAGAAGTAGGAATGATTGCAGGTGTTAGCGTCACTGATGTGAGTGAGTGTGTGTGTGTGTGTGTGTGTGTGTGTGTGTGTGTGTGTGAGAGAGAATGCTATAAAGTCAGTGGCTTTATTTAAATTGAATGTATGATAACTCTTTAATCATTCTACTTACACTGTATGATTACTTACACTGTATGTTTGTCCATCATGATCTTTTGACCAATCCCAGCTGATTTGATGCAAGAGGCGGGTGCACCCTGAACTTCAGGGTGAAGACAGATACGAACATCCAGCCACACTCATATTCACACCTATGGGCAATTTATAGTCGTCAACTGACCTAATGTACTTTGAAGTGTAGGAGGAAACCCGTGAACAAAGAAGAAACCCAACCATGAGCTATGAACCCAGAACCATTGAGGCAACAGTGGTCACCACTGCACTACCTCGCCACTTGATTTGTTTAAGATACATAGATACTTACTTTTGATTTTATTTATTATGATGGTATGCACTCTCTCTCTCTCTCTCTCTCTCGCTCTCTCTCTCTCTCTCTCTCTCACTCTTCATTTATTTATTTATTTATTTAATTTACAATGACTTAATCCCTCTGCACTTTCAGCTAGTTGAGTCCAAGTGGTTCAAGTCCTCTCGGGGCTCAAGTCCTCTTGGGCACTCATAAAACCCCAAGCAGAAGTGGACGTGAATAAGAGCACTGCAAGGGAGGCTGTTTTCCATTATGCAGCTCCCCCTCACTTCCCCAATAGAGAGGGAAGCGAGGTCCCTCGTTCAACCCTCGCCACCCCTCCCCCCCTTCCCGAAAAACAATCAGAGGAATGCAAAGCTGAGCCCTAAAAAGATTATGTGGCTTTGCAACGCTGCGCACAGCTTTTTCTGGACGTGGTAAAGGGCCCCCTCGAGATCAAAGAGGTCACGGAGCTCCCCTCGCCATAAGACCGCGGCTTAACCGCTCAATGCCTCCGCACTCTTAAGCTTAGCTGGCCCTCATTAACGTGCCACATCCCAGAGGAGCTGTGTTTGGAAACAGAGCAGCGGGTCACGGCATAGGAAGTGGCACACTCCGCTTTTCTCCCCAGAAAGCATTATCCACTGTCCGTAAAGGGATTTGGCTCGAACGTGGCATGATTGTTGGCAGTGTGTGAACAAATTATAACATTTAGAAAATTCTAACACCGAAATTCAAGGATCTGCTGCATCAATATTGTCAACTGATTGGCCTGCTGAGATCGAGATCATATTTCCTGGGTTGTGCTCGTGTTTACTGGTTGCTATCAGTTATTTTTGTGCGTCTGTGTTTCCCACAGTTTTACTCATTCCTTTTGGGTCTGCGCTTTCTTTGTCGTTTACATATCTGGCAAGCAAAGAGATTTACTGGAAGGAAAAAAAGAAAAAATACTGAGGGATGCTATTGTATATGTTTCTCTCCCTCTCTCTCTCTCTCTCTCTCTCTCTCTCTCTCTCACTTACTCACTCACTCACTCACTTTCCACTCTTTGTATTCCTTCTAAAATATCTTGCCGTTGGTCTGAGGCCTTCTGGAAGCCATTAACGCTCGTAGCCATTTGCCAAAAGGCTTCTAGGTGTATTTACACACCGACAACCCTTTATCAAGGGCAGGAGTCGAGCTTTTACTATATGTGCTGTTTGAAAAGCAGAAAAAAAAAAAAAAAAAAAAAAAAAAAATTAAAGTCATTATCAGTCAAGTGAAATGGGAGGTAATTAGCATTTAAGCTCAGTCCCGGTGATTTATTATGCAGCTTGATGAGTCCATTTGACCCAACTCTCCCTCTCTCCTTTTCTGTTTCATTCCTGGAATCTGCAAACCGTTGGTCAACAATCAATCGAGCAATCAAATAAACAAATAAAATAAAATAAAATAAAATAAAATCATAATCATTTCCACCAAACTTTTCTTCAGAATGTGAAGGGCTAAAAAGGAATATCTGGCAACATAAATCAGATCCATTACTGCCACAGAACAGTTACATTCTATTGCAGTAATGGATCTGATTTATGTTTCCAAAACCTCGTAAGTCCTTCAAGTATTGTTGCTGTTGTTTTTGCTGCTGCTGCTGCTGTTGTTGTTGTTGTTGTTGTTGTTGTTGTTTCAGCCTGTTGAAACTTTGTTAATCTATTATAGTCAACCTACATTATAGGCTGTAGAAGGAACTATGACTTCTCCAATTTTTATCCTTTTTTTTTTTTTTTTTGCTTAACACTCTGTAAAGATGTAAAGTTAAAGTCTATAAAGTTCAAACAGTCATGTTTCCTGCTGGTGAGCTGTTCAGGGTGCGCCCCGCCTTCACCCAAAGTCAGCTGCGATGGGCTTCTGCCTCCATATGATGCCAATGAAGGATAAATTCATTCACTCCCTTTCTGAACAGCTTAATCCTAACTCGGGCCGCAGGGAGGCTGGCGCCCATCTCAGATGACTATGGGCGAGGTAAGAGTGTACCCTGGACAGATGAAGGATAAATTATAAATATTGTAGTGAGTAGCAGAACCTGTGTCACCCAAATGAGAATGGTTTCCTCTCAAAGTTTTCTCCGTCATAACTTTTTTTTAACCATTCACGATAAACTTCAATTTAATATCCTGATATCTGCAAAGCAGCTTTGGGACAATGCACTTAATTAAAAATGCTACGGAAATAAAATTTAATTGAATACAGTCACATATCAGGCAGTGGTAAACATTAAAACATTCAAAAAATAAAACATTCAAAAAGTGACATAAGATGTAAATAAAATATAAATACACACACACATACAGATGGTATTGCATAAGAAGAAGATGACACACATACATACGTGTGCAGATGCATGAGATTTAGGGTTTTTTTTTTTTTTTTTTTGCATAATTGGCCTTGTTTTTGTGGCATTTTCCTTAACCCTTTCCCCTATTCTTCCTTAAATTCCTTATTTTTTAATTCGCTGAATATTAAAAAAAAAAAGATGCGATGCACTGAAGCGAGAAGTAGCGAGGGATCCCTGTATACAGTGTATATATATATATATATATATATATACCACATCAATAAAAATAAAAGGACAGGACAAAGACTTTCTATTGAAACTCTTCTATAATCACCTGAAGAGAGAGGATGGTTTCACCACCCCTCGAAACAGATCTGTAGTGATAAATGGAGTTTCAATTGAAAGTCTTTGTCCTGTCCTTTTGTTTATATATATATATATATATATATATATATATATATATATATATATATATATATCTGTGTGTGTATACCTCTGGTCTTCGTCCAGGTTGCTATCATTGCCACATTGATGGTGTCCTCAGTGTGTCATTGGAAACCTTGAGCAGTCCTGTTCACAGTATCCACATAAACATACACTGGATAGAGATGTTACATGCTGAGGTGCTTTTCTATCCACCACACTTGTGAAAAGTGCATATTTGTATTACTGAAGCCCTTCTGTCTGTCCATTCTGTGCCAACCGCTCTCATCAACAAGCCATTTCCATCTCCAGACATATAAATTTTAATCCTTCTGTGTAAACTATCGGGATAGTTGAGCATAAAAATTAATCAGCGACCTCAAAAGTATTCCCATCAGGCACCAAGATCACAGAGGTAATTTGTACGGCTTTTTCTACATCACTGGATGTGTTGTTTGCTGTGACATGGCCAGTTAATCACATAATTAAGCCGGATTGGTGTACACTACTCAAGAACGGTGCGATCTGATTGGTTATTGATGGTTACAGAAGTGGCTTTGGCAGCAAAAGGCTGCTGGTTTGATTCCTGAGTGTGGTGGTGAGGGAATGAGTGGCACCTTCCTGTCCTCCACAGAAATTGCTGAAGTTCCCTTGAGCAAGGCACCTAACCCCCAACTGCTCTCTGGGCACCATAGTGTGTGTGTGTGTGTGTGTGTGTGTGTTATGGACATTATCCACATTGTAGATGCATCAGAATGAAGGATAAGTCTCAATGTTTATCACAGTCACTGAAATCTGAGAATATTACAACACAAAAATACAGTACTATTCCTAATTTTTTAAGGATTAAAAGCACCTCCCCCACAAACATATTAAATTATTTTCGAAAAGATTTGGTAATGGTTTGTGTGTGTAATTATTGTCTTACTTCATCATTTTCTGTAACCGCTTCATCCTAATTAGGGTCGTGGGGAGGCTGGTGCCCATCCCAGCCAACTCAGGGCAAGGGCAGAGTACACCCTGGACAGCTCGCCAGGCCATCGCAGGGCAGAAACACGCCAACGGCTTTGCAGCCTACTCTTGTCGAAAGTCAGCAATGGTTCTTTTACATGCCTCATACCATAGACCGTGAGAGACATGGCCGGCCTTTGATAACCCAGTTAGCTGCACTGGGGGGGGACGACAGTGACAACCCTGTGGAGAGTGGGACTTGAACCCCCAACCTTTTGATCAGCAAGCCGGCACCTTATACCACTATACCACCACTGCCCTGGCTAGTGTCTTACTTCAGAAAATTAAAATAAACCATACGTTTTCATTTTTGTTTGCTTTTCTTATGCTTGTGCAGCAAGCATTGGTGGTCTGCTGCTGGATCACTGATCCCAAGGTTGGGGGTTCAAGCCCCACTCTTGTACTGGTTGTCTTTCCCCTTGTAGTGCAGGTAACTGGGTTATCAAAGGTGTCAGTGTGTTTCTGATGTATGGCGAGCTGTCCAGGGTGTACTCTGCCCTCACCAAGATTTGGCTGAGATTAGCTCCCTAATTAAGATTAAATGGTTCAGAAAATGAATGCCTGTTCATAGGGCAGCGGTGGCCTGGTGGTAAAGGTGCTGGATCACTGATCCTAAGGTTGGAGGTTCAAGTCCCACTCTCCATGGGTTGTTAATGGCCCCCCAGTGCAGCCAACTGGGTTATCAAAGGCCAGCCATGTCTCTCAATGTCTATGGTGAGAGGTTTGTGTAAAAGAACCATTGCTGCCTTTTTACAAGAGTAGCTGCATAGCCATCAGCGTGTTTTTGCCCTGCGATGGCCTGGTGAGCTGTCCAGGGTGTACTCTGCCCTTGCCTGGACTTGGCTGGGATAGGCACCAGCATCCCCGTCACCCTAATTAGGACTAATCGACTCAGAAAATGAATGAATGTAAGTTTGTGTAGTGTATATGCTTAAATATACAGACGCTCCCCCAACTTGTGTTCATTCATTTTACTTTTTCGATTTTACGGGGATTTTTTTCCAAAAAAAATTATGTAAAATTTTGAGTTTAGTGTGCTCTCTTTAGTACGAAACGTACCTACGTAGAACGCTAACGTAATGACACAATGACATAATGACGCTGCGTCCATTGTTTACAAATGTAAAATGTGCCTCTGTTTCTTCCCAGTTCACCGTGTGTTACCCTTGTGTTAAGACGTCGTCTCTGTGATCTTTGTGTTTACACTGTTTTGCGGACTTTTATAACCCTAAGCAAATATGGTTGGTCAGAACTGTAAGCCTACTAGCATGGGTGCAAGTTTTCCGGCATATGCCGGAATTTCTGGTTTTCCCAAGACTGAATTAACTATCTGCTTGGATCGGCACAATCTACCATGCATACTCAGTTTAGCAAAGAGAGTTGTAAAATGAATGAAAACCCAAATCCAGAAAAGAAAGAAAACTCTCTACTCTGCTGGTGATTCACATCAGTGCAGGCTGAGTACTAAACGAGTATTCAATGGCGCCCTTGCTCATTTGAAAGACCGGAAGTCTGGATAACCCGTGCTTTGTCTCAAGCACAAGCAAGTGAACAACTTTTGGTGGAGCGCCTCACATATTGTAAGCGTTGATTGGCTGTTTTAAGCTTCATGTAAAGTGACTCAGCTCAGCTTCATGTAAACTTGACCATCCATCGACTATCAGAACCATTTACAAGCAGAAAGATCGCATCATAGAGAATGTTAAAGGTTATATTTGATAATGTATTTGATATTTGATGAATGAATTTGATTAAAATTTATCTATTTGAAATTATTTTGCTTGATTTTAATTTATTTGAAATTAATGTTGATATTATTTGATATATTTGATATTATTTTACAATGTTATGTTTATAATAATTGATTTAGGGGTGTTTATGAGATACGGTAATGGTATTATTGATGTATAGTATAGTATGAACGTCATACGTCACTGGAACACACAGTAACAAGTTACGTTTTCTTTTTTTCAATTTACGTTCGGCCATCTGAACCGAACTTCTTCTTCTTCTTCTTTTCCTTTCGGCTTTTCCCTTCAGGGGTCGCCACAGCGAATCATCTGCCTCCATCTCACCCTATCCTTTGCATCTTCTTCTCTTACACCAACGACCTTCATGTCCTCCTTTACCACATCCATGAATCGTCTCTTTGGTCTTCCTCTAGGCCTTTTGCCTGGTAGTTCCAGCCTCAGCATCCTATTACCAATATACTCACTATCCCTCCTCTGTACATGTCCAAACCATCTCAATCTAGCCTCTCTGACTTTGTCTCCAAAACGTCTTACATGTGCTGTCCCTCTGACGTACTCATTCCTAATCCTATCCATCCTCGTTACTCCCAAAGAGAACCTCAACATTTTCATCTCTGCTACCTCCAACTCTGCCTCCTGTCTTTTCCCCAGGGCCACTGTTTCTAACCCATACAGCATCGTTGGCCTCAACACCGTTTTGTACACTTTTCCTTTCATTTTTGCCGATACCCTCCTATCACACATCACACCGGACACTTTTCTCCAACCATTCCAACCTGCCTGCACACGCTTCTTGACCTCTTTTCCACACTCGCCATTGCTCTGGATTGTTGAGCCTAAGTACTTAAAATCCTCCACCTTTCTTATCTCTGCTCCCTGTAATCTCACCGTTCCTCTTTGGTCCTTGGTATTCATGCACATGTACTCTGTCTTACTGAGGCTAATCTTCATTCCCCTCCTTTCCAGGGCATACCTCCACCTCTCTAGATTTTCCTGCACTTGTTCTCTGCTCTCACTACAGATTACAATGTCATCTGCAAACATCATAGTCCATGGGGAATCTTGTCTAACCTCGTCTGTCAGCCTGTCCATCACCATAGCGAACAAGAAGGGGCTGAGAGCTGACCCTTGATGCAGTCCCACCTCCACCTTGAACTCTTCTGTCACACCGACAGCACACCTCACCACTGTCTTACATCTCTCATACATGTCCTGCACCACTCTAACATACTTCTCTGCCACTCCAGACTTCCTCATGCAATACCACAGTTCTTCTCTCGGCACCCTGTCATATGCTTTCTCCAGATCCACAAAGGCACAATGCAGCTCCGTCTGACCTTCTCTGTACTTCTCCATTAACATCCTCAAGGCAAACACTGCATCTGTGGTGCTCTTTCTGGGCATGAAACCAAATGGGCCATCTGAACCGAACAAAAACGTAAATTGGGGAGTGTCTGTAATTAATTCCTCTCCTAGTAAAGTATTGCTAGACTGTATTCTCATAAACAGGCCAGTGTGTACATAATTATTAGCCAGAGTGTCATGTCTTTCAAGTGCAATCATGATCCCAACATTGGGCTGACAAACAAGGAAACACATTTAATACACCAAAAGTCATACTGTACTGTAAATGATTTCTTGTTTGTAACCGGATGCTGCATTCCATGGCTTCCCACCACTTTACACTGACCTCTCAGAAATACTGTACTTTGGCAGACACGGGTATTTAATAACCCTCTTAGAAGTGCACTCTGCAGATTTCCTGAAAACACATTGCCAAAAAGAGTGAGTGCCAAAAAACAAAGGCCAGAAAGGATAGTACATGATACAAGTTTGGCAGTCGAGAAAAAACAAGAGTGGTTGTAAAGAGGAAGCTGATAACACTCTCTTCATAGCGCATCAGGATGGTGCTCTCCTGTGTATTATCCCCAGTGTCAACAGTGTTCATGACAATCAGGGTGACATGAAGCAGAGGTGACGTGATGCAAGACATTACCATCGCGGGAAACAGATTTGTTCTAAATAAGCATAGCAGCTCTGACACAATTTAATGATTCCTCCTTATCTTCTTCTGTTCCTTTCAGCTGTGCCCCTTTTGTTCCCTTCAGGGGTCGCCACAGCGAATCTACGATTTGCATGTTTGATTTGGCATAGGATTTTACGTTGGATGCCCTTCCTGACACAACCCTTAGCAAGGGGCAGAAACACAGTGACGGCTATGCAGCTACTCTTGTAGAAAGTCAGCAATGGTTCTTTTACATGAACCTCTCACCATAGACAGTGAGAGACATAGCTGCCCTTTGATAACCCAGTTGGCTGCACTGGGGGGGCAGTAACAACCTTGTGGAGAGTGGGACTCAAATGTCCAACCTTAGGATCAGCGATTCAGCACCTTTTACCACCAGGCCACCACTACTCTATATATATATATATATATATATATATATATATATATACCCCTTCCTCCTTTTATATATATATATATATATATAATAAAAATAAAAGGACAGGACAAAGACTTTCTATTGAAACTCCATTTATCACTACAGATCTGTTTCGAGGGGTGGTGAAACCATCCTCTCTCTTCAGGTGATTATAGAGTGATTAACCTGAAGAGAGAGGATGGTTTCACCACCCCTCGAAACAGATCTGTAGTGATAAATGGAGTTTCAATAGAAAGTCTGTCCTTTTATTGTCCTGTCCTTTTTATTTTTATTGTTATTTGCTCTACCAAAAAGTATTGAGCACTCTCCTACGGAAGGATCTACTCAGAAAATTCTCTCTCTCTCTCTCTCTCTCTCTCTCTCTCTATATATATATATATATATATATATATATATATATATATATATATATATATATATATATATAAAATATATATAAAATATATATATATATATATATATATATATATATATATATATATATATGTATATATATATATATATATATGTATATGGCTCGATATGAGTTGTAATCAAAAGTGGGCGTGATGGGCTCTTTTGTCATAGTTAATTGTTGAATGAGCCATGAATGTGTCACAGCCTCATGTAGTGCAGCTGGATATATTGGCCATTACCATCCGAGGTCCTTCGATATGTCAGTTAATATTTTTAACATAATACATCATTGCTTTCTTCCCAAATCTAGCCTTTGCTAAGCTCTTCTTTCCTGTACGTTCCCTTTCAGTTTCTGTAATGCTCTGAATTCAGGTTTTCAGGCACTGCTGGACTGTTTGACTGTTAAGGAAATAGTGAACCTGTAAGTGTTGAGGGTATCTTGGGCTTGGTCAACCATCGTCAAGGTGGAGGTCACATCTGGGTCTAGATTTATCAGACTGAAGGAAGACCAAGGTTCAAGTATTCCCCAGCTATGAGACTTTTCACCTTAAAGGAATGTTCGGCAGTTATAATCGGTACCTACCATATTTATAGTGTAGTGCACAGGTGTCAAACTCAAGGCCTATATGCAAAACCTGGCTCGCCAATCATTTTATGTGGCCCGCGAGAATTTTTAAAGTACCATATGATTATTTGAGAATCTTTTTTTTGATCATCCCCCATTTTATCCCTAATTTAGTCGTGTCTAATTCCCACCCATCAGGTATTGCTTTCAATATCACACTACCCCTACCGACCAGAGAGGGGAGAAAGCTAGCCACCCACCACTTTTCGTATTTGGGGGTGGTCAAACACACTCGGAGGGAAAGCGCTATCCAAACCCTCCTACAAATGAGCACACAGATGCCCATGACTGGGTGATGATTGCTGTGAGTGACGGAAGTGAGCGTATGCCGTACTCCCTCCCTTGAGAGCTAAGTCAATCAGCTCCCATGGAAACCCGGTCACGGATGGCTGTGGCGTTAACTCGAATTTGAACTTGCGATCTCCAGGTTAATGGTCAAGCATGTTTTCAATGCCCACTCCGGATTATTATATGCTCTGTGCATCGACTATTACCATGAAATATAAATCATCATCTTTCCACTACGTGGCAGCAACCTTTTTCAGTAAACAGCTCAGTTCAGTTCATTTTCTGTACCCGCTTAATCCTAACTTGGGTCACGGGGAGGCTGGTGCCCATCCCAGCCAACTTCAGGCGAGGGCAGAGTACACCATGGACAGCTCGCCAGGCCATCACAGGGCGGAAACACACTGACAGCTTTGCAGCCTACTCTTATCGAAAGTCAGCAATGGTTCTTTTACATGCCTCACACCATAGACAGTGAGAGACATGGCCCGCCTTTGATAACCGTTAGCTGCACTGGGGGGGACGACAGTGACAACCCTGTGGAGAGTGGGACTCGAACCCCCAATCTTTGGATCAGCGATCCAGCGCTCTATACCACTAGACCACCATTGCCCCCCAGTAAACAGCTAGTCATTCAAAATGCAAGCAAGATTGCATGCTAGCTAATTGCTGTCACGTGTTGTCAGAAAAGGAAAGTGAAAAAAGAAGAGAACAAATGCCGAAACCATTCATTTTGACATGCAGATTTAATTTCATGGAGGTTTTTGTACCAGTAATAACTAGCAAATCACAAAGCTGTTTAATTCAGTCATTTATATGGAAAGTCTCAGGGCAGTTCTGCAGATTATGAGACCACTTAGCAGGGGCCAGACTCTCAAGTCTGGAGCGCATGTCAATTTGCCACAATGTCCCGTCAATGAGTCATATGACCTCCTGTGCTCTGTGACATCAGTAGATGATGACACTCACAGGTCTCCTATGGTTCAAGACCAATTGGTGCTCCTAAGAAAACGCACAAGGGCTTGCTAAAGTAGTTGTGGGATCAACTAGTCACAGACAGACCGGTATAGAGGAGCACAACTTGTTCACCATTTCGAAAACATCTGATTTGCTGAGGAAGCTGCTCATTGAGAATGAAGAAAGGCTGCTGCTCATTGGTGCCTAGAAATCCCCAAGGCAGGACATG
This sequence comes from Plotosus lineatus, assembly GCA_024760905.1. Taxonomy (NCBI): domain Eukaryota; kingdom Metazoa; phylum Chordata; class Actinopteri; order Siluriformes; family Plotosidae; genus Plotosus; species Plotosus lineatus. The sequence continues at coordinate 13,101,918 of CM045736.1, read as the reverse complement.
TTTGAGTCTCTGCTTTGCCAATTCATTCAGCCACCATATTCCCCTAGGTGTGACTGTGAAGACAAAATGACCACCCGTTCACCATCCATCCATCAATCCATCCATCCATCCAACCTGCCATCCATCCAACCATCCAACCATCACCACTCTATCAGGGTCATGAGAGAAGTTCCAGCTGACTTTGGACAAAAGGCAGGGTACAACCTGAACAAAACCTGAAGAAAAAAACCCAAAAAACAATAAGAAGCGTCATTTTCTTAATGGAGGCAACCGGCATTGTTGGACATTCTTATCCTTGTGTGAATTTTGTTCTGCTCTCGAGATATAAAAACATAACATGACCCCCCCCTCCACACACACACACACACACACTATGGACTATGGAAGTTGTTTTCCTCTGTCCAACCTTTGGAGTATGACAGAGTGGACTGAACCCAGAATGTTTCAATAACCTTCCCAACACACCACATGCTCATTCATCAACATCTGGAAAGGGTCACAAGCCTGATTCAGACTCCACACCTTTAAACACAACATCACCGATCATCCTTGTAGTAGCTTAAAGACCAGCTTCTGAAGTAAATGTTTTGGATTGGAGGTGGAATAATGAAATACTGGGCTTGACTTTTACTTGTATCTGCACCTGACTGTGTGAAAGCAACTTGTTCCAGAACAACTTGACATCCAGAACATGTTGCTTTCTGAACACAATCGGGGTCAAGTAGAATGTTTTACATGCACACTGTAGTCTCTATCCAGGTTATTAGGTCGTATCGCTTTCGCAGCAAAAGGCTTCAATCTTTTCCAGTAGTTTACGCATGTGTTGTCCCTTTAGCGTCCGGCTTTCCGGAGATTTGACACTGACCATGTAAGTACGTAGGAAAGTGGGGCCAACCGGCTTTGGGCGTATTCATTCAGGATGGCTGTGCTGGGTTTCCTCTTTGTACTCCAGGTTCCTCCTACAGTCCAAAGACATGCACATTATGCTAGCTGGCTAGTCAATGTTGGATACATAGATAGATAGATAGATAGATAGATAGATAGATAGATAGATAGATAGATAGATAGATAGATAGGCAGACAGACAGACAGAGAGAAAAATAGATAGATAGGCAGATAGACAGACAGTCAGATAGATAGATAGATAGATAGATAGATAGATAGACAGACATACAGACAGACAGACATACAGACAGACAGACAGACAAATAGATAGATAGGCAGATCGTCAGACAGTCAGATAGATAGATAGATAGATAGACAGACAGACAGATAGATAGATAGATAGACAGATAGATAGACAGACACATAGATAGATAATTAGATAGATAGATAGACAGACAGATAGATCGATAGATAGACAGACAGACAGACAGACAGACATAGATCGATAGATACATAGAGAGATAGACAGATAGCTAGACAGATAGATAGATAGATAGACAGACAGATAGACATATAGACAGACAGACAGATAGACATATAGACAGACAGACAGACAGATAGACAGATTGATAGACAGACAGATAGATAGACAGACAGACAGATAGACAGATAGATAGATAGATAGATAGATAGATAGACAGACACATAGATAGATAATTAGATAGATAGATAGACAGACAGACAGACAGACAGACAGATAGATAGATCGATAGATAGACAGACAGACAGACATAGATCGATAGATACATAGACAGATAGACAGATAGCTAGACAGATAGATAGATAGATAGACAGACAGACATATAGACAGACAGACAGATAGACATATAGACAGACAGACAGATAGACATATAGACAGACAGACAGATAGACAGATTGATAGACAGACAGATAGATAGATAGACAGACAGACAGATAGACAGATAGATAGATAGATAGATAGATAGATAGATAGATAGTTAGACACTGTGTGGCACAAAAGCAGCAACCTCCTCCTGTAATATCTTCAGCTTGAATGCATTATAAGCTCACGCTGACTCAGTGTGGTGTTTACGAGTGTTGCGTATCGCCTCTCCTTCCTTATTACGCTTATCATTTTCATGCTGCCAACTCATGACCCGCCCACAGTGCCTAGAAACAAAGAAACGACAGCAAGAACAAAAAAGAATACTGTCAAACTTAAAATTTCCCACTGTAACCGTTAGGAGTGAAATTTCATCTCGCCATTACCTGTGTACTCATTATACACAAGGAAGTGTTGACACGTTGAGCGTCTCCCGGTCCGAGGCTCGGAGAGACATTTAGGGAACACCCACCGGGCTGAATGTGTGGAATCCCAACTCTCCAAGACTGAACTTGAACCCAGTGGTGCAGTGGCAGGCTTCACACAGCCCAGGTGCACATCTGCTCCCCAGGCATGAATGTGATGAGATGAGGCCAGAACCCGGAGGCATTCTGGCCTAATGAGGCCTTAATGAAGCTGTCAGTCTGTCTGTAGCCCAAAGCTGCTGATCAGGTGAGATGGGCGAGGATTTGCTTCGATGTGAGATACAAGCAGATAAAGAAAGAAAGCTGTGTGATGTCAGTTGCTGAAATCGGTTCTGTTCCGTAGTAGCAGGAACTTGTGTGTCTCCCTCAGCCGTACAGTTCCTTAAATGTTCCATTGTGTCGCTGATTATAGCGGCCACCACAAACGTTGTCATCACCCACACAGACACTGAGCAACATATTTGTTTTTTTAATAGCGTGTATCGAAACGGAGACTTCCTGCACATGCATTCAGGTGAAAAACCGGCACGTTGAGGTTCACACCACACTGGATTACCTAAAAAAAGTTTGACTGACTTGTTGGTTTGTAACTTTTTTTGTTAACCCCCTGAACGTCATGCTCCCTATGACACTGCGGGATACATCTTACACGGTTCATCAGACCATCACAGGACCAACGCAATTAGTCACATTTTTAGGCAAATTGGAAAATCCAAGTCGTTTAACGTGCATGTTTTTGAACTGTATAGGAAGAGACTGGAAAACCCCGAGGAAACCAATGCAAGCACAGGGAGGAACTTTAATGTTCTACCCTGCTGTCGGAGCGTGTGGTGCTTCTGTGTATTACATCCCGAAGTTAATTCTAATTCTACCTCGAACCCTGAACACATCTCCAGCCCAGCATGGAGACTCGGCCACCGTGGCCAAAGAGGACTTCGAGGACTTGACGGAAAGAGCTGGATATGTAAAACCAAGTTCTCGAGGAGAGGAATACTGACATACTCAAGGCCCCCGGGGCCCCATTCAGGAAGTGGCTCGATGCCTAATCAAAGGCTTCTGGTTCGCTGTGTTTTTATTTCCCATTAATAATAATTATGGGATGCAATAGAATAATTATCGATTGATGTAAATGTCTCCATTTCATTCCCAGAATGTTCTCAAGCTTGTCTCAAGGCATTCGCGTCACATTTCTTCTTTTTCTTTCAGCTATTTCCTTTTTTCTCAGCGGTCACCACAGCGAATCATTTTGATTTGGCGTAGGGTTTTACGTCGGATGCCGATCCTGACTCAACCCTTTAGCGAGGGGCAGAAACACGCTGACGGCTTTGCAGCGACTCTTTACCAAAGTCACCATAAACAGTGAGAGACAGTGAGAGACACAGCCGGCCTTTGATAACCCAGTGGGAGGAAACCGGAGCCCAAGGAGGAAACCCACGTAAGCACGGGGAGAACGTGCAAACTCCACACAGAAACGGCCGAGCTGGGTATCAAACCTAGGCCTTCTTGCTGTGAGGCGGATGTGCTAGCCAGTTCGCCACCATGCCGCCTCCGCAAGACATTATTACTCTACTGTCTGTCTTCCTTTTGGCTTTTTCCCTTTTACTCGGGAGTCGCCACAGCGAATCATCTGATTCGGCAGAGGTTTTTACGTCGGATGCCCTTCCTGTCACAAACCTTTTCAGCAAGGGACAGAAACACGCTGACGGCTTTTCAGTGAGAGACATGGCCCACCTTTGATAACCCAGTTCGCCGCACTGGGGGGGACAGTGACAACCTTGTGGAGAGTGGGACTTGAACCCCCAACCTTTGGATCAGCGATCCAGCACCCTATACCACTAGACCACCACTGCCCCTCCATTATTACTCTACTATAGCACCTTATTTCCATATTTACCTACAAATTATTCGCAAAATTGTTGCGCCGCTTTTGTGCGATAAACTGTGCGTATGTAAGCGGCAGAATATTTGCTTGCATGTTTAAAAAAAAAAAAAAAAATCTACTCTCATCAGTTGCACCTCTAATGTGATCACTTCCCTCGGGATGCCCCACTATCCTTTCATTCATTCCTTTTCTGAACCACTTAATCCTAATTAGCATGGGACCGGTGGTGTAGTGGTTAGGGTGCTGCGCTCATGACCAGGAGGTTGTGAGTTCAAATCCCACTGAGACCCTCACTGTGCTAAGACCCCTGGGCAAGGTCTCAACCACAAGTGTGCCTCTGTTCACCCAGCAGTATAAATGGGTACCAGTACAAATATACTGGGAAGGTAACCTGCGATGGACTCGTGTCCTATCCAGGGGGAGTTGAACTCCTGGTCGCTTCACGCTACGGAATCCGGGAATAAGCACCGGCCTGATGCGCCACCATGACTCGGGTGTAAAAACCCAACAGACTTTACCTATTAATTGTAATTAGGGTCACGGGGAGGCTCGCTCCCATTCAGGTTCCATCGGCGAGGGCAGAGTACACCCTGGACAGCTCGCCAGGCCATTGCCAGGCAGAAACACGCTGACGGCTTTGCAGTGACTCTTTATGAAAGTCCGCAATGGTTCTTTTACATGAACCTCTCACCATTGACAGTGACAGACACCACCGGCCTGTGATAACCCAGTTCGCTGCACTGGGGGGGCAGTGACAACCCATTGAGAGTGGGACCACCTCCACCACCAGACCACCACTGCCCTGGGATGCCCCACTATTAGATAACAGATGTTAGTGACACTGAAACGAGGACAGCAGAAGGAAAATAAATGATAATAAATGATAATAAATGATAATAAATGATAATAAATGATAATAAACGATAATAAACGATAATAAACGATGAGGTGATGCAAGAAACACGATCAGGTTTTATTCATCTGTAGCGAGTCGAGACTGTTTTTTTCGACAGAAAGTAAATTCGAGGCTTTTAAAACCAACATCTCTGCCAACACCACAGTTGTGGCACAGAACTGTGGGCAGCATCCGAGGTTTTTATATATAAATACCCCAGGCTTGTTTGGTGTGTTGCTCGCCGTGCTGTCAGCGCCGCCGCACCTGAGAACAGCAAATATTGACTTTTTTCTTTGCGCTTATCTCTGTTTAAGAAACAGCGGTGAAACACACAATGTTGAACTGCTGCTTCGAAATAAGCCTTGGGGCGGTGATCCGCACATACAGGAACTGTTTCAGGTTAACAATCTGGTTAAGATAAGATTTTAGAACTGTAAACGTGACCCAGACGAAAACAGCCGAGTTGCAATCGACTGAATATATTAAACGTTCTCGACGTGCCCCTGAAATTGTACTTGTTCATTTATTATTATTTTTTTAAAGCTGCTTAATCCTAATTAGGGTCGCAGGGAGGCAGGTTCCCATCTCAGCCGATTGTGGGCGAGGGTGGGGTACACCCTGGACAGCTCACCAGACCATCACACAGCCGGCACTCACACAAGCATTCACACGCACGCCTAGGGGTGACATGATCAGCCAGTTAACAGACTGGACATGTTTTGGGACTGCGGGAGGAAACCGGAGCACCCGGAGGAAACCCGCACAAGCACGAGGAGAGCATGCAAACTCCACATGGAAACACCCAAGCTGGGAATCGAACCGAGGACCTTCTTGCTGTGCGGCAGACGAAAACCGTGCTCATTTGCAAAACCGCTGACTATATTAGGGTTGCGGAGAGGCTGGAGTCTATCTTAACCAACACTGGAGGAAGGCAGGGTACACCATCATTGTGAGCCCAACACACACAAACAACCAATCACATCCACATTCACTCAAGGGGCAATATGGACACCCCCCACCCCCATCACCCCCCACCACCCATCCCCCACCCCCACCCCCACCCCCACCCATCCCCCACCCCCATCCCCCCACCCATCCCCCCACCCCCCATTTTCCACATGTGCAGCGACACCAGCACAGGGAGAACATGCAAACTCAACACAGCAACTCTTTCATCCTCACCAACCATGGGACTCGAGCCCAAAACCTTTTCTACTGTGAGGCGGACGGTGTGTTAAATAAACTGCATTCATTACATGAAAATTTTCCAAGACTATTTGCGTGTTCCTGAACACGAGTGTCACTGATCTGTGTACCGAGCGCCGTGATCCTGATAAACATCACCGTCTTTTTTCCCCCTTTTCGTTTCGTTTCTTTTCTTTTCTTTTCTTTTCTTTTTTTTTAATTTCTGTTGGCAAGATCTCGGACTTTCCACATTCTTGTGACTCTGTTGCACTGGCAAGTTATCATGCATCCGTCAGTTTGTTCCCTGGGTCACATGGCCTTGTTATCGCTATTGTAAACAGATGCAGATCCAACACAAGATGTTAACCAGGTGAGCAAGACACACGAAGCCCATGAGCCCACCAAGAAATCTTTCTATTTCTATTCAGCCAAAATGAACTGATGATGGAAAATAAAACACATTATTGATTATTTACTCAGAATCAAAAACCTTTCAACTCACTAAACATGTTTATATTAGAATGTTTGTGATTGGTTTATTATTCGGCCTGAGAAGATGACATCACGATGGGACATTGCTAGCACAAATCCAAGCCTATAATAGGAGAAAAAGCCATCAGAGATTTCAGCGAGGCTTTGCGGATAGCTATAAAAACAACAGAGGAAGAGTCTTATCGTATTAACGAAGCCCTGCAGAGATACCGAGCTTCCAGGATGCAGTACGGTCGGACAAGGCATTGGTGGACACATTGATAACACGACTTACAGCCGAGACATGGCCAGGTTAGTTAGTGATGTATGAAATAATCAGCATGTGATGTAACCGTGGTGATGAGAAAGCTGAACCGAATAAAGGATGCTCATGAGGGCTGGAGCATACAAGCAGAGGGTAGTGAAATGGCATTGTGGGTAATGTAGGAAACCATTAGCAGGATGACCACTGGGAGCTGAAAGCAGATTTATTCATTGCACTTATATGGCAGGACCCAGTAGCTATCACTAGAGTGACTTTTCATCTCAGTGCTCGGTGTGGGATGAAATATGGAGCTTTTACCAGCAGAGGGCGGCATTTAGTCAATTACTGTACTGAAGAACCCATGCAACAATTTAAAAAATAATAATAATAATAATTAATTAATTAAAATCTGAATATGTGCATTGCGGTTGCAGTTAGTATAGCAATTAGTTTGTAAATATTAATTAAAAGTTGCATGATTTATGATTCCGAACTGAAACTTAGAAGCTCAGGCCATTGTGGAGACATTTTGGGAAGTAACCTTTTTTCCTCCCCAATAAAGAAAGCAGCTGGGACAAAATTTTAATCATTACAGTCTCATTCATACATTTATTTTTCTGAACCACTTAATCCTGATTAGGGTTACAGGGTGGCCGGTGCCCATCTTAGCCGACTCCAGGCGAGAGAAGGGTACACACCGGACAGCTTACCAGGCCATCACAGGCCCTTCACTCACCCTCAGCCTCACACCTTCGGGGAGATTTGGAACAGCCAGTTAGTTGAAAGTGCATGTTTTTGGGACCGTGGGAGTAAACCAGAGTACCCGGAGGAAACCCACACAAGCAGGGGAGAACATATGCCACACAGAAACGCCCGAGCTGGGAATCAAACCCAGGCCTTCTTGCTGTAAGGCAGACGTGTGCACCACTACAGACCATAATTCCAGTGTGTCAGTGTTTATTTTAATGGACTCATATTAGATTCTTTAAGCAAGCCAGTGCTAAATCTGCTTTCTCAGAGGAGTCCCAGTTCAATTGTCCTGCAGATCAGAACCATTACACACACACACACACACACACACACACACACACACACACACGGGGGGGGGGTGTTCTCTTTATTGAAACCTCCCAAGAAGCCTGTAGCAGCACCGAGACACTTCCTGCAACACAATGTCCAAATAGTTTATTTGGACAAGGATCTTACACAACATTGCACGAAAAACAATTGAAGCTCTTTTAAATCCTAATGTTTGTGCATGTGGACTGTTTTGCATTCAGATCACAGGCTTTCACTCCAATTCAAACCCAGAGACAGTGTCCAGATTCGCTCGGCTAAAATGTATGATGCACAAACACATGTATAGTACATGGGCAGCTTGTGAGATCTGGTGTTTGATCTAAAGCCATTTTTGTTGTGGTCATGTGACATAAAGCCGAAAAATGTGGTTCTATTTATTGTATTTTTGACTATACATAGAGAGAGAGAGAGAGAGAGAGAGAGAGAGAGAGAGAGAGAGAGAGAGAGGTTAAATATTCATTAAAAACTTTCTTTTTCTTAGAACATACAATTTGTAGATTTTTCATTCCTTCTCTAACCACCGGAGGGCGCAAGGATCAAGAACATGTTTTTTTCCACTGTTTTCTCTCTCTCATTGTTGTACAGGAATCTATTACTATTATTATGATGATTATTCTCCCAGTGCAGATAACTCGGTTATCAAAGGCCAGCCATGTCTCTCTCTGTCTGTGGTGAAGAGGTTCATGTAAAAGAATCATTGCTGACTGTCGTCAAGAGTAGATGCATAGCCGTCAGCGTGTTTCTGCCCTGCGATGGCCTGGTGAGCTGTCCAGGGTGTACTCTGCCCTCACCTAGAGTCAGATGAGATGGCCGCCAGCTTCCTCGTGACGCTAATTAGGATTAAAGCTGTGACAGAAAACCAGTGTGAGTGAATGCATGATGGTTATTATTAGTCTGAACGACGCAGTGGTGTCGTGGTTAGCAGATCCACCTCACAGCAAGAAGGTCTGGCGTGGGTTTCCTCCAGCTGTTCCAAATCGCCCCTAGGTGTGAGTGTGCATGTGAATGGTTGTGTTTGTTGCCCCGCGGGTGTACACTGCCTTCACTCATTTTCAGCTGAGATAGGCACCAACCTCCGAACAATCCTGCTGTTAGGCCTAAAACAGCTCAGCGAGTGAGAGTGCTTATTATTATTATCATTATTATTTACAATTAGCTATACCAATACAATTAATTTTAGTAGAGTTAATAATGAAAAGCAGACATGAAAAATATACATTTTATAAAGTTTAAATCCCCAGTTTGTGTTCCTTTGTATACAGTATGGCGGCGTTTCATGTGTCTTGGATCTGAGTTCAACTGAGAATATCATGTGAAGGTTTATGGGAAAGAACCTGGCAACCCATGCTGTAAAAAAAAAAAAAAAAAAATTTGCCAATTCTTCATTCTGAGAATAGAGTCGGATTCATGGGTCAGAACCAAACATGTGTCTAATACATGCTTTGCGAATGTCGGTTTCTTCAGGGTTCTCCTGCTTGGCGACATTAAACGTCCTCCTGGTGTAAATGTAACCGAAGAATACAGGTGTAAGATTACATCTCATCTTCTGCAGCGCTGCATGCCATCAGGTCCCCATCACAATATTTACTGTGTGTGTGTGAGAGAGAGATGAAGTGCTTCCTTATGACATGTAAATACATTATTGATGGGATGAAGCCTTTTGCCATCGCTGGTCACATGGTGCAAGACAAGTGCTAGTGCACTCAGTATTATTAGCAAACACACTTGAGCAGCTGGTTGATGTGGCAAGATTACTTTATCATTGTTGATGGAACTATTCCAAAGCACCAAACACAGCCTGGACAAGCAGATCATACACTCTGCAAATAACACCAGTGATATTTCTAAAGGCTCAGAATGTCTAATAAAACATCGTGTGTACGGAAAGAGCACCGACGCAGTGCGATACTGTCAATCAGGGATTACAGGAAACTATACAGTGAGGTTGTGACACTAGAATAAAATAAATGCTTTTCATAATGGGTTCAACATACTGTGTGTGTGTGTGTGTGTGTGTGTGTGTGTGTGTGTGTTTTTTGATAAACTCTGAGTTTCTATTTATTGCATTGAATAAAATAATAATGTGACGATAGATTCTTGATGAAATAACTGAGTTTGCAAGATGTTGTACCGTGCTGTGGTCTCCTTTGATTTTTTTTTTTAATCTCATGAAATATTCACGAAATTACACTAACAGTTCTTGTTAGATGATTTTAGACTTTGTGAGTTGCAAAGAGGAAGAATAAAGACAAAACATGTAACAAAAATAGCAACAATAATGAAAATAAAGAGCAGCACCACCATCAAGTTCAACATCATTAACAACAATAATAACAATAACAACAACAATGATAAAATACCCCCACCAAGACCAATAATAATGATGATGATGATGATGATGATGATGATAACAACAATAATAGGCGGCACGGCGGCTTAGAGGTTAGCATGTCCACCTCACAGCAAGAAGTAGGTTTGATTCCTAACTCGACCGTTTCTGTGTGGAGTTTGCATGTTCTCTCTGTGCTTGGTTGGGTTTCCTCCGAGTATTCCGGTTTCCTCCCACAGTCCAAAAAAACATGCATAGTATGTACCATACTATTCCAAATCGCCCCTAGCGGTGAGAATGAGTGTGAGTGGTTGTATGCATGTTGGTCCTGGCATGGTCTGACGAGATGGGTGACAGGAACTCTAATTAGGATTAAGCAGGTTAGAAAATGAATGAATAATAATAATATGATAATGAATAATACCAATAACAATTATTAAAAAGAGGTAATCCTACCAACAACAACGATAAGAATGATAATGATGATGAAAACACGACCACCAACAGCATCAGGACCACCAACAGCATCACGATCACCAACAGCATCACAACTGCTAATAGCATCACGACCTCCAACAGCATTAGGATCACCAACAACATCACGACCGCCAACAGCATCAGGACCACCAACACCATCAGCACCACCAACAGCATCACGATCACCAACAGCATCACAACTGCTAATAGCATCACGACCACCAACAGCATTAGGATCACCAACAACATCACGACCGCCAACAGAATCAGGACCACCAACACCATCAGCACCACCAACAGCATCACGATCACCAACAGCATCACAACTGCTAATAGCATCACGACCACCAACAGCATTAGGATCACCAACAACATCACGACCGCCAACAGCATCAGGACCACCAACACTATCAGCACCACCAACAGCATCACGATCACCAACAGCATCACAACTGCTAATAGCATCACGACCACCAACAGCATTAGGATCACCAACAACATCACGACCGCCAACGGCATCACGACCACTAACACCAAGCTCGACAACAATAAAGTCATATGAAACTCACCAGTCCGTGTTGATGCTGCTTAAAGCTGGTTAATGTTGACCAACTTGCCATCTATTCTTCTTGTAAATCAGTTTTGGCTCAGCAAACATGTTCTATTGATTTTAATTCCTTCCAGCTATAAGTACAATAGGGTGGGTCCCATGGCACATGGTTCTTTAAAAACCATTACTTGCAAGAAAAAAAATGTAAAAATCGATCTAACGATCTGCAAAAAGCATCTTTCTCCTCGTTTTGAAATCAATCTCTGGCTTTTCTTCTACAGGGAACAGCTGTCAATGTTTCAAGCTTAACCCAACCCAATGGAAGTGATAAAATTGAAGAGAAGTAATGAATGGACATATGCACATATGTCCTGCTTGTGTATTCCTTTAACAGGCCTCAGGAATTGGCCCCGGGGTAAATTTTTTTTTTTTTTAATTGAATGTGTGGACACCCACTGGACCAGCACATGGCCAGCACACCCACATACACAACAATTCACTCTCACACCTAGGGGAACACCAGTCAATTAGGCTTGTGTGCATGTCTTTGGAATGGAGGAAACCAGATCACCAGGAAGAAACTCATGCACACAGGGGAAGCACATGCAACCCTCACACAGTGTGTGTGTGTGTGTGTGTGTGTGTGTGTGTGTGTGTGTGTGTATCTATATCTATATTCTTTTCTGTGACGCCCCCTCTAGGAAGAAAAAAAAAAAAAAAATCCAGCGCCTTGTGCGTAACTATGAATAGTGTTTACTGCACTTCATATTGTTTGCTTTTTCCCTACACCACTGCAAACTACTGTAGAGGATGTGCAATAACACTTAATTCTAGTACAGTATGGCAAAAAAAGCATGTTTCCCAGGGTCATAACCCCCCCGCCAGCATCACACTGCGTCTCCCAAGGGCCACACTATTTGAAAAGCACTGGCCTACGCCAGTAGCACTACGAACCTTTCCTTGCTGGCATTCATAGCCTGCATACACACAACATTCTCCTTCTCCTCCTCCTGAAAAAAAATAAATAAATAAAAAATACACACAGTCAGCCCTCTACTTAGGCTCTGGAACGGATTCATTTCATTTTTCGTAGCCTGGAGTTTTTGTAAGTAGAGGCGCATTTTACATGTAAAACGCGTGATTCATTCCAAGGCTCCCAAGACTACCCCATAAACCCTTTAAAAATTATAAAAGTACAACAATTTTGTATGAAATATGTGTTAAAACTAAAAGAAAATTATTTATTAAACCATTGAAACATTTTATTAACATATTAAACAATTATTAAACATTTTTTATTAACATATATACACACACACACAAAACACTGTCTCTATCTCTCTCTCTCGATCTCTCTCTGTCTCTCTCCATCTCGCTCTCTCTCTCACACACACACACACACACACACACACACACACACACACACAAAACTCTGTCTCTCTCCCTCTGTCATGTTTTGCCGAATGCGGGTTCCGCCCACACGCAGCGCGGAGCTGATGGAGAAATTGTATTAAAATGTTTAAATGGACGGGATGTTGTATTTAAAGCGGAAATACAGTACCTGTTTAAAAGATCAGCGGTTCTGATTCAATATTAACTTGCTTCCTTGCGAGATCGGAGGTCTTGTCCCACGGAACACTGTTTTCACGCTCCTTCTGCTTCAATATCATTCCGAAATAATTGCTTCCGTCACTGTATGTCCGCTTTTCTGTATTTTCCAAAGGATAACTAAATATAACATTGCAATGGTCAATCTCAAAATAAACTCTCGAGCCAACATTCCTATTCAAGTCCTCTCACGCGTGTGACAAACCGGAAGTATGGGTACAGGAAGTATGGGTACAGGTCAGCTGCCAATGGGAGGCCAGCAGGGCAGGATGTTGGGAGACAGCCAATGAGAGAGCAACTCGCGCATTCTTTGAATTTTTGAATGGCGCGTTTGGCGTCTTTCGTAAAAAGAGGTTGTTTTCATAAAAAGAGGACGAAAATTTAGTAACATATTTTTCGTAACCTGGATTTTTCGTATTCAGAGGCTTACGTAAGTAGAGTGCCGATTGTATATATAAACATAATACCATAATAATACCAGGAATGTTTTCTAAGACACATCACTGAACAGCCAGGGCAGTGGTGGTCTAGTGGTATAGGGCGCTGGATCGCTGATCCAAAGGTTGGGGGGTTTGAGTCCCACTCTCCACAAGGTTGTCACTGTCCCCCCCAGTGGAGCTAACTGGGTTATCAAAGGCCGGCCATGTCTCTCACTGTCTATGGTGTGAGGCATGTAAAAGAACCATTGCTGACTTTTGAAAAGAGTAGGCTGCAAAGCCGTCAGTGTGTTTCCGCCCTGCGATGGACTGGCGAGCTGTCCAGGGTGTACTCTGCCCTCGCCCGAAGTTGGCTGGGATGGGCACCAGCCTCCTCGCGACCCAAATTAGGATTAAGCGGGTACAGAAAATGAACTGATGAACATCACTGAACACCTGACTGCAGTTGGAGCTATCAGAGGTATAGTGAGTGATTTATGAGCACCATTGGCATGTTTGGTGGAAATACTTTGCATGTGTACAAGGAAAAGCCCCCAAGCTCACTGGAAAATATGATGGTGGATCATTTCAGAGCCTTTGGAAGTACTGATGGAGTTACATGTAACTTTTATAAAAAAAATCAGTTGCCTAACTCTCTCTTTCCTGCTTCAATGACTAGCGCGATATTGCTGACTTAATTCCTGATGACTCTCCAATGACCATGATTAGCATTACGATTATAGCATGAACTTTGACTTCCTACAATTTAGTACCGTTTGCCTTTTCTCAATGTTCATAATCTGATGACTCTGATTATCTGAATTCGATCAAGAGAGAAACATTTCACTGAATACACTTTCAGTTCTTGGATAAACTTTTTTCCTTCATCATTGGATGAGTAAGTTAAAATGTGGCCCTACACAGGAAATTATTATAAACCGCCCAGAATGTGGATTGCAGTAAAATTAAATATGAATGGGCTGTTTTAAAAAGTAATTACTTTGGATATCTTTGCGCGAGACTCGCTAGGGTCTAAAGCCCAATAGCATTTTTTAATAAATATAAATAAATATATAAATAAATAAATAAATTTCTCATTGTGTCATGACTACAGTTTATTATCATTACTGTTATTATTAGTAGTAGTAGTAGTTTATTTTTCTGAAATTAAAACAGTAATATACAATATATCCTCCCTTCACAACTCAAGCTAAACAAAAGTTTGGAGCTTCTTAGAAACTTGTCTCACTGTAGAAAAAAAAGCAACCAAACAAACATCGATGAAACTTTATAGATTCAAAATATTACCATTTTATGGATGGTGAAGAAAAAAGGCTCCAGTGATAAAATTCCACTCCAAGCTTTCAACTACAAGCTGCGTTAATACAGAAAAACATTAAGGCTGAGCAGTGCCTGAGCAAAGTGTAAGTAAAGCACACAACATAATTGGAAAGCACTTTGCTATGACTCAGAAAAATAAAGCTAGCAATGCTAACCACAGCATTCCGCTTCTATTAGTATACAAAAGAAAATACACCCCCAAAAAAAAAAAAAAAAAAAAAAAAAAAAAAAACAGTGAATTAAAACCAAATACTCTGATTTGTAAATATTTAAAAAAACAAAAAAAATTATGTTTTATTTGGAATAGATAATAAAAACATTAAATTTTGAAAATGAAACATTTTACTATTTCATGAAAAATATTAACTTATTAACTAATTAATTGAATGTAATGGCTGCGATACAAATAAAAAAGGCTGGGAAATATCTGGTTAATTGGGAATAGCTCAGTTGCATGCTTGGGTATAAACAGGAATCTGAGCAGAGGTTTAGCAATCTGCACAACACTGCATCTACAACTTGTTGTGCCATTTTAGAATAATTTTCACAATGATAAAATAAAACAACCATACATTGTGATGCTGCTACCACCGTGCTTCACAAATGGTATTGCATTCCTTAAATTAAAGTCTTCCTCTTTTCTTTACTAATCATTATGGCCAAACAGTTAAATTTTTGTCAAACAAATGGCAAGGTCTTCATGCCCACAACCCCCTGTAAACTTGATATCAAAGGGGAAAAAAAGTTATTGAATATAGCTATAGCTATTCTCCCATTTGTAAGCTAGGTGGATGGAAGTGATTGTTGTGTAATAAGTAAGTTCAAACTTTTATTGCTGAACCTACTGAAAACTCGGGATAGAGAAAACATAAATAAAAGTATCACTAGCACTTTTTTATAATTAGCACTTATTAGCATGGGCAGTGGCGGCATAGTGGTATAGGGCACTGGATTGCTGATTATAAGGTTTGGGGTTCGATTTCCACTGTCCACAAGGTTGTCACCCCCCCCCTCCCCTTTCCCCCCAGTGCAGCTAACTGGGTTATCAAAAGCCGGTCATGTCTCTCACTGTCTATGGTGTGAGGTGTAAAAGAACCATCGCTGACTTTCAAGCTGTCAGTGATGGCCTGGCAAGCTGTCCAAGGTGTACTCCGCCCTCGCCCAGAGTCAGCTGGGATGGGTACCAGCCTCCCCGCAACCCTAATCAGGATTAAGAGTTACAGAAAGTGAACTGAACTTATTAGCATTAGCCCTGAATAACATGGTGAATTAAAAGAGAGTTGGGCGACCAAACCCAGGACTGTAATAGTGTGCAGGTGTGTAAGAACACCATTCATTTATTCATTTCCTGTTACTGATTTGTTCTGTTTCAGTGTCATGGCGAATCAGGAGTCAATCCCAGGAATACTAGATGCAAGCTCGGATAGTCTATCACAAGGCACGCAGTCATACATTTATATACACACACCGAGGAATGGTTTATCACAACCAATCCACTTCCTGGCATGTTTCTGAAAGGTGGGAGGAAACCAGTGAACATGGCGGAATTTCAGGTAAACCTGGGACACGAATGTAGAAGTCCACACAGGCAGTAAATCGAGTTCAGGGTCAAACCAGGAGCTGCAAATCAGCCAGAAGAAAATCAAGCAACCATGCGGTCTGAATTTCATTATAGAGTCAAATCCACAGCGGCCCTCTTCTGGTCATGGGAAGCTTTCCTGTCATGCGAAAAAGAATAACCATGTCATAAACAATGGGCTTCTTAAGGATCTCAGAGACAAATACACCACTTTGAAGCAACTCCAATATCCCTCAAGCCAGAGCTGATGAAATCAGGATGAAGCACGTGAGCAGTGTACTGGTCACATGTGTTATTGTTATGCAGAGAGAGGGAAGATAAAGCTGAATGAGGGAAAGGTATTATGAAAGAGAAGATATATTGTATGTACTGTTTATGGTTGTGGAGAGAATGTTCAGCCAACTGATTAAAATACACAGCGATAACAAGAAAGGAAAAGATTTTCAATGTTTTCACTGACCAACTTAACTGTATTTTGTAAGCAAATTTGGCAGCATGGTGGTGCAGAAGTTAGTCCGGCCGCCTCAAAGCAAGATGGCCCAGGTTCGATTTCCAAGCTCAGGTTGTTTCTGTGTGGAGTTCGCATGTTCTCCCAGTGTTTATATTGGTTTCCTTCCACACTCCAAAAAATGAACAGTAGGCTAATTAGCCGTCCCAAATCAACCCGAGGTGTGAGTGTGAATGGTTGTATGTGGGTTGCCCTGCAAACCGTTGGCAAACCGTTCAGGGTTTACCCCTGTACTTCACCAAGAGTCGGCTGAGATGGGTGCCAGTTTCCCTACGACCCTAATTAAGAATATGCAACTTGTAAAATGAGCAGCTTTCCTCTTACACGCTCCTTTTAATGATTTAGGAAATGAGAATATTAACTGCTTGTCAATTCTTCCCTGAGATGTCCATCACATTGCTCCAAGCTTGTTGCACAATTTAAAGCTATCTATAGCCAGATTCTTGAAACGATGCAACTGATGGCCTGCTGCTACCACCAATGATGAAAACACCGAACTTCTGGAGCACGTGTTTGTGTAAAGCCAGAGGCTGTCTGACCGGAGGGTTGCCCTGGAACTTGAGTCTACCTCTGTTCTCTCTGGTTGGGTAAACCAATGCGACTGTTGAGCTTGAGGAAAGAATCTGCATGGCCCGCAGTGAGAGCGGGGAAGCGATGCTGCAAAAAAACGTTAGATTGGCCCAGTTTGAGGGTTGTCGAAAATGAAGGTGCTCACGTGAAGGTGTATAACTTCAAGGTCTTCAAGGCGATGGAACGTGATGGCAAGTCTAGCAACAAATGACTTACTTGATGCGACACTCCTGGGTTTGATTGAATCTTCGTTTATACAGACATTAAACTAACAGCCTTTTTTCCTCCCCATGTACACTGCACAGTTTTTAGCCTCAACTGACCATCTGAGTTAGGTTTCAGTCTCAGTGTCCTTAAAGTCCTTTGTCCCAAACATCACGTCTTGGGGGAAATAAAGGTAATTTTCTCTAGAACCGCCATTCACTGTACACAGAGGGCACTGGAAACAGACTTCATCTAGTGGACTTCACCTTTTGCCAAGTCCTGATGCAGCCACGAGCCATTAAGATCTATAAAGACTGTTTAGTTTCTAATCCCGATGAGGTTCAAATCGCTCTCTCTTTTACGCGCACACACACACACACACACACACACACACACAAAGAAACCAGCAGTTTATAAAGGTAAGTGTGCAATAATAAATCAAATGACTAGACAGAATTCTAATCACATTTTAGGCATGAAAGTACCAAAAGAAAGACACTGTAATTTCCTCCTGAAATATCTGCAAACAGCAAAACGCTAAACCCGTTAGATCCTACACCGTAATGGTCTGGGCGGCTACCCAATGACCTGAAACTAATCAATAGCAAATTCCTTTTGGCTGTAAACATTTATTTTGCCTCAGTGCAGTGGTTCACCTCAGCTTTCCACCAGAAACAACTTTGAAAATCAATGTATTAATCTACAGGGTCAAATCGAATGTTAAGGGCTGTGTTCCAACTCTGAGGTGGCACAGTGGAAGAAGGCCTTGGTTCGATTCCCAGACTCGAGGTGTTTTGGGTTGAGTTTGCATGGTCTCCCCGTGCTTGTGTATGTTTTCTTCAGGTATTCTGGTTTCCTCCTACAGTCCAAAAACAAGCACAGTAGGCTGATTGCTGGCTTCAAGTTGCCCCAAGTGTGATTGTGAATGGTATATGTGGGTTGGCCCTGTGCCAAGTCAGTTGAGATGGACGCCAGGCCGAGAATTGTCCTCAACCTCCAACCCCCTTTTATTGTCAGATAACATTACTCAATTTAGTCAAAAATATATTTTTCGAGAACATTGAGGTGTGCATTTTACACCCGAGCATTCCGACTCATCCTGGATGGGAGCGCTAGTCTGGCGCAGGTCACCGTCCCAGTATTTTTTAACTGGTGCCTGTTTATATTGCTGAGAAGACAGATGCATACGTGTGATTAAAGCTCTTGCCCAGGGCTCTTAGCACAGTTGAGGTCTGTTAGAAAATTCAGATCCACAACCTCTCGATCATGAGCCCAGCACCCTAACCACTACATCACTGGTCCCACATGGAACCCTTAGGACCAAAAATCTCTCATGTATTGAATTATGTTGGGATCTGGTGAGTATGAAAGCCACAGAACATCAATCAAACCATTCACTGAGACCTTGTGATATACGGCTGGAGACATCATGTTATAACTGTTTCAGCATCATTTAGAAGACCATTGTAGAGATTTGCAGTAAGTCATCAGTTTAAGAGGAAAAATGGACATGAATCAGGCCTGCAAAACCTGCTGCACGATCTACTAGTCATCTGTTCCTTTCGCATAAAGATCAGTGTGTTCAATGCTTTCCTGGCTTGAACGACTGAAGCTCTGCGTATTCAAATCCCAACAATTACACCTCATTCAAAGTTACTTATATCTTTCTGACTCATAATCAAGTTTGAAGGCGTGAGTAGGCTGGAAGGCTTATCTGAGCCAGCACTTGAAATAGGCGCGTATACCCTGAACAGCTCCTCAGACAACTGCAGCGAAAACACACTAATACACAACCATTCACATCTGGGGTAAATATGGAACAGTCAAATAATCTAATGTGTATTAGACCCGCCATATACATATGCACAGCAGTTCAAAAAGAGGTGGGTCAAGGGAAGGGGCATGCATGCTTTCATCACACCCTGGTGGGTGGTGGTCGTGTGACAGGAAAGGCAATATCTGATGGATGGAAATTGGTGAGAAAATGGGTGTGGTGAAGGATTTTTAACATGTTTGCCTCACAGCAAGAAGGTCCTGGAGTTGAGTCCCAGGCTTGGCAAGGAGTTTCTGTGCGATATCCCCGTGCTTGAGTGGGTTTCCTCCTACAGTACAAAGACATTCACATTAGGCATACTGCCTCGAGGTGTGTGTGTGTTTGTGAGCTGCTCAGGGTCTACCCCACCTTCGCCCAATGTTGATGGAGGTTCCAGTCTCCTTAATAGGATTATGCAAATGAGTGAGAATATTAGAGGCGGATGATTTGCTGTGGCGACCCCTGAAGGGAGCAGCCGAAAGTAAAAGAAGAAACTCCCGTTTGGGACAGAAAATGCAATCCGACTCATCAACATGCCATAACTTTTTCATATATATATATTTATTCATTCGATCATCACACAGACAACTGCATGCTCGAATTCACTGTGACACTGTTTACAAGGAAACACAATTTCAGAATTCCACATCAATCATTACAATATTCCCAGATAAAATTTTCAGAGCAATCTGTTGAAAAAAAAAATACAGGAATAAACAAGAATGTTTCTGGCCCACAAAAAATTCTTACAAAGAAACTTGGTGAAGACCAGCACAGGGATTATATATTTATTCACAGAACAATGTCGAAAGCTTGTTGAAACATTTCACTCAAAACTCTTGAACACTCATTGAACTGGATTTACACACGGGGTCGAGAAATGATATATTTTGCTCTGATCGCAGAAACAGACTTCACAACGCACACATTAATACAACTACAGCACAAACACTGCACTGACATGTGTGTGCTATTTTCAATAAGAAAAATAAACACCACAAAAACAAACAAACAAAAACCCCAAACAAACCCAATGTAGCAATAATCTCGCTGGATGAGATTCGGAACAGATTTACAGATTCCTATTTACAGTCACCCTCTTCCGAAACAGCATCTGATGTAATCCAAAGATCTGCATACATTTCACTCTGAAATACTCTGTTTATTCTCTTCATTCATTCATTTAGTATACACCGCACAGGGTGGTGGTGGCCCAAGCTGATTTGTTCGCTATCTTAATATAATATGCAATTATTGAATGAGGTGTATTATGATATGGAGAATTATTTGATCGAGAGGGGTGTTATTCACTGAGGCCTCCAAGAACAAATCCAACATTCTCTGTATTGTACAGCAATGACGGTACGTGCAATCTGATTGATCGACACGTAGACAATAAATCACACTTGGACTGATGTGTTTCCAACTGGTAACTTCGCCATAAGTTTGCTGCACTGTGTGCTATGATCTTAAACAGCTTTCAGACGAGCATTCACCGATTTCATGAAGAGAAAAAAAGTGTGTGTGTATATATATATATACATACATACATACATACACGCGTGCGCATGCACACACACACACACACACACAGGCTAGCCAAAAAAAAAAAAGTCACACACGTGAATATCTTGTTGTTCTACCTTTAGCTTTGCTTACAGCACATGATCTTCATGCCATTGTTTAAACAAACTGAAGCAACATAACATTTATTTCTATCCAGTGTGAAGTTCATTTCTCACTGACGTCTTGAATTGTTGAGGGGAATAACTGAACCACTCCATAAAGTCTTCTCCAGCACATCCCGAAAACTTTCAACAGGGTTGAAGTGAGGACTTGGATTGCCAATTCGTACGTGAAAATGATTCCTCATGCTCCCTGAACCACTCCTTCATTACTTAAGTCCCGATTTTATTTCCGAGCCATCAGGGGGGGGAAAAAAAGTGGATTGATGTGATAAACTGTTCATTCAGTACATTTCGGCCAAAGCTGCTTTATTTTATTGTTACATTATTGTTGCTGAGCCTCGACCGGACCAAATGGAGCAACAATGCAATGGAGTTTAAATGCTGCGTGCTCTTCATAGTCTTCATGAAAATGGTGTGTGACTTTTGGTTGACCAGACAGTGTAATTTTCAAACTCCTATCAGCACTCGCTGCTCTTCGTGAAACTGCTATTCACCAGAAAGGAAAACAAACCGAAAGCTACTGATGATGCCCTCACAGACATGGATGAAAATGTCTTGATGCTTGCGTATGTTGATCCGGCCAAAAGACCTTGGCCGGAGATTTCTCTACGCAGAAACCAAGCTCGTGAGATCTATCATATGAAAGCCAAATTATGTAATTTTTTTTATTATTAGCTCATAATATTTTTATTTATATGTGTGCGTATTATATACTAAAGCATTTATTCGCCTCAGGCATGGTGGATTTCACTGAATAGCCCCCTTCTGCTGAATAGTTCTGATTTGGGGAATATTCAATGATATTTACCTCTCCTTTGGTATATAATTGTTATACACTGTATATTACAGCAGGGTAGAAACAAGAAAGTCTGGATTAAGTTTATGATATATGATCAATTATTAAACAATATCCTCTTTCCAATACACGTTTATCACTTATACAGTAACGGCTCATTCACAAAGATTTGTGCAGTGGATTCCCTACGCAGTCAATTGGTAATAGATGAACTACAAAAATCTGTTGGCATTTAACAACAATTAAAAAAACAAAGTATAGAGATACTTATCATTTTTCAGCCATGTTTTCTTGTCTTATTAACCTCAAGTGTTAAAAAAAAAAAAAAAAAAGATGCTGCAGAGGGAGTGTGACATACCTACTATGACAAAAGTGATCACAGGAGCTTAATGGGGGTGTTGCGGATGTTCCGTGAAATCAAAAGGTACTAATAAAAGATTAAAATGTGTTGTTTGATATATAGTACTTTTAGGGAAAAGAGGAATAAAGACCCTGCACCTTTCATACATTCCATAGAATTCTTCATGTACAATAATTTCACTTCAAGTAAAGTGTTTGGTCAAAATAAAAAGTGCAATGAGCGAGAGAGAGCGAGAGAGAGAGAGAGACAGAGCGAGAGAGAGACAAAGTGAGACAGCGAGAGACAAAGAGAGGAAGAGAAAAGGGGGGAGAGACAGAGACAAAGAGAGCACGAGAGAGAGAGTGACTAAGAGACAAAGAAAGAGAGTGACAGACAGAGAGCGAGAGACAGAGAGACAAAGCGAGAACGTGAGACAGAGATAGAGAGAGAGAGAGAGAGAGAGAGAGAGAGAGAGAAAGAGAGAGACCCATTTGGAATGTCTGAAGCAGCACTACATGTTTGGATACTGTTTATGATGAAACCATTTAAAAATAGTTTCCACCGTCTCTCGCTCTCTCTGTGTGTGTGTGTGTGTGTGAGAGAGAGAGAGAGAGATAGAGAGAGAGACTAGGCAGTGGACTACATGACCACTAAATATAAAAAGTATTACAGAGTGCATAATTACTGTATGTGCATTAGCAATGATGGCGCGCTCTCTCTCACACCCAACCTGAAATCCTAATCTTTTTTTCCCCCCTCTCCTTCTCTATTCAGTGCTTGGGCTGCTCTTCTCCCCCAGCTCGTCTACAGGTGTGACATCTGATCCCGATCCTTCGTTCTGAAGCAACTGCTTCAAGAGCTCCTCTCCTGCTCCTCCAGCCTTTGAGGCCCATAGCACAGCTCCTCCTCTCAATCCCACTGAACGAAGTAGGGTGGCGTAGGCGGAAAACGATGCTCCTATTAGCTTATGTAAATGGCCAAAGCATTAAGGAACCATTTGAAAAACATACGGGGGGTGGGGAGTGGGGTGGGGTGGGGGTGGGGGGGTTGTGTTCGTGTTGAACTCTGTGGGCATGTGTATGTATTTGTACCATACTGCATCTGGATACTTAAAGTAGATGCTTAAAGCACGGGTGAGAATAAACATTTATGAAAAAGAAACATTGAAAAGAGCAATTGAAACACCTCCCCGCCCGCACCCCATCCCCACCAACGTGCCCTGTCAATTTTACATGGTGCATGTACGTGTTCTTTGCCACTGTAAACATTAAGGTGCTAAACATAACACTTTTTAAATTATTTTGTATGCACTGATTCATTAGCATATCATGTAATTCCCAATTGAATAACCTAATAATAGTCATTCCCAATTGAATAACGTTTTTTTTTTTTTTTTTGTAAGGTGTGTGAAAGATAAATGCACTATGAAGCCAACAGGAACACATAATGGGAAACATGATCATTAGTCAACATTCATTACTCATCTTAAACCAAAAGCCTGGGAAGGATATTAGTCGTGTCGTTGGCCTCCATCACTTCATATTTCAGACAGGCTTCGATGAATAACGCTGCCCGGTCAAAATATCTCATACTAACAATGGAACATTAAAAAGAGAGAGAGAGAGAGAGAGAGAGACAGACACCAGTTAGCTTTCCAAGGCTTTTTTAAAATAAAAATAAAAAGGAAAAAAGTCATTAATGTCAATTGTTCATAGCATTATAACATATGGAGGCCGTGTTAAATTGGATGATTATCTAGTGCGATATATAATACATTGCATAAGGAGGGCTACCATTACATTTCTCTCCGTGTTTAACACCACATGTCCCTTTAAAGATGATCATGATAATTGCTCTGGCACACATCCAGCCAGAAGCTGTGGGCCGACAACTGCACGTGGGACTCTCACTAGAGTTATCTTCCTGGAAAGGCTGCTCCACTGCATTCATTATGCCTTCTCAGTGACAAGACTAATTTATGAGGGAATTGAACTTCACTGGTACCAGAAAACAAAATTCATGGCATATAGGGCGCTGGATCCCCCAGTGCAGCTAACTGGGTTATCAAAGGCCAGCCATGTCTCTCACTGTCTATGATGAGAGGTTCATGTAAAAGAACCATTGCTGACTTTCGACAAGCGTAGCTGCAAACCGTTAGTGTGTTTCCGCCCTGCGATGGCCTGGTGAGCTGTCCAGGGTGTGTGTACTCTGCCCTCACCCGGAGTCGGCTGGGATGGGCGCCAGCCTCCCCGCGACCCAAATTAGGATTCAGCGGTTACAGAAAATGAACTGAAAAAGCATGGCTTCCTATGATTTTACCCCTTTGTTTTTACTTGGTATTGTACTTTTTTATTGTTATTGTACAAATCCAAAACCTTGCAGCGAAACCTCAGTAATTGATGAAGCCAAAAGGACAACATCATCCACAAAAAGCAGAGACGAGATCCGATGGCCACCAAACCAGAACCCCCTCAACGGCTCGACTGCACCTAGAAATTCTGTCCATAAAAATTATGAACAAAATCGGTGACAAAGGACAGCCTTGGCAGACTCCAACTCCCACCGGAAACGAATTTGACCTGTTATTGCCAATACGGACCAAACTCTAGCTCTGGTGATACAGCGACCGAATGGCTCGTAGCAACGGGTCCGGAACGCCGTAGTCTCGGAGCACGCCCCATAAAATATTTTGAGGGACACGGTCAAAAGCCTTCTCCAAATCCACAAAGCACATGTGGACAGATTGAGCAAACTCCCATGTCCCTTCCAGAATCCTGTGGAGCGTATAGAGTTGGTCAAGAGTGCTGCGGCCAGGACGAAAACCACATTGTTCCTCCTGAATCCGAGGGTCGACTATCAGTCGGATCCTCCTCTCTAGTACCCCTGCATAGACTTTCCTAGGTAGGCTGAGGAGTGTAATTCCCTAATAATTGGAACACACCCTCCGGTCCCCCTTCTTAAAAATCGGGACCACCACCCCAGTTTGCCAATCGAGGGCTGTACCTCTGGATTGGCAAACTGGGGTGGTGGTCCCGATTTTGCAGATGTTGTAAAGATGTGTCAACCAAGACAGTCCCACAGCATCCAGGGCCCTGAGATATTCCGGGCGGATCTCGTCCAAACCCGGAGCTCGACCACCGAGGAGCTTTTTGACAACCTCAGTGACCTCAACTCCAATGATGGGCGGACCCTCACCCAAACCCCCAGGGTCTTTCTCTTCCACAGAGTGCGTGTTGGTGACATTGAGGAGGTCCTCAAAGTATTCCCTCCACCTCTTGACGACATCCTCAGTCGAGGTAAGCAGCTCCCCACCCCCACTGTAAACAGTGTTTGTGGAGAACTGCTTCCCCCTCCTTTGGATGGCGGTTCAGAACCGTTTTGAGGCCAACAGATAATCACTCTCCAGGCCCTCCCCGAACTCCTCCCACACCCGAGATTTTGCATCTGCGACAGCCTCGGCTGCAGCACGTTTGGCCTGCCGGTACCTGCTTGCTGCCTCGGGAGTCCCACAGGCTAATAAAACCCGATAGGCCTCCTTCTTCAGCTGGACGGCCTCCTTCACCGCAAGTTCCACCACCGGGTTCAGGGATTACTGCCACGACAAGCACCGACGACCTGACAGCCACAGCTATGGGCTGCTGCCTCAGCAATGGAGGCGCGAAACAATGCCCATTCGGATTCCATGTCCCCGGCCTCCTCCGGGACGTGGTTGTAGCTCTGCCGGAGGTGGGAGTTAAAGGCCTCAGACAGTTCAGCTCCTCTCTTCACCCGAGTGTCCAGAACATATGGTCGCAAGTCCAAATGACACGACTACAAAGTCAATCATCGAATTGTGACCCAGGGTGTCCTGGTGCCAAGTGCACTTATGGGCACACTTATATTCGAACATGGTGTTCGTGATAGACAAACTGTGACGAGCACAGAAGTCCAACAACGAAACACCATTCAGGTTCAGACTGGAGAGGCCGTACCTACCGATCACACCCTTCCAGGTCACACTATTGTTGCCCACATGGGCGTTGAACTCTCCCAAGACAACGAGTCAGTCTCCTGAGGGAGCGTTCTCCAATACAACCCCCAAAGACTCCAAAAAGGGTGGGTACTCTGAACTGTCATTTGGTGCATAAGCACAAATAACAGTCAGGACCCCCCCCCACCCGAAGACGGAGGGAAGCTACCCTTTCGTCAACCGGGGAAAACCCCAAGGTTTGGGCACCAAGACAGGGGGCAACAAGAATACCCACACTGGCTCACAGCCTCTCTCCATGAGCAACTCCAGAATAGAATAAGGTCCAGACTCTCTCGAGATAGATGGTTCCAGAGCCCAAGCTATGCGTTGAGGTGAGCCCGACTATATCTAGTCGGTATCTCTCCACCTCGCGCACCAGATCAGGCCCCTTCCCTGCCAGAGAGGTGACATTCCATGTCCCGAGAGTCAGAGTAAGTACCTGAGGATCGGTTCGACAGAACCCATGCCTTCGACTGCCACCCAACTCACACTGCACCCGACCCCTAAAACTCCTCCCACGGGTGGTGGGTCTATGGGAGGGCGGACCCATGTCTCCTTTTCGGGCTAGGCCCAGACAGGTTCCATGGGCAGAAGCCTGACCACCCGGTGCTCGCCTTTGAGCCCCTCCCCCGGGCCTGGCTTCAGGAGGGAACCCCGGTGACCCGTGTCCGGGCAAGGGAGACTGCTTCCTTTGATGTCTCTTAGGTGTCATAGGGGTCTTCTGAAGCGCACTTCGTCTGGACCTTCACCCAGGACCTGTTTGCCTTGGGTGACCCTACCAGGGGCATTATGCCCCCGACAACATAGCTCCTAGGATCATTAGGTCACGTAAACCCCTCCACCACGATAAGGTGGCGATTCAGGGAGGGGTAAGGACAGTGGTGGCCTGGTGGTATAGGATGCTGGATTGCTAATCCTAAGGTTGGGGGTTCGAGTCCCACTTGCCACAAGGTTGTCACTGTCCCCTCAGTGCAGCTAACTGGGTTACCAAAGGCCAGCCATGTCTTTCACTGTCTATGGCTAGAGGCATGTAAAAGAATCATTGCTGACTTTTGTAAAGAGTAGGTTGCAAAGCTGCCAGCATGTTTCTGTCCCTTGCAAAAAGGGTTGTGTCAGGAAGGGCATCCAACGTAAAAAAAACTATGCGAAATCAAACGTGCGAATCATTCACTGTGGCGACCCCTGAAAAGGGGAAAATGTCAGAAGGAAATCTCTGTCACAAAGGAAAAAAAATATTTCTGTCTTTAATAGGTAATACTTGGACACACATTGTTTCCAACTGACAAAACAGGCACGAAGAGAATGTAATGGCTCATTGGTTACAACATTTACAGCAGAATTCCAGAATCTCCAGCCCTCCAAAGACAGGTCAAGAGGAGAATTTTGAAAGCTCATTTGCTCAGTTATATTATGTTCCAAATGGTAAAAATAACTTTGGATCAAAGCATCAGTTAAACAAATATAATGTAAACATATTCTCCCTTATAAGCAGAGTAAAAAAGATAGGACTAAGCCCAGACTGCGGCAGATACAATCATAAAGATAATTAAAAACGACTAAAATATTTCTAGACAGAATAAACTGAAAACAGAAAGGGAGGGACAGTGAGAGGCGTATTTTCCATTGAGAAACACGTTCAATAATGAACCCGTCAATCTCCAGTTTCTCAAATTCATTTGTCCTTCATTGACATGAAACTAAGCTATGTTATTCCAACACCCACTCTTACTTCCTGGACTTATAAACATGCATCATCTGGTTGGTGCTGAGTAACTGGTGCAAGCGTGGGCTTCTGGTAGTTGAGTTCTTGGACTGTAATCGACCAGGGGTCTAAAATGAATAAATGTAAATGTACTGCAGACCTGTGGAGCATCTCGCCCACTTTCTGGAAGCAGCCCAGCGAGAGAAGCACCAGGATAGCTTTGGATTTCTGATTGACCTGAGGGGAGCAGAGATACTCAGCCCAGCGCTTCAGCACGTCCGAGGCTTCAGTCGGGTTCAGACGAACCTGAGGAAGACAGAACAAATGATGGCTCCATTTACACATGTCCATATAATACATTTTTTTAAAACATAGTAAGAACCATAATACATCATCAGTTATAAACATATTTACATACATCTTTAATCCTGCTAACATTTTACCTTCATTAATACAGTGAATATACTGTACATAAAGGTAATGCACACGAGTTACCATAGGGATAATCAGATTTTTATATACGTTATTGAACAAAAATATCAATAGATGAAATATTCTTCTGTACGTCCTTAGCCTCAGAGGCTAACTTTGCCAACGTTAGTGCAAATTACCATTGACTGGTGTTTTGCATAATTACTTCCCAGTCTCTGACATCATCTTGCTGAAATTTGCCAATTTTAATTACATAATAATTAAACAACCTCCAGATATGAGGTTGGAATGCATGCAACGATTAAGACAGCATTTTAAAATAAATCCTATTAAGTAGAACAAGAACTCAGAGAGTGCAAACTTCCACCAAGCCATAAAAATAAAGTACACAGCAGTAGAACCACCTCCTTGCCTGCTGTAATACTACACTTTGTGAGTCCAAAAAAAAAAAAAAAAACCTTTCCAGACTCATGATGTTAAAGAATCCTTTAAAAATTCCTGGATCCTGAATTATCTCCAAAATCCAATGGAGGGCTAACTGAGTCATAATCAAGTGCGCACCCCTCCAAAAATTGCCGCTGTTTTTAGAGATGTGACGGAGAGAAATAAAACAAACAAACCTTAATTATTTAAGAATGTCTCCCAGCTAGCAACGTGTGGAGGGCTATGAGTCATACTCCATTACATAAAAATAATTCATCTGAACACAGACTCTATTTTGTGATTTTAAGCTGGAAGGCTGGTTGTGACCTGTTGGGGCTCTGATGGAGCAATCCGTAAAGGAGTCTGCTGACAGCCCCACTTATCAGGAGCTGACTCCCAAGTTACAGTGGGTTGCAAATTCAAGTGTAAACAGAATACGCGCAGTTAATTTAAGCTCTGGAAACATGGCAACAAGATTTTGGCACTCTCAGTGTCATTGTGATCAAACTTCAGCTGTAGATTTAAACAGTGGGCTTTCAGAAGCATAAACCTGATTATTGAGAGATCATTAACTAGGAATGCAAAATGAAATGGATTATTCTTCACAAAAGAAATGGCACTCTGAGTCCAGTGTGTTCCACTTACGTAGCATTGCAGGATTAGTAATCTCTATGTGAATTTTCCAACCGATTTATTGAGCTACAAGACATAAATATTGCTAGTTGTATGTAATTATATTGCTACTGTGTGGTATTCTTTGGAAAACTGCTGCAACGCGTAGTAAGAGATGTGTAAACATCAGTTAATGTCGATCCCTGGGCTTATTTTTCACTCCCAAAATAAATCCAAATGTCAAAAACAGACAGTAATTTACATTAGAAAATAATGCCTTGAAGCAATTGATGCAGAACACATATGTGCTTTGAAGGCCTTTGCTTCCGCTCCTATCTACAAAGAGAAAAGCAGCAATCAGACACAATCCAATCCTGGCGATAAATGAGCTCAAGGCAAGGCTAAAATCATAGCCTACAATATTCAGTGGGAGTAAATGCCTTACATCCTGTGCCTTCCTCACAAAAAACATGACATCAGACTATTTAGTAAAAAATAAAAAGAACAAATAGAAAAAGTAAACGTGACCTGATCCGAACTCTTATTCTGCATCAAAAAACTGGAGCACCTCACAAATTCCTAACATTTACCATCAATTCTTGGGATCATCCATTATCCTTGATGTTTTTATTATTATTTTCATTATTCACTCAATTGCTTGCCGTCCGAAAAGCTTAATCTTACCACGATCGCATCAAACAACAATCGGTGAAGGCCTGAACAGCTCACCACCCCAAAGCCATCACACACATAACTATACACACTCACACCTAGGGACAATTTGGAACAGCCGTTCCGCACAGAGAGAACAAGCAACCTCAACCCAGAAATAGCGGGTCTGGGACACAGATCTAGGACCTTTTTGCTGGGAGTTGGATATGCTAACCACTAAACTGCCATTTTATTATTATGATTGGGGCAAAATGAAAAAAAAAAAAAAGACTGGTGGAATGAACACGTGTTACTGACCTTCCGCATGTTATTGGTACTCGGACACATGCATACTCTGTCTAACTTGAAGATGAATTTGAACTTCTAATTATCTAATCAGATCCCTGTGTTAGACCTATTAAAAGGTTCCTGTCTATGAAAATGCAATGCTTATATCGATATTATTTACTTAAGTACAATTTCTGTAAGCTGTCAACTGTCGAGTAATAATGACATGAACAATATATAGCTCACGTTAAAAGGTGAGTTTTTAAAACCTTTTAAGACTGTGTGTGCACTCATGAATGGCAGACATACGAACACACACACAATTTCCTTCGGCACATCAGAGTACCTTCCGTGTAGCTCACACAAAAGGTAAAGATCTATCAGAATACCTAGCACAGGTAGAACACAGTTCTCTTTCTCCATCAAGGGGCAACGTGATGGCTGTTTCAAGAAAATAGCCTAAATAACATTGGAGGGGTAAATCAAAGAAGACAATCATTCATATAGGTGAAAATTTGGGTCAGAAATCATAGTAGACATGAATTTGGTTTGTAGAATACATTTACTAGGAGTTACTAAGATGACAGCTTTGTAAGCTAAAAGGCTTTTTAACAAACACAGACTAGTATTTTGGAGATTTGTTGCATATTTACATAATTTTGCTCAAGAAAATTTGAATCATAATTGTAATCCAGCTTCTTTAACTCTGTTGATGCTACCCTCGTTGGCTGAAGTCAGTGCCGGAGGTTTTAAACCGGTGGCTCGGTTTTGCAGTTTCACTTTCAAAAAGTGGCAGCTTCTGAATATTAAACTAGCATAAGCACAACTTTCCATTCAGGACCATTGCTCCCAAACTTCTGAATTAAAATGACTGTCAGTTTGCCCTTATTGAAATTTCCTCTCCTCATAAATATGAGCATTGTTTATATGTGGGTGGCTGTCCATGGGGACGAGATCTATCCATCCATAGGCCATCCATCACTCCGTTTCAAGCAGGATCTCAGAAAGATTAGGATCCATGCCACACATTGGGAGAGTAATACAAAAACTTGGTTCTCAGCCATTGGAAATGTGTGTGGGAGGCACAGACTTGCGAAGATGATGACGCAAAGAAGACCCTCTAGAAACCACTTAGATCTAGTGGCGGGACTATCATTCAAGGATCTCTCCCAAGATTCTTGAGATGGACAGATGCCATAAATATGACTATTAAAAGGCATTTCCAAATCAACATTAGCATCGTCTGCTATTTCCTGCCAAACTTCCCGCTGAGGGATGAAGTGACAGTTTTTCAGCTTGTTGCAATTAATCAAAAACACTGTTATGCTTATAATTTATCAGCAACCTTTACAAAATTATACCCTAATTGCTAGCTTCAGGCAAATGGGTGACTGGATATCAGACGTGTTCATTCCCAATTTACTCATTGGCAATCAGTTGCAAGCTGTGCGTCCAGGCAGGACAAAGAAACATGGATTGTTCAATAAGCATTACGATTGGATATTTCTGTGCAAAGCACTGCTGCCTGAACTCTATAAATTCCCAATGAAGCTGTGGGTCTGGGAGAAGCTCTCAAGTTAAAAGTTAAAGACTCACACTCATCTAAAAGATGAGACATGTTGAGCATACACCTTCAGTGGGTGTTAATAGGGCGTCATCAGATGTCTGTTAGTTCTGTCATGGGCTACAGAAAAAAAAAATGATTCTAACATAGACTATGTGTTTAAAAAATACAGATGATATCTAAACAAAAATATTAAGTTCCACCAAGACTGATGAATCATATCAACACTATAGGTAAACATTTAATCAAATTGTTAGGGGAAGCTGTGTTTTCTGGAATCAAACCCCAAGCAATCACAACAGCAACACTGACATCATCTTTATCTTGGGGGTGCTCTTTTACATGATAACTCCACCCTCACGCACTGGTCACTGGAACATTTAACGAGCAGGAAAATTAAGTAAAATCACTGTTAAATTCACTCGATCTCTAAAAAACATATATATATTTGGGGGGGGGGGGGGGGGTTGAGGGGGTTCTCCCTAACTCATACTGTGTGGCCCACAAGAGCATTCAAAGCATATAATTATCGTCCATTCTTTGCATCAGCCATTACCATGAATCCTAATTCATCGTCTTTTCACTAGGTGGCAGCAACCTA
Source organism: Plotosus lineatus (assembly GCA_024760905.1). Classification (NCBI taxonomy): domain Eukaryota; kingdom Metazoa; phylum Chordata; class Actinopteri; order Siluriformes; family Plotosidae; genus Plotosus; species Plotosus lineatus. The sequence continues at coordinate 13,069,425 of CM045736.1, read as the reverse complement.
TTTCGAGTAGACAGCTGTTCATATCTGAAGAAAGACTGCATGCTAACTTGTTGCTGTTAAGCATCGTCAGAAAATGCACGCCTAAATGATTCAATGGTTTCCCTTTTATGGATGTTCGGTGATTATTCGGCCCTTGATCTCCTTAAAATTTAGTCATGTGACCCTCAGTGGAAAGGAGTCTGACACACTGGAATAAAGCAACACATTGGTGCCCTTCATCTCCGTCAACAAGGCACCAATTGTGAAAAATGGAAAAGAATCATCTTAAACCTTTCTGTGCTTCCTGGAATTTGCACATGCTAGCTTTGTATTGGAAGTAAAAAATTTCAAATGTTATGAATAGGAAAAAAAAAAAAAAAAATCGCAATAAGGAAGAATATTATGAGCAGGAATTGCGTAAAAGTGGAATTTCACTGCATCTTGGCAGCGGGATACATACCAGCAGGTCACGGCCTGAGGCATATTTGATGACAAAATTACCACAACATTGATATGCAATGTGTGTTTGTTAGCTGGATGGTTGATACTGTGTGTGTGTGTGTGTGTGTGTGTGTGTGTGTGGCATCTTGACAGCCTGTGTGTGTGTGTGTGTGTGTGTGTGTGTGTGTGTGTGTGGCTCTATTTATACCACAGTATAACATTTTCGACAAACCCATTCAGCTTGACACTTTGTGCACCTTAGCTTTTCTTTTTATAAGTGTACTCTGTAGAGAATACCTTTGCCAGCCAGGCGGCGCGGTTCCACTCGCCATACGTCTGCAGATAACGACAGGCGTCTGCTGCCTTGTCAATCAAACACAGCAGCTGCACGCCCTCTGCACAGAGACAGAACTTGATTGAGTGCACAAATAGAAAATAGTATAATGGCACAATCAATTACTAAGAACAGTGCTGTGGATGCCTTGACAACAATATTTGTGTGTGTGTGTGTGTGTGTGTGTGTGCGTGTGTGTGTGTGGTAAGGGTGGCTGTAATTACTGACTGGGTGATGTCAGGTCTTGAATGATGGTAAACTCACATACACATAATGATAGGCAACATATTTTCTGTGCAGGCGCACATTGTTAGAAATACCGGCCTCAATTTCTCGAGCGTGATGTGCTTTGTCTTGGGAATTCTTCCAAAAGGAGTGACGCTAACTGAAATATCCAGATAGAAACGGTGTACTGAGCATGTGCGAAGAGATATAAGATTGTTACAGGTGTAAGATTTCTTAAATAGGTGATGAGTTAAATTAATATAAGGTTTATGCTGACAAGCAAAACTAATGACCTCAATTCCTGCAGCGACACTCGTTCAACCGTCTCATTAATTATATTATAAAAAGTTGTACCTATTGTAGTCTACGTCCTTGTCCTGCGATTGGTTTGTTGCCTGTATGTGTTCCCCTGTCCTGTGTTAGTTGCTAATTACTTCACCTTTTAATGAAATCCATTTCTATAGCTTGTAGCAAGAGCTAAAATCCTAGTAGTCAAATTGCCGACTCAGGCAATTACTACAGCTGAATGAATGAATTCTGTCTACGCAACACCTAGAAATGTTTGGACATATATACATATATAGCAGTAGACCCTCGATATTCATGGGGGGGCAGTGGTGGTCTAGTGGTATAGTGTGCTGGATCACTGATCCAAAGGTTGGGGGTTCGAGTCCCACTCTCCACAAGGTTGTCACTGTCCCCCTCCAGTGCAGCTAACTGGGTTATCAAAGGCGGGCCATGTCTCTCACTGTCTATGGTGAGAGGCATGTAAAAGAACCATTGCTGACTTTCGTAAAGAGTAGGCTGCAAAGTCGTCAGCGTGTTTCTGTCCCTTGTTAAAAAGGGTTGTGACAGGAAGGGCATCCGACGTAAAAACCTCTGCCAAATCAAACGTGCGAATCAGATGATTCGCTGTGGCGACTCCTGAGTAAAAGGGAAAAAGCCGAAAGACAGACAGACAGACCCTCGATATTCATGGGGGCTCGGTTCCAACACCACCCCCCCCCGCGAATGAAGATAATCCGCGAGTTCTGTACCCGGAAGTAAAACCCCATGTATCATATTACATGCACGAATGAGCAACCGGAAGTAAAATACTATGCATCTCTTGCATGCGATAAAATATGCTTCTTAAACAGATTCTATAAACAGTCTTAGTCATTAATACAGTTTTAATAGTAAAATATAGTAATGATTAAGAAAAACCTTTTCATTTTGTACTGTGATATTTATTAATAAAATATATAAACATTATACAGCATACTTTATATCTATCTATCTATATCTCTCTCTCTGTATGTATATGTATATATATATATATATATATATATATATATATATATATATATATATGTGTTTTCATTTTGTATGTATAATATATTATCCAGTTAATCTCTATGATGCCACTAAGAAATAAGACTTTCTCCTGATGAAACGACAGTTTCCTCCGACGTGCCTGAAGATAATCAGCTGAACTGTTGTAAAGCTGTAGTATTAAAGTCTTTTTCAATTATTATTCCAGTACAGTGCCTAAGTGAATGGTTATGATAAATGTTTAGAAGCCACGGAGCAGCTCAGCCACGCCCCTAACTAAGCAGACAGTTAGTTAGAGAACACAGCCGTCAAAATCAAAGCCCCCCAAAAGAACATAAAATAACATGAATAAATTGGATAAACATAAAATGGATAAACAAAACAAAACGATAAACATGCTACACCACAGTACATAAAATCACACACACAAAAATTCTAAAAATTAACTTAGGTACTGTACTGGAATAATGATTGAAAAAGACTTTAATACTAGAGTGCTTTCAGATGTGTATTTCTCTTCAGGCACTTCAGAGGAAACTGTCGTTTCTTCAGGAGAAAGTCTTATGTCTTATGCCAGAGAAGACACACAGCGTTTGAGTGTCATCACAGAGCCTAACTGGCAATTAAAATACACACAAAAAAAAGGCTCATTGAAAACTTGTGTGCGAATGAGGAAAAAGGGGCATTACATCATCTCAACTAATCAGCAGGAAGGAGGACAGCCATTGGCTGAATTTGAGTGACGTGTCAGCTGCTCGGCAGTCCGCAAATACTCAAACCGTGAGTGCAAAACCGCGAATAGACAAGGGTCTACTGTGTACATACACACATATATATATATATATATATATATATATATATATATATATATATATATATATATATATAGTCGGCCCCCAATTTACGAAATTAATCCATTCCAGAATAATTTTCGTATTGTGGGGATTTCGTAAGTAGGGGCCGCATCTTACATGTTAAATGCCTAATTCGTTCCAAGTCTAAAGTCCTTGGACTGGATAAACCCCATAAACCCTTTAAAAATAACAAAAGTACACCAATTTTGTATGAAATATGTGTTAAAAGTAAAATAAAATGATTTATTAAACCATTTTATTAACATATTAAACCATTTTATTAACATTTATTAATTAAACCATTATTAAACATTTTTATTAACACACACACACACACACCTCTCTCTCTCTATCTCCTGCTCTAGCTCCTTCTCTAGCTCCTTCTCTCGTGCGTGCTATGGGCCACGCCCACAAGATGTGGAATTCAAAACGCATTCCCTGCTTGACAAACTCAACTTTAATTTGATTCCTTGAGGGATCGGGATGCCAGATAAGCTCAAATGCACCCACATTTATTTACCATTTACTGAATTAAACAACTTTAAAAAACTAAAGCGTTATTTTCTCTCTCTCTCTCTCTCTCTGTCTGTCCCACACGCTGCGGGCCACACCCACAAAACATGAATTCAAAGCGCATTCCCTGCTTGACCATTTACTGAATTAAAACAACTTAAAAAAACTAAACTAAAAACTAAACCGTCATTCCCTCTCTCTCTCTTTGTCTCTCTCGTGTGCTCGCTGCGGGCCACGCCCACAAGACGTGAATTCAAAGTGCATTCCCTGCTTGACAAACTCAACTTTAATTTGATTCCTTGAGGGATCGGAATTCCAGATGAGCTCAAATGCGCCCACATTTATTAAACATTTACTGAATAAAACAACTTAAAAAACTAAACTAAAAACTAAAGAGTGAAGCTTCCTTCTGTTTCTATCTGGGAGGCCAGCGGGGCGGGATGTTGAGAGACAGCCAATGAGAGAGCAAAATAAGATACAGCTTTATTAATCTCACAATGGAGAAAACTCGTGCATCTTGTGAACTCGTGCAACTCGTGCGTCGTGTGAAATTTTGATTGGCGCGTTTGAATTTGTTTTCGTAAGAGGGGGTTGTTTCATATTTCGGGGACGGAAACTCAAGAAAATGTTTTTCGTAATCTGGGGATTTTGTACAAAGGGGTCTTCGTAAATTAGGGGCCGACTGTATGTATGTATGTGTGTATGTACAGTGATACCTCTGCTCACGAACATAATTGGTTCCCAGAAAGTGTGTGTAAGGCGAAAAGTTCGTCTTCCGAACATTTATTTCCCATAAGAAACCATTAAAATGAGAATAATCCGTTCCCAGGTCCCCATAAAACATAATTTTCTACTAAATAAGCCTTAAAACTACACAAAAATATACCTTATTTTATGTATAATAAATGTGCTATTATATTGTAATTAAAGAAATAAACTGTACTGTATAATAAAGTCGTTTTATTTACCTTTGTGATGGTAGTTGATGGCTTGATGGAATGGAGTGGGAGGAGGAGGGAGGGACTTACTGTTTGGAAGGAGTGTTTGGAAACGCCTACTGTTTGGAAACACCCTTAGCCACACACGCACCCTTAATAGCTTCCTGGTTCTTAAGGATGGGAGCAATGGTAGACTTAGCGTACTGGTACTGGGACGCTGAGTCACACAAACGCACACCTCGTTCGTGTTTTTCAATGATCTCCGCCTGTGGTGGGGTCTTTTTCGGTCCCATAATAGCAAAAGTACACTCAATATGGTCCAAAATGTCTATCAAACACAAACCACTTCCGCATTCAAAGAAAGGGGGTGACGAACTGTGACGCCATGAACGTGCGTCAGCTTCTCGTGGCCGCCACCGTGGCGCTGTTCGACCGCGTGGTTTGATTCGTCCGCCGAAAACTCGTTCGTCAGCAGAGACTATATGCTCGCAAATTTAATGTTCTTGAGGCGAAAAGTTCGTGAGCTTAAGCGTTCGTCAGCGGAGGTTTTACTGTGTATATATATATATATATATATATATATATATATACATACATACACACATATATATATATATACATATACACACACACACACATATATATATATGTGAAACCATCCTCTCTCTTCAGGTGATTATAGAAGAACTTCTTTTTGTTATTTGCTCTACCAAAAAGTATTGAGCACTCTCCTATGGAAGGATCTACTCAGAAAATCCTCCTACATATATATATATATATATATATGAAAAAAATGTGTGTGTGTGTGTGAGTGTGTGTGTGTGTGTGTGTGTGTGTGTGTGTGTGTGTGTGTGTGTGTGTATGTGTGTGTATGTGTGCGTGTATGTGTCCAAATAATGAATTTACAAAACTGCATTGAACTCTTTCAAACAGAGTCGGACCTGCTAGCTTTCCACTGGCGATCATATTGGTGGCTACGAGCTTAATGGTGCTTTGAGAAGGTCCAGATGAGGGAATCGTTGTCACAAGACAGGCTTTAAGAGAGTCGCAGTAGTAACTCGGATTCTCGGCACTCGTCTCCAGCAGTAGCTGCACTGCCCGGTCCGTCTGCCAAAAGAAAGAAATGTTAGTTTGTGCTACATGAACTGGACTTGACTCTTCTTCTTTTCCTTTCGGCTTTTCCCTTCAGGGATCACCACAGCGGATCATCTGCCTCCATCTCACCCGATCCTCTGCATCTTCTTCTCTTACACCAACTATCTTCATGTCCTCCTTCACCACATCCATGAAACTTCTCTTTATGAACTGAACTTGACTGAACCGGACTAAATGCATACAGGCATGCACCCGTAGCCTAATAGTTACAGAAGCAGGATTGGGTTCAATTTCTGAACCAGCAGTAAAAATGGGTGGCAGTGTGGAGTGAGCCGTACCTTCCTTTCCTCCACCTTCATGGTTGAAGTGCCCTTCAGCAGTGTGTTTAAAAAGGCGAATAAAGTTTAAAACCTTTAAACAGTAATAGTTTTTATTTCCATTCCCACAAATGCATTGGGAACACATTCTACTCCAAATGAAAACATGCAGAAAAATATCAAATTTGTGTTATTCCTTTAAAGAAATGAAAGAAAAGCGAATATACACCGTTTAAAAATATCAGTGTCTGCTTTCTTCACTACAAACTCAAACATTCAGTGTATACACTGAAAAATGTAAGATTTTGTTTCCTTTGAATAACTGAATTAATATTTATTTGTATAAACACTGTTTCTGTGAACTGCTGCACATCTGTATTGTGAAGTCAACCAACTTCTGGCACCTGAGAACAGGTTTTCCAGCCCATGATGATTGGACTACATTCCACAGTTCTTCTATATTTCTTGATTTTGCCTCAGAACCTGCATTTTTTTACATCACCCCACAAGTGTTCTATTGGATGAAGGTCTAGGTATTGGGTTGCCGCTCCATAACGTCAATCTTGTTGGTCTGGAACCAAGATGTTGCCCGTTTACAGGTGTGTTTGGGGTTGTTTTCTTATCTTTTTTCAGCTGTGGGACTTTGTGGGGCTTCTTGCTGATAGCTTGGCTTCACATAGGCATCTTCTAATTGTAACCGAACTCGCAGGTAACTTTAGACCTCCTTTGATCATTTTCTGCACCTCTTTATGTTTCCCTCTCTCCAATCAACTTTTTAATCAAGGCACACTGTTCTTCTGAGCAATGTCTGGAATGACCCATTTTCCTCAGAATTTCAGACAGAAATGTTCTAAAGACAGCAAATGTTGTACATGCTGGTTGTACAAGTGGAATTTAATTAAAAGCGGTGTGGTCAAAATAATAGCAGTGTGTTAGTGTCTAGTTAGTCCAATTAATGACGTCATGCATGTCTCATACACAGAGATGAATTAACTATCTGCTCAGATCGGCACAATCTTTATATTTATTATCTTTTAGCAGAATCCTAAGAGTGTATACTTATTTTTATATTAATATTTATTAGGATTTGTACTTGTTCTTTGCATGCATCTCTTGAATAAAGTTTACTTACTTACTTACACAAAAGAAAGAACGCGTCGCATAAAATCGAAAAAACGTAAAACGGATGATCGTAAGTCGGGAAGCGTCTGTATATGAAATAATACATTATAAAAATATATTGAAAAAAGTAACGTGGATTTTCATGAAATTTCGTCCAGAGGTGGCGCTTTGGGCAAGGAAACCTCTAGTAGATTTTGGAAATGATTTGGATCAAATTCTGGACATAGGAATTTTTAAAAGGATTCTTTAGCATTAAAAAGATATGATGATTATTGACGGTTCGGTTCATATAGGGATAGCTGAGCTTGGTGCTCTTGTTTATGAATGTGGCTGCAGTAATGTAATGGTTTGATGTAGTTTGAGGTTCACCTGTCCCAAGAGAAGCAGTTGGTCTGCACATTTTTTCGTGTGTTCATAGCTGGACCTCTTCACCTCCTGCAGATGAACCCTTTCTAACTGGAATCTCTGTAATGAGAGAAATATATATCGATTAACAGATCTTCATTCAAATGACAAATTGAGAACACGCACTGTAATTAAGCTTATTCGGCTCATAGTGGACTCTATAACACACCCTTCACTCAGATCTTAGCCAGTTTGAGACCAGTTGGTGTTTTTATGTCCAGTGCCCATGTTGTTGAAACAAAACATGCACCTGTGCCATTACCTATAGAAATCCTGGACTTCAATGAAATGTCAGGAGGTGATTTTCTTTGCTGACGCTGGTAAAACCTGATCTGATGTCACAGGTGCAGTGTTTTTAATCTTATATTAAAAGTGCATTATCAAGATAGTGATATGAGCCTAGGTAGGCAAATGGAGAATACACAAGAACTCTTCATAAATAAAAAGATTACAATGTGAAAGATTACTATTGAGTACATCATATGATTTGTGACAAAAAATACACTTTTTTGGGGGACAGAACAGTCAGACTTTCAAGCATAATATAAACGCGCATTTTATGTATTTTTTTTAATAATATACTATGTGTAAGTATCATAACACAGCAATATAAGGATAACCTCGAGAACATATTATTTTTGTCACATGTTTGAAATATGCACTGAAGATCATTTAGCATTAACCAAGCAGCACTAGACAAAATGCTCCCTGTCAAACACGCATTGCATTATTTAAGCAAAACAAAAATAAATCAAATTTGTCTTTCACGTAGTTGGGAGTGAAAATCTAATATTTACACAACATGAGTGGAATAGCCTTTTTTTTTTTACTGCTTTCTCGTTCATGTGATAGCTGTAAAAAATCGTGGAATAAATACTGAGTGGTGACATTATAGTTCTTATCCGTTCAACATCCATGTAAATGAAAAATACTTACGTTATGATTAAATGTCATAATTATTTAAGCCGGGCTTTCAAAGCTTTGGTTTACAATACAGCAATATGCAAATTTTATAGTCTTGTGCTACAGTTGGTCTTGTTTCCTTTCATTTTTGAAAACAATTTCACTTTCTCTTCCAGAATCCGCTATTATAATAGCAATCCACCACAATGCAAGTGCAACAGACTCTTAAAAGGAAACAGGAGATTACACTCTGATTGGTCTATTGCGTGTTACACATCCTTGCAACAATTTCCCCTCCAGTATACTATCTAAAGTGGCTCTGAACACGTGTTGTATGCATTTGTGCCATGTGCTTAGACTGTGCACTTCAAATAGGCCTCATGATGTCATCAACAAGCAGTTGCTCTTCGCACCTTCATACAATCGTGCTGATTGATTTCCCCCATTGCTTTAGTGGAACACGGATATTTTTAATCCATTCTGTCAGTAAGGCTATATGACTTCTAAACAGAGGTCAAGAATTATACCTTAAATTTTAGGCAATGGATCTGTAACATACACATTCCACTTAAAGGTCAAAATGGGAAATCTACACTCGACCATAATACATTATTGTAAACACTTGTATCTTTCCAGCCAGTGCCTACAATTATGCAGCTGCAGAGCAATGACTTATTACAGTAATAGTAACAGTAAATGTTCACATCGATCTTTAGACTGGACAATAAAATGTGATTTTAGTGAATCTAACCACTGCATAGTTTTTGGTGCCATGATGGAGGCTGTCAGACAAAATAGTGCTAAAACAACAACAAACAATTTCGCAGCAATAACTGTTTACATCTGTGTTGAGCAGAAAAGCATTACACAAATTGGCCTACTTTGAGGAACATAGGCTGGGAGAGAAGATCCTCACATCAGGTTCTACTTCTGTCAGCCAAAAACAGTAATATGATGCTACAATGGGTACAAATGCAAAAGGGACTGTTGCATATTAGAAGCGCATTGAGTCACTTCCCATCTTGTGACCCATGATCTATCGGGCTACTTTCGTGGTTTCAGTTACAATCCATGCTTATTTTTTTTTTTTTATCTGAAGGGGTCAGAATCATTGAGTCACACTCACATCCACACTTCGGAGCAATTTGTCATAGCCAGTTAGCCTCGTGTGCATGCCTTCAGACTATAGGAGGAAAACAGAGTACCCTGACGAAAACCATGCAAGCACAGGGAGAAAATGTAAACTCCATACAGAAACACCTTCACCGAGCCCTGGGACTTGGAACCAGGACCTTCTGGTTGTGAGGCAAGAATACAAGCCACAATGCTACTGTGCCTCTTGTCTGCACCCACTAAGAGACTGCATGGATGAGCAGATATAAAGATGCACATAGTCTCGTTTTATTAACTTAAAAAAGAATTACAAGAAAAGTCTGGAGCATTCAAGAGGTATAATTACCCTGCTTTAGGGCAGAGGGATAGTTTTGTGAAATCAGCAAGCAGTTTCAAAAGGTAATAAACCGACACACCTTCAAAAGGACATCTTAAAATCGGACTTTGATGGCTTTATATGCCACATAATACAATATATGTTATGGCTGATGAGCTGATAAAAACCAATGTCAAAAAATAACGGCATCCAAAAGACAGCACCATGTAATACTTGTCATGGCTTAAGCCTTGTTAAACAGGAAACACCACCGCAAAGAATGCTGTCTGAAGTAAATGTCAGTCATTAGCATTCCTGCCCTGAGTGTTGATGAACGTCTCTGGAGGTACATTTCTGTTCTTATGGATTGGATTTCTGGCAGCCAAAGGGAAGAAGTGTGAAAAATATAAAAAAATTGGAGCCCTCCCGATTAAGAAGTAATGAACAGAATGGAAAACAAAGCAATAAAGAAGGAAATGAAAATGTTCACAGAAGGACATGCTAAATTTTTAAAACTCCCGAAAGCACCGTATTAGCATTGCCATAAATAATTGGTGTAAGCATTGCAGTGGTCGGGTAATTCTTTTCTTAGCGCAGTTAAATGGTTCAACTAGTACGACTTGGTAATAAAGAAAATACGTATTTTTTTATATCATCCATATTATAAAAAAGCATAATACCATTAATTAATATTTTACTTTTGATTTGGAAATATTTGACTTAAATAAAGTCCAAGGGCAACTAGACTGCTGATGGAATAATAAAGACAGGAGTACATGAAAAAGTGCAAAATAAAAACAAAATTATAAACCTGTCAGACTCAATGGCACATCGGGCCATGACAGTAATAAATCCTTTGCGATACTGGCTAGCAGGAAGAGCCTCATTTTCTTTCCAAAACCATTTGGAAAGGCTTTCTTGGAGGCACAAACAGAAGCATCATGATTAATTTTGATTTCATGGCTAAATGCTCATGTGGAGTCCTAACGTATCACTCATTAAATCTTTATCCTCAACACATTGTGTGTTTATTCTGATTATACAGAAACATACAAATCTAATCATGCTAATATAATCTGTACTTCTAAATATTCTTTCTCTCCACACACACACACACGTGTGTGTGTGTGTGTGTGTGTGTGTGTGTGTGTGTGTGTGTGTGTGTGTGTGTGAAAAACTTATTTTCCAGACTATAAGTTGCACTTTTTTCATACTTTGGCTGAAGGTGCGACTTATATGTGAACTTATTACATATAATTCTGTTCGTCATCATAACAAGCATAATTTCACATGTTTGTTATTTTTACACTCACAACCACAAGAGGGCACTCTATGCTTGGGTACCAGAACTGCTCATCCAGCACTGAAGAAATGTCCCCAAAAAGAAAATCCTATTCTGCGACTTATCAGCTGTAAATAGTGTCATATGCAGCAGAAAATGGTAATCGAGCAGCAGAAAGAAAGTTTGGAGTAAACAAGAAACTTGTGAGACACTGGAGAAAAGCGGAGATTATTATTACTGCAATGAAGAAAACAAACAAAAAAAGCTCATCATGGGCTAAAAGCTAGATGGCCACAGTTAGAGAAACGAGCTCGCACATGGGTGCTTGAGCAGTGTGCTGCAAGGAGAGGCTTGTCAACAGTGCAGTTGCGTCTCCATGTCCAGGTAGTGAAATTATTACACATAATTCTAACAAGAGGGCAGAAAAGCGAAGATTATTATAACTACAATGAAGTAAACAAAAAAAGTTAATCACTAAAAAGCTAAATGTGGGCTAACAGCTAGATGGCCACAGCTAGAAGAACGAGCTCGAACATGGGTGCTTGAGCAACGTGCTGCAGGGAGAGGCTTGTCAACAGTGCAGTTGCCACTCCACGTCCAGGTAGTTGTCAAGAAGATGAATATAAATGTGACTTTGCATGAGGACTTTCTTGGTGTTACTGCTTCATGCAACACAACCCCTCTCTATATCAGAGTGAGGACCACAACGTCACATAAACTGCCAGCAGATTTCCAAGCCAAGGTACACAGTTTCCAAGAGTTTGCGACTTATAGTCCAGTGCAACCCTATTCAACGTAATAAGCACCCTGCTCCAATAAGTGCCCCCAGTGTTTTGATCTTACATCTAATAAAATGGATGTGTACTGGGAGCAAAATCATAGATCAAACTTACCATTTTTTTCAATCATTGTCTGTAACGGTAAACTGGGGCGTTCACTGCCTGTAAAAGTGAGTTTACATGGTATTTCAAGACCCCCTGCCACTGGGGAATGTCCATAATGTTCATCAGTAACAACACATTTGATTGTTCCACCGAGCTTTAAAAAACAGGAAAATATTTTGCTGCGTTCTCTTGGTAAATGTCCAACAACCGATGAACCATTAGAAACTGCTACAGCAAAACTATAGGATGCTCTGAATAAATGGCACGATGAGCCAGATATGGATCTATCAGAAAGTGATGATGAGGATTTTTCACCTGCTTCTTCTGCTCACTATCTTCATCAATTTAAGCATGTTCCTGGCCATGTGCTTGTTTGTGTTGATTGGTTCAATGTGCCATGTGCTAAAGTTGACATTCATGTTGACTGGCTCGATTTTACACCTGGGGGAAAATATTTAAAGGAACAGCACCGAAAGGGAAAATTAAAGGGTCTTTTTTTTTTTTTAATTATGCTGTTTTCTGTTTATTTTTGGCTTTCAAGTAAGTAATTTGGTTGATACCACAAAATGAATACCACAAAAACCAGTAAAACTCTTATTGTTCTGTTATTATTCATGTTTTCCACGTCAATGCTAATAAGCACTTATGGTTCCACTCCGCTGGTAACATTTTAATAAGCGCCCACAGACTCCAATTTTTTAAGCGCCCTGGGTGCTTATCATATCGAATAGGGTATATGTTTTTTCTTCTTTAATATGCATTTTTTGGCCAAATGTGACTTGTACTCCAGAGTGATTTATAGTCCCGAAAATATGGAATATGTATATATCTAAGCTAACCTGCTTCTGGTTTTGGTCTTATGTTCCCATGTAGTACACAATAAAATAATTATTTGACTTGGCGGATATCTCTGCAGATTCCAGCCACATCGACCTCACTTTTAGACAAATAATTGTTATTTAACTACTCACTAGCCTACCATAGACTTGTTATCCAACTAGTATATTTGGGTATCGAACACAGTAGAAATTATTACAATACAAATCTAAGGAAGTCTTGTCATTTTTATTAAACTGTTCTAGATCATTTATTTCACAGAATGGATTATTATGATTTGACAGAATCTATTTTTAGCCCATACACAGATATAATTGCCTTCCAAGATTTGCCCCATTTGGTCTAGTTAGTAAATTAGCATTAGCCCGAAACACCCAGGTCTGACAGAAAACTTTATAAAGTAGCAGAGCTCATATGGATTTTCAGGTGACATCTATACAAATGGCTTCCAGAAGCTGTTTTCTATAATAAAAAAGACACCCAGGGCTAATGTTCTGCCAATTTTCTAGACAGGATGGCAGTTTTCTAAGCCATTACATCAGACCCGGATCGATGATGTAGACGTCAGAAGGACAAGCTGATCAATACAGGGATGCCTTTGCTAACTAATTAAGGGAGGAAAGCGAATCATGCGGAAGTGCAATTGAATACTGTCACCTTGTTTCACTTGCCACAGGAGAATATTAGTGTTTCAATGGATTAAAACGGGGTTACTTGGGGAGTTGGTAGGTTGTGATCATCAACAGAGAAGGACCCAACAAAGTTTTTTTTTTCATGTGTATTAGTTCGGTACAGGGATCCCTCAGTTTCCAGGGTGAATTGGGACCGAGATTCCCACGCAACCACCAAATTTCACGAAGTAGGATCAGCCCCCCCAACTGAAGTAGACGTACATGTATATGTGTATATAATATCAATAAATATATATATTCAGTGCTATAAATGCTTATAGTAACAAACATTAAAAAATGATGCAAAAAATGTAAATAAAAATACGCACATATATAGATGAGCGCACATGCACACAGATGTGCACCTCACAAAAATGTAACTGTTTTGATGGGTGGTTTTGGGGGTTTTGTGTGTGTGTTTCTTTAGAGTTTTTTGCATAATTGGCTTTGTTTTTGTGGCATTTTCCTTAAAATTTCCCCCCTATTCTTCCTTAATGTCCTTATTTTTTAATTCGATGAATATTTAAAAAAAAAAAAAAAAACAGGATGCACTGAAGCTACATGAATTGAAGCGTGAAGTAGCGAGGGATCCCTGTATATATTTACATATAACGTGAATTGTTAACATGAACCACCTCCGTTTTCTGCACTAGGTGTGTGCTGTGTTGTACCTGAAAAAAGGAGCTTTCACAAAGAATATCATGGCAGATGTCCAGATGGCACTGGGAGGTACTCTGGGAGCACTCTGGCTGTGTCTGCCCATCAGGAGTAGGCACACTCAACTGCCGTGCCTGGGCAAAAGACTTGATGTAATGCGCTGCCACATTCCAAAACTGCAGATCTGACTCATCACCAAACAGCCTGAGACAGAACAGGATTGAGTTTGTCAAAGGACGTGCGGCTCATTATATCTGATGTTTTTATCAAAGAGAAAAAATTGAGGTAAGATGTTTTCATACACCAAGGCTAAAGAGAGTCGAACTCATTTTTTTTTTTTTTCATCCCCATACATTACGTTAAAGTCAATTACGGTGCTTTGCTTTCTTTTTTTATTTCCAGAAAAGGAGTTTTTAAAGGCACAGTGCGTGAGAGCTAGCAGCATTGGCATTTACATTTACAGAATTCGGGAGACGCTCCTACCAGAGCGACTTACATTAAAAAAAAAAAACAGCTAATTTATACAACTCAGCTTCTGAGATTGAAAAAAAATCTGCAGATTAGTAGAAATGGGGAGTGAACGCCCATGCTTTGGATCAGGAACCGAGCTAACAATGCCCACAGTATTTAGTAACATCTTGTGGTAAAATTCCAGACAGCAACCAGCTGAAACCTGGATGGTTATGGGATACTGTTGAAACATAGAGGTGCAAGATGGCAGCCCCCATGAGAGAAGACCCTCTTCCTTACTCTAAGGTTGTGGATTTTTTTTTTTTTAATGAAGTTTAAAAGAAATGTACTTATTGATGATATGATTTATTTATGCTATTAGTTCAGATGAAATGTTACATACTGTATCTTTAAAGCATCCATGTTTACAACATGATGCTAGGCTAAACACCCCCTCAATTTCTCCCCCGAATTGAATCGTATCCAATTATCCAAGGTATTGCCTTCCTTATCACCTGACCACCAATACCAACCAGGGAGGGGTGCAAGCATCCTCAGTGCCATACATTACTACTGATCCGCCTCTTTTTGAACTGCGGCACATGTGCATTTGGGAGCGGTCTAACACACTCAGAGGGAAAGTGCTATCCACCCCTGGCTCACAGATGCCCATGATTGGCTGACAATCGCGCATGCCAGTCCTTCCTCCCATGAGAGCTTGGCTTTGAAAATGGATTTTTCTATAGCCCGACAATGAGGGTGCCACTGCCAACTACTGTAGTGGATGTGCAATTACACTTAATTTTAGTGCAGTATGGCAAAAAAGCATGTTCACCAGCGTCATATGTGCCCTCCTGACATCACACCCAAGGGGGGGGGGGCGCGTCCCACTATTTGAGAAACACTGGCCTTGTAGTAGCTCACCACGAGCCTTTCGTCACTGGCATTTGTAGCGTGCACAAGCACAAAATTGTCCTCCTCCTTCTGTTACGCACTGCCTCACACCTGCCCATGTGACATCTTCACCACAGTCGATGATTATTATTATTATGGATGCTTGTATAGCGCATACTTCATACACGCATATGCTCAATACGCTCATCGCCACCATGTGGCACCAGTTATTGCGTTGTTATTGAGCGCTAAGCAGGAAGCAACAACTCCCACATTTTAACGTCTTATGGTATGACGCAGCCGGATTCAAACTCCGACCTCCCGGAGGATAAAGCAGACGCTCTACCAACTGAGCTAAAACCCCGATAATTGGAAGGGTCAGTTGACTTATTGTTTATTCTTGTTGTATTATTATTTATTATTAGTTATTAAATATTTAGTGGGCAGTGGTATACGGCGCTGGATCGCTGATCCTAAGGTTGGGGGTTTGAGTCCCATTCTCCACAAGGTTGTCACTCTCCACTGTCTATGGTGAGAGGCATGTAAAAGAACCATTGCTGACTTTCGTAAAGAGTAGGCTGCAAAGCCATCAGCGTATTTCTGGCCCTTGTGAAAAGGGTTGTATCAGAAAGGGCATCAGACATAAAAAAAAAACCTATGCCAAATCAACAGTTGAATTATTCGCTGTGGCAACCCCTGATAAAGGGAAAAAGCTGAAAGGAAATCATCATTAATTAATTATTAAATATTTATTGGTTTTACATGTTTATCTTTAATATAATTGATCAAATATACATGTTTGTGGCAGGTTATACAGTGCTGTGCAAAGGTTTTTTTTCCCCACCGACCAATTTTTGACATTTGTTGCACATTTGTCACTTCATCCATTTCAGATCAAGCAAACCTAGATATTATACAAGGATACAACACAAGTAAACACAAAATTCAGTTTTCAGTGCCAATTGCATTTATTAAGTGGAAAAAAAATCTGAACCTACAAGGGCCTGTTTGAATAAGTAATTGCTCTCATAAACCCAATGGCTGGTTGAACCATTTTTGTAGCAATAACTGCACTCAAGCATTTGCGATAAGAGGCGATGAGTCTTTCACATGGCTGTGATGGGATTTTGGCCCACTCTTCTCTGCAGAATTGTTTAAGATCAACTAGATTGGATGGTTTTCAGGCATGAACAGCATTTTTAAGGTCATGCCACAGCATCTCAATAGGGTTCAGGTCGGAACTTTAACTAGGTCACTCCAAAACCCTCATTTTGTTCTTTTTCAGCCATTCAGAAGTGGACTTGTTGGTGTGCTTCGGATCATTGTCTTGCTGCAGAACCCAGGTGCGCTTTAGCTTGAGGTCTCCAATTGATGGACGAACATTCTTCGCCAAGATTTCTTGGTAGCGAGCAGAATTCATGGTTCCATCAATCATGACAAGTTGCCCAGGTTCTGAAGCAGCAAAGCAGGCCCAGATCATCACACTTCCACCACCAATGTTCTGTTTATCAAATGCAGTGTTGCTTTTGCGCCAGATGTAACGGGATGCATTTTTCCCCAAAATGTTCAACTTTAGTTTCATCAGTGCAGAGGACACTTTCCCCAAACACTTTGAAGATGATCAAGATGATTCTTGGCAAAAATGAGTTATGCCTTGATACTCTTTTTTGTCAACATTGGCTTTCGCTTCGGAACTCTTCCATGAATGCCATTTTTTTTGCCTCGTGTCTTTCTGGTGGTGGAGTCATGAACATTGACAATAACTGAGGCAGGTGAGGCTTGTAGTTGTTTAAAAGTGGTTTCTGGATCATTTGTGGCTTTTCCGGTTAGGCTGCGCCATGCTCTTGGAGTAATTTTGGTAGTTCGACCACTCCTGGAAAAGGTCACCACTGTGTGCCATGCCTTCTCCATTCATGGATAATGGCTCTGACAGTGGTCTGCTGGAGTCCCAAAGATTTACCAATGACTTTGTATCCTTTACCAGACTGAGACATCTCTATAATCTTCTTTCTTGTTTGTTCTTGAAGCTCAAGAGAGAGAGAGAGGGGTTTACATTTTCACGGATATTCACATAGGTTTGGGTAGGATTTTTTTTCTTAAATAAAATCACAACAGGAAAACTACATTTATTTGAATACTTGGGTAATCTTTGTGCAATGTTTAAATTTCTTTTATTGATCTGAAAAAGTTAAGTGTGACAAATGTGCAAAAAAGTAAACAACAATAACAAAAAAAAAAACAGTAAGAGGGCAAAAACTTTTGCACAAAACTGTATAAGTTTGGGAGGGGGTTAGAACAGATTAATTGGTTTTCTGTTATTTCTTATGGGAACAATTGTTTCATCTAATGAACTTTTCAGCTTACAAGCTTGCCCTTGGAACGGATTAAATTCGTTAGACAAGGTACCACTGTGTGTGTGTGTGTGTGTGTGTGTATGTATGTGTATGTATATACACACACACACACACACACACACACACACACACACACACACACACACTATAATCTGCTAAATGCTGTCAACATAAGAACAACCCAACTAGACAGTTTGGTTAAAAAAATGGAAAAGCACTGCATTAAACAAACAAACAAACCAAGATACCAGTCGTGATTTTTTCATTGAGGATTCTAAAATATAAAACCAAAAGGAACTTGAGGCATTAGACGCAGTGTGAAACCTACAATGATTGAGACATCACTTATTACATTGTGTGCTGTCGAAAGTTTACACATCCATTTTAAAACGCCAGGTTTCTGTAACAATAAATATGCAAACTCTTGAATTACTGCATCGTGAAAGCACCTTTTCATTTTTTGACAGCATTCAGTCTGTATGGGTATAAATCTATCGGCATAACATTGAAAAAAAAAGAAAAAACATGCTATAAAAATGTCTTGACAAGGTGAGAAGGTCGTGACAGTTATAATAGAGCCGGCACAATACTGATAAGCTACTTATACCCAAAATAGTTTTGTCATTGATGTTATGTTGGCTTACATTTATAAAAAGGTATGAGCAGAAAGTGTTGGATTCTGTTAGAATTCGACAGATATATGCACTCACCGGGACACTAGGAGGCAGCGTTGAAGCAAATTGAGCTCTGGATCCTGGAGAACACTTTTGATGTCACTGCCAGGGAAGTAAGATACAGCAAATCTGAGCATGCTTGGAAACAATAATTAAAAACACCCTCTTCACTTATTCGGCCTTGTTTAAAAAAAAAAAAAAAAAAATCAACAACAGAATTTGTTCAACTGTCTTCTCTTCCTTTGAAGTCTAGATTGCTTCTGTACTTCAAAAAAAAAATGAAAAGGGGATAAAATATGATTTCAAATTGGCTGGGTTTATAGACCTGCTGTCAGATAGACAAACAACCAAGGCTGAAAGCTCGGATTCCTTAAAAGTGAGAAAATGCACCATTATAAACCATTACTCACTTCGACAAGGAGTTCAGCTGTTCTTGCACCAAGCCTTTGATTTCATCCTTCTCTTGGTAGTCGCTGAAAAAAAAAAAAAAAATTAAAAGTTCAGACATTACAAGTCCTCAACTCTTTTGAAGTCCAAACTGAAAAAAGTTCTGCATGTAACAAAACACCAGCTTCTTAAGGCCAGTTTTTCTTCAAGCGAGATCCACAAAAAGTTGGCAGGCGGTCCATGATTTTCTTTGATTACTGTGATGAAGTCACTACCCGCCATTACAACAATTCATGTTATTATACTGTATCATCATTTTCATTTAACATTTTGTAGATACTTTCATGTAAAGTCATCCACAGCCTTGAACCAACAAGGCAAACTCGGTTGTGCGCTCACATTGGCGTCTCTCTTTCACTTTCTTTCTCTCCTGCTGTCATTCACAGTGACAACAGGCAATCTTGGGTATCCATGAGCTGGTGTACCGTCTGGAAGAGGGCGGGTAGCACCGTCGTCCGACTATGTTATGCTGCCCTGTAGTTTGGCATAAACAACAGCTTGAAAAGACACAGATGGCTGGCCTTCATCTGATTTGTCAGGAGGAGCTGGCAGGTGCATTGAAATTAATTTCAACATCACCTGCTAACCTGATATCCTTATGCAAGTGCAAAAAAGTCGTGGTTGTAAAATAGTTTTCTTTGAGGTTTTTAATGAGAGTAGTTTCTACGATTAAATTTAATGAGATATACAGAATCCAAACCATTTTGATGTCAAATTAATGCATTGATAATATTGATAAATTACGTATTTACAAATAAACATTAATATAGAAATGGCTACCTTGTAATAAACACGTAAAAATAACAGTAGATTATGCTACATATGAAGAGTGCAATCCAGGTTGGTATTTTGGGATTAAAAAATATCCTGAGTGAATAATTCTTGAATCAAAATGATGGACTGTCAGGGTTCAACAGTGATGGACTTTCAACATTCATTTATGCCAGTATCCGGTTTCTTCTGATGACAATGATCCACAAAAAACAAAACAACTAGAAATGTGCCCAGAGTGCAAACCTCCAACAAGGAAGTGTGACCTCAACTCTATCGGCGTTACAGTGGGAGTATTATCATGCCCACTTGTGACCTGTTCTGCAATTATTTTTGTACTCTATTTTTTTTCTCCCAGCGCAATATGGGTGAATTCCTCCTTCTTGTACCATTGCGTAATGTTAAATTCTTCAAAAATTTCCTGGATCCAGATCATGATCAAAAATCAATCAGTTCTTAACTGTCACACCTTTTTTTAATTTGTGGAAATCTGTTTATTAGGTTTTTAAAGTTATCGTGGTCGCAGACAAACCCACAGACACACATGACCAATCTCATGACCACCCCTCCATTAATAAAGTCAATGACTGACTTTACACTTTGAAAACAAAATGTGAAATTCATGCTGTAGACATCCATAATCAGATAAAAAAAATGCACCCTGAGTTAGCATGCATTTCTGAAACGGTGCTAATTAGAAAGCTTTAATCAGCGGTAACGTCTCAATCAGTTTATGAATATAATTTCTATCATACTTTCCCTAAGCAGACAAAAATAAATTCAATTAAAGCACACTGCCAAGAGCAGTTTTGACTTCTTACATGTCTGAAAGTTAGATGTTTCACTTTGTACACCTCACAGAATTCAGTTTCCTGAAAGTACTGGAGGTAAAGAAGAAGAATGAAAATACGACACAGCCTGTGAGTGCAGTTTAATCATGTTTAAAACGCACACTTGAGTGATGTCCATGGTGAAGTTTCCAGACCAGGGCTGCAGCAGGAGGAAGGCCTTCAGGGTAAGAGCAGCACGCGGGAGCAGCAGAT
This sequence comes from Plotosus lineatus, assembly GCA_024760905.1. Lineage (NCBI taxonomy): Eukaryota > Metazoa > Chordata > Actinopteri > Siluriformes > Plotosidae > Plotosus > Plotosus lineatus. Next base: position 13,048,592 of record CM045736.1, on the reverse strand, counting down.
ACGGACACCACACTGGATCTGTGTACATGCAAATGAGTAGAGAGACATTGAAAGATCACATTGCCATGTGTCAAGAGTCATAAAACCGCTCAATTGGCACTTATAAAAATCCTATTACCACTTAAAATGCTATGAGGAGTGGGTGCTAACATTTGGTTTAGCGGACTGTACAACTCATTTAAGCACCTCGATTAGCCTTCAGGTACATTTAATAGGTTTCTATTAAAGGCCAAAGGAGAATCCCCGTCATGTCCCGCCTACCATGAATCCCCTAGGACAAAGACGACCTGAAGCTGCACTGTCCAGCCACGGCAATCCCAGGGAGATGCAACACAATTTAAGCAGCTGGTGAAACCTTCATTGACTGGAGTGAGTTCATGAGCTTGCAGGTGTGAGACAACCATATTATACTACTACGATACTACTAGCGGCCCAAGGCTCTTATCACTTTAGAAAAGACGCCCGTGATTGACTGGTGATTGCTCCCTTGAGTGGAAGCTTAGCTAATTAGCTCCAATGAACTCCTTGACCTCAGATGCCTGTAGATTAACTTGGTTGCGGTATCAACATTGATTCCAACCTACAATCTCCAGGTTGGTAGTCATGCACCTTGTAAATGTGCCTTTTGGTTATAGCATCACTTAAACAGGAGTTGTTTTGGTGAAATAGATGTATATTTTCTAAATACAGAGATATCAAAGTACACCCCCTGGCAAAATAGATGGAATCATCACACATCAATTGATAACTCTCTTCTTGTAACCTTCTTCCAATAGGAAGGTCCAATAGCTTAATAAGGTGTGCAAGTAGTTTTCTCCGTAAGTGTTTTGTAAGCTTTTTTTTTGAGGTTCCATAAATTGAGCACAGCAATTACAGAAGGGACTGACGTAGGCTTGGGTAAGGTGGCTTTGAAAGCAGTGTAGTTGCATTCACATATAAAATACATATTGTATGCCTATTGTCGGGAAATTACGTCAGGTGTGTAAGTCCTGACTCGGAGACGATGTTCATATTAAAATGGTGGAATTGTTACAGGACAAACAATAAAAAAAAAAAAAATTCCTGCATGATATTCCTGACATAAGTGCTTTATAGAATAGACCTTACATAACGTAAAATTTCATACATGTTAGTATATAAGGAGGTCCTGTGGGAAAATATCTTAAAATAAGTAAAAAAAAAATTATATATATATATATAAATAAAATTTGTATGGCTATTGTAACACAGCCACGGGCTGATTCAGGCTACTGCACAACTGCACAACAGACATACACAAGAGACCCAACAATTTTCAACATTTCTAAACGCCATAACAAGGGACTACGACAACATCTATAATAGGTGAGTTTCATATAAATGTATATATAGTCCTGTATGACATGCCCACATTTCTGAGGAATTTGCCCAATTTTCTCTCTTGGACATGTTGTTTACCTCTTGTGCATCATACATGAAGGGGAGCTGCAACTGCCTACCAATGTGCATTTTTTTAGAACAACAGGGAAATATAAATCCCAATAAAATATGCAAAGTAAATGCAAATTACAATGTGATTTCATTATTAGATATTCTATTAGCCTGAAAAAAAGTTACTTGGCATTACCGCGAATAATTCAAATACATCTACTTGACGTATGTTTCACACAACCAAAACGTTCAGCTATTTAACAAAAATGTTTTGTGTTATATTTTTCATTTGTTTAACACATAGTAGTTTTTTCATCTTCTTTTTTAACCATGGGTTGAGCATTATTGGTCGATTTTTCTTTTTTATATACAGGGATCCCTCGCTACTTTGCGCTTCAATGCATGTGGCTTCAGAGCATCATGTTTTTTTTTTCTAAAAATATTCATCAAATTAAAAAAATAAGGAAATTAAGGAAGAATAGGGGAAAAAGTTAAGGAAAATACAACAAAAACAAGGCCTATTATGCAAAAAAAAAAAACCCAAAAAACAAAACCTGAACCAACACAAAACAAAAAACAACCCAAAATCTCCCATCAAAACTAGTTACATTATTGTGAAGTGCACATCGGAGTGCGTGCATGCGCATACACGAGTGTGCGTGCACGTCTGTATTCATATTGTGTGTGTATTTATATTTTATTTACATCTTATGCATTATTTTAATGGTTAATTGTTATTATAAGCATTTATAGCAATGAATATGTCTGTCTGTCTTCCTTTCGGCTTTTTTCCTTTTACTCGGGAGTCGCCACAGCGAATCATCTGATTCGCACATTTGATTTGGCAGAGGTTTTTTACGTCGGATGCCCTTCCTGTCAACCTGCTAACCAAGCCTCTGAGAACTCCGCCTGGGCTTACTGTTAGCCAGGGTGCGGTTAGCATTGAGCTCCCATAGCATATTAGCTCCCTATAGAAGTTGTTGCGTGCTTAGTTGCCTGAAGCTGAAACTGCTCATAGCTGTAGTAGGGTCGACCGATCATAAACGAGTATAGTGCAAAACATGAACAAACAAATAAAACAAATTAAAATGAACAAAGAAACAATTTGACTCCGAGAACTCCGCGACGTTGCCCTCTAGGCAGCGCCATCTTGGACACGTCACTCCAAGACGTCACTGCATGTGTTCAATATAAAAGGACATGAAGCATAATAAAGGTTATCCTTTTGGTATCATTTGTTAAACATGCTACAGAACATAAAATCTCACGCACAAACATTCTCAGAATTAACTTCGGTACTGTACTGGAATAATAATTGAAAAAGACTTTAAAACGAGTGCTTTACAACAGTATATGCTGTATAATGTTTATATTTTATCATCAATAAAAAAAGAGTAAAAATTGAAAAGCTTTTCTTAATCATTACTATATTTTACTACATTAATACTGTATTAATGAGTAAGACTTTCTATAGAATGTGTTCAAGAAGCATATTTTAGCGCACGTAATAGATACATAGTATTTTACTGCTGGCTGCTCATTCACGCATGTGACGTGATACATGGGGTTTTACTTCCGGGTACAGAACTCGCGGATTACCTCGATTCGCGGGTGGGCTTGGACCCGAACCCCCACGAATGTCGAGGGCCTACTGTATATATATATATATATTTACTCTGTTTGGAATTCCAGCAGCAGCAGTAAACTTTCCACCACAAAAACACAGTTATACATAAACAGAAACTTTTTAATCAGTGAGTTCCTTCCTGCTCAGGCATCACAATTTTTTCGTCTTTCAATGTTTGTTTTTTTGTTGTTGCTGTTTTTTTAACTGCCTTACTGTGTGAAGTCTAAATACTGCTATGAATGACAATCTCAGGAGATCAGCCCCTTTTGAATTATTCAAACCAGTTTGTTTGGCAGGAGCATCCATGCCACGCACAAAGTCAGAGAGTTCACAGCGATTTCTTCTCCAATCGGACGTTTAATATGAACATTAGCTCAAGCTCTTGCCCTGCAGATGCACTGCACCGCTGCCACATGATTCGTCCAAGAGATAACCGCATGAACAATGTGGCTGGTGAGTGCATATTCTTGAAGGTTTATTCTTCATTCTTCCAACTCTCTTTTATCGTTCTCGATCAGAACAACGTGAAAATGCACACATACCTGTAAGATCTTGTTCATCCATCCTATAGCTGGCTGATTTCATAGCCATTTCCAGTACACGGACACAGCCATCATCAGAAGCCAGAACCACCTTATCTGATGTACACCAATCGATGTCCAGAATACGGTAACTCACATTCCGACCCACTCTTATACTGCTCACCATCTGCACCTAAAGGAGAATGTAAACCAGTATTAAAATTATAATTTCTCCCAGGCAATAGTAATAATTCTTTACTCGAACACTGTTAGTGAAGCTTATTTCTGGTAATAAAATCTTGAAAAATTGACAGGTTAACAATCATAAATCTAACATGGATAAAAAACTACAACTACTAATACTCCTCCTCCTCATACTACCACTACTACTACTACTAATAATAATGATAAAAATACTAATAATAATCCTCTCACTACTATTACTATCGATAATAAAACACCTACTACCACTACTACTCCCACTGACACTACTAATACTAATAATAATACTCCTACTACTACTACTAATGATAATAGTAATAATACTCAGCCTCCCCTTCCTCTTACTACCACTAACAATAGTCATCCTCCTCTCCACTACTATTAAAAATAGAAATAGTAAAAGTACTTCTGCTCCTACTACGAATAGTAATACTCCTCCTCTGACTACCACTACTAATGATAATAGTAATAATATTCCTCATCGTACTACAACTACTATTAAAAATATAGTAATACTACTTCTGATCCTCCTACTACTAATTGTAATACTCCTCCTACTAATAACATTCCTCCTCCTCTTACTACTATTACTATTGATAACAAAACTCCTACTACCACTGATACTCCTACTACTAATAACTAATAATAATAACTGATAATAATAATAATTATTATGATAATAATAATAATACTCCTCTTACTACTATTACTATTCATAACAAAACTCCTACTACCACGGCTACTCCTACTGATACGACTACCACTACTACTACTACTAATAATAATAATAATAATAACACTCCTACTCCTAATAATAATAGTAATACTCCTCCTCCTACTACTACTACCATCGATAATAAAAATAATACTCCTGCTCTCCCTACTACTAATGATAATAATAATACTCCTCCTGCTACTGCCACTATTAACAATATTCTTCCTCCTATTAATAATAGTAGTAATAATAATACTCCTCCTCCTCTTGCTGCCACTACTAATAATACTCCTCCTAATAATAATGGTAGTTATTATACCCCTCCTGCTGCTACCACTACTAATCTTCTTCTTTTCCTTTCGGCTGTTCCCTTCAGGAGTCGCCACAGCAAATGATCTGCCTCCATTTCTCCCTATCCTCTGCATCTTCTACTCTTACTCCAACGACCTTCATGTCCGCCTTCACCGCATCCATAAATCTTCTCTTTGGTCTTCCTCTGGGCCTTTTGCCTGGTAGCTCCAACCTCAGCATCCTACGACCAATATACTCACTATCCCTCCTCTGTACATGTCCAAACCATCTCAATCTAGCCTCTCTGACTTTGTCTCCAAAACATCTAACATGTGCTGTCCCTCTGATGTACTCATTTGTGATCCTATCCATCCTCGTTACTCCCAAAGAGAACCTCAACATTTTCATCTCTGCTACCTCCAACTCTGACTCCTGTCTTTTCCCCAGGGCCACTGTCTCTAAACCATACAACATCGCTGGCCTCATCACCGTCTTGTACACTTTTCCCTTCATTCTTGCCAATACTCTCCTATCACACATCACACCGGACACTTTTCTCCATCCATTCCAACCTGCCTGCACACGCTTCTTCACCTCTTTTCCACACTCTCCATTGCTCTGGATTGTTGAGCCTAAGTACTTAAAATCCTCCACGTTCTTTATCTCTGCCCCCTGTAACCTCAAAGTTCCCACTACTAATAGTACTCCTAATAATAATACTCCTCCTAGTGCTAATTTAATACCACTCATCATGCTACTACTTTTAATAATAATACTCCGACTACTATGAGTAGTAATGACAATGATGATGATGATGATGAAGAAGAATGTGACCCATCACAGCAACATGGGTATTAAGTTGGAAAGTATTGATTTTTGGTATTGGAGCTATTTTTGGTGTAACTCGCAAACTTAGGAACTTTCAGTCTTTTAATCATGCAACTTTGAAAAAACAAGCAATGTTTAAAGTTCAACAAAGTATTTAATAATTTACAAATTAATACTTTGCTCCGATTGGTAACAAATGTATTTGTTTCGCATGTTTTAAACATTTATGAGATGTGCAAAGTTGAACAAAGTTAAATAATATGTACACAAACACAAAGAACCAAAAAAGATAAAAGAACAAAAGTGCACATAGGTAAAATATGTTAATAACTAAAAACCAGAAAACTTTAGATAAAAAACTAATACATTAAATTTTAAAAAGAAATGCAAATCGAATACAGTAAAACATCACATTCTTCAATTTATACTTCAAAATTTCAACCACTTTTTATTTCCTGGATTTTATTTATGGATTATTAAACAATCCAGCGTTTGCACTTGGAATATGTCCTGTCAGGCCAGAAATGTAAAGATATTCAGATATTTTAAGGTTTAAATTGTAGCAATAGGATTAAAATCAGCTGTAAAAAAAAGGCTGAGAACCAATTCAATGTTGCTAAAACTGGGTAAAATGCCCAGCTCTTTTGCAAGTAAATACTCCTGCTGTAGTATTTTTAGCATATTGTCATCTCTCTACTGTCTGGTGAAATTTTATTTTTAGTCTGTAGTGCCACATTATCCCAAATATCTTCCTGTGAGCATCCATAATTCTTATTCTCATGTAATAATAGTCATTGAAAAAAAAAAAAAAATCGGTATAGCTATAAGTGCTTCCATGTTATATGATAATTTTATCTAGTGGGACCCAGCACAGAACACTGTGGTGCACCATAATAAAACAGCACCCCCCCCCCCCCAAATCAGTCCCCAATGCTAACAAAATACAGTACTATTTATTATTTGTATATGATGGCTACCCCTTAAGGTGGAAATCCCATTTTGGCGATCATCACAGCATCTTTACTATAAGTATTCAACATTGTTTGTTCAATATTAGCTGTTGTGTATAAGAATTTTTGAGAAGGTTGCTGTGGCCTGGGTGAGTGTGTCATACCAAAGCAACACTATCAAGAGAACAATGATGTGTTCCGTGTCTCCCTGGAATGTGTGTGCATGTGTGGACATGGACGGATAGGCTCTACAAGCTAACAAAGCTTGAGACTTCTTTGCAATTCTGCCCCATGTTGGCACAAACACAACATATAATTCTTATAGATTTATCAGCTGCATGTTCATGCGGCAGTCTCCTACATCCCAAAATTAATTTTGGCCAAGAACACATGGTTAACAACAATAGTGAAACAGGTTGTGGCATTTAAGCAATGCTGTTTTAGAAATGTGTCCCATTACACCGCCACCACCAGCCTGAACAGTTTACACAGAGAAAATTAGATGAATTCAGTTCATGCTGCCAATAACAGATTATAGTAAACCTGCCCATTATTCGCGGGGGTGGTGTTCTGCTCCTTCCCGCAGATCCTAAAAATCTGCGAATTACTGATGTGGTTTTAAAACCCTACGTATGATATTACTAGTATATACAAGTCCTTCTCAAAAAATTAGCATATTATTAGCATCCTGGGCCTCCATAACACCTCAGCAGTGCCACAGGCTGATTGCCTCCATGCCACGCCGCATTGAAACAGTCATTTCTGCAAAAGGATTTCCGACCAAGTATTGAGTGCATAACTGAACATAATTATTTGAAGGTTGACTTTTTTTTTTGTATTAAAAACACTATTTTTTATTGGTTGGATGAAATATGCTATTTTTTTGAGATAGGAATTTTTGGTTTTCATGAGCTGTATGCCAAAATCATCAGTATTAAAACAATAAAAGACCTGAAATATTTCAGTTGGTGTGCAATGAATCTAAAATATATGAAAGTTTAATTTTTTTCAGTACATTACAGAAAATAATGAACTTTATCACAATATGCTAATTTTTTGAGAAGGACTAGTATACTAAAATATGCTTAACCACATTCTATAGATGGTCTTACCCATTAATACAGTAATAATGCAGTAAAATGTAGTAAGGATTAAATAAAAACTTTATAATTTTGTACTGTGCTAATATTTATGAATAAATAATGTGCTTAGGCTTCTTACCAGAAGCTAGAGAAGATGCGCAGCATTCGAGTGGCATCATAGGGCTTAAATAATCATTAAAAACAAAACAAAAAAAAAAACATGAGTTCACAATTCAAGCAATCATGTTGATGACATGTGTGCGAAGGAAAAACAAAGCGGTGTTTCCATTATCTGCAACCTGCATCAGCAGGAGGGAGAAACAAAAGCTCTCAGCCATTGGCTAAATTTGAATCACGTGCCAGTAATGTCGTAATGATGCATATGCATAATTTGCCAGGGCTGGCACTGATTCAGTGCTTCTCAAATAGTGGGGCGCGCCCCCCTTGGCGGTGTGATGCCAGGGAGAACGCTTATGACCCTGGGGAACATGCTTTTTTGCCATACTGTACTAGAATAAAGTGGGATTTTTTTTTATTATTTAATGTTAATAAAGATACAATGTTATGAAGAGGTGTATTCATAATTTTATAGACAAATAATACTATTTATAGTCGGGGGGGGGGTGAAATTCGCTGCCCATTCGAGAGGCTTACTGTAATATATAACATATATATATGTAATATATATGATTATAATGATGTAAACTTTATTTTTATTTATTTTTCCATATATTTTATTGTATAAACAAGAATGACTTAACTTGAAACGATTCAATTCGAGGTATACCTGTATTTTAACTAAAATGTAATATAATATAATTGACCTGAATTGAAATGCCAATGTACAAGTCCTCTTATTTATTTTATTTTTTTTTAATCTACAAATGGCTTACAGGGTTAGCTAAGGCAGCAGACATACAAGATGCAGGAATGCAGGTAGGATGCAGACATTAGCTTCATCTGAATTAATTACAGGAGAAATGGGGGTAATTTCCATATGCAACACAGAGGACAACAATCAGATTGTACCTTCTGTTAACCTCACATGATTAAAGTTCTTTTCTCCATAACAATACTTTTAAAGGCTTTGAACCTCAGGCTTGAAAGGACATATTTCTGAAGGATGTAAAAGTAAAGGGATCACATTATCATTCATAAGCATATCTGCAGTTGCTTTCAACTATAACACTTCTACCTTCAGGCTCTTCTCCAAGAAATCCGACACATACGAAAATAAAGAGCACCAAGACTGCTAACAACATCCGGACTCTTAACAAGCTGGAACGGACGGAATGGTTAACTATCTTCTGTACAGCTTTAAGGTGATCCAGAAATGGAAGAGAATAAATAAAAATTACAAGCAGGTGTGCACAATAATCAATATTACTAAATTAGAGCTGGTGTTTCTGACCTGAATACAGCAACGGAGTTGCCTCAGGTGTTGCCTTTTACACTTAGTTATGCAATACACATAGAAATAGCTCTTGCCAAAAGGATGAACCGAAGGTGCAGCCAATAAACACCTCACATATAGCAACTACCACAGACCTGCTTGGTATAGATTTAGGATTGTGCTTCAAAAAAAGTAACAGCAAATTAAATACACTGGGTTATAAAATTGAATAGCGATACGAAGTATACTTGCTTTATTTCTTCTTCTATATATTCCCTCTCCTGAAGGAAACTGAGCCTCACCTCTTTGGTGTCCCACACCTCAGCTCCATCAGTGTACATGACTAGTAGCTTTTGGTTGCCTTTTCCTGGAGCGAAACGGATCTTCTTTACCCATCCACGATGTGTCGGAACTCCCCTAGTTCAAATTACAAAAGATTATATTTGAGTGTATATGTGACAATATTATATGAAAATAAGATGCAATGCAAACCATGACATACACCTACATAATAGTCAGGGTGTGAAGCCTTGTGATATGTGTACACATTTTCTGCATTTACAGCTGGACTGAGTTTTTCCTTTTCATTTTTTCAACCCACCACCTTATACACTGTGTGCAAACAGAAAACAAGGCATGACCGTAAATATTGTCTTACCGGGAAAGACGGGCCTTTAAATCCCAGAAGTTCAGGTTTCCATCCACATCTCCGAGTACGAGTGTGTCTCCTTTCCATGCGATGCAGGCGATGCTCCCCATGCTCCCCTATAATATACAGTTCACTCATTTCAGTCAAATGTGAGGCGCTCCACCGAAAGTAGGTGCTTGTCACACAGACAACTTTTGAGATAAAGGCCAGAAAAGTAAAAATGGTCCATTTTTATTGAAATTCGGATATTTGCATAAACTATTAAAACCAGTATTGGACTATCACTCGCTCATATGAAATCGACTAAAACTCACTAAAAATGTCTGCGATATATATATATATATATATATATATATATATTCTCTTTTTGCAGAAAGGGGCAGTGGTGGTCTAGTGGTATAGGGCGCTGGATCGCTGATCCAAAGGTTGGGGGTTCGAGTCCCACTCTCCACAAGGTTGTCACTGTCCCCCCCAGTGCGGCTAACTGGGTTATCAAAGGCGGGCCATGTCTCTCACTGTCTATGGTGAGAGGCATGTAAAAGAACCATTGCCGACATTCGTAAAGAAGAGGCTGCAAAGCCGTCAGCGTGTTTCTGTCCCTTGCTTAAAGGGTTGTGACAGGAAGGGCATCTGACGTTAAAAAAAAAAAAACCTCCGCCAAATCAAAAAAACGTGCGAATCAGATGATTCGCTGTGGCGACTCCCGAGTAAAAGGGAAAAAGCCGAAAGGAAGACAGACAGACATTCTCTTTTGCAGAACTGCTTATTTTTATTAAGGTCACAGGAGGGCTGTTTCCTATTTCAGCTGACACTGGGAGAAAGAGGGGTACACCCTTGCCAGACCATGGCAGGGCAATTTTCACACTCACAGTACCAAATAGGGCCAATTTTGAACAGATAATTAGCCTAATGAGCATATCTTTGGATTGTAGGAGGAAACCCACATAAGAAGATGCAACCAGCACACAGACATGCACTCGCCAAGTCTGGTCCAGGAAGTGCTAAGCACTACAAAATCATGCTACCTATATACACATGTATATTTCGGCACAGATAGACAGACAGACTGCATACTTTCTATACACCCATCCATAATAAACTGTACGTGTACACTGCTACCGCTTTATGCTTCAATAAAAGGTCTTCTTTTCCTTTCAGCTTAATCCCTTTTTCAGGGGTTGCCACAGCGAATCATCTGATTCACATGTTTGATTTGGCATAGGTTTTTACGTCGGATGCCCTTCCTGCCACAACCCTTTAGCAAGGGGCAGAAACAAGCTGACGGCTACGCTTCAATCAAAGGTCTCAAGTATGGAAATGGAATCTAGTTACACTCAGTAGATCATTAATTCATTCATTCTTTATGTACAGCGGCGGGTTTCCGTTTGTTTGTTTATTACCATGATTTCCTGGGATGAAAAGACTAAGAAGAACGCTGGTGCCTCTGATGCACTCATTACCATACACAAATGTGTCATTAACACTGTAGTCATATCTGCTGCTGAGACCATTTTACCTTTCTTTATTAATATTTGCATCCATGCAGATGTCTTCTTTTTGTGCACTGGATTTTTGGGTTACAAACTGGTAGTGGTACTATACTGATGAAAATTCTTTCATAGCATTGGACATAACATTTGTTCCTATTTACAGATTAAGACCAGGTAGTGGGTTTACAAAAAAAAAAAAAAAAAAAAAAGAAAAAGAAAATAAAGAGGCCTGTAATCAAGACGAGAGGCGTCCCCTTGTGATTCTTTCCACTCCCCATGTGCCAGCACTACGGAAACAGGGACCGATTCCCCTGATTCTCACACCCATATACCTCCCTGCTTCTCCCTCTCTGTTCTTCCACAGTGTGTGACCCCCCATTCCATCCATGCTAACCAGGACAATGACAAAGCCTGGGCATACATTAGGATTGCTGCCACCTCATGGAAACAGACATGCCGATTCAGATTTTGGACACATCACGGCTTCATCCTGATCAAGCAGGAACATACTGAGTGGCAGTGAATATACAAATGAGTTACTATCAGATTTGGGTGGATAAAGGATTTAATTGGAGCACTATCCATCAACGAATGATTCATTGTAGAGATGTAGAAGGCACACAAATGGTGAAGTTGAGGTGTGATCACTGAGATTTTCTTTAACATTCACAGGGCCCTGTCATGATCATATCTGGGGAGAAAAGCAGAGTGCACGTTATGGGGTTAGTTTTCTTCAGTTATCTTGAGGACAAATTAGCCAGGATTTAAGGTTTATTAAAGTGCAGCTTGATGGATGGGGCCTGCACTGATAACACATATGGAGCTTACGGTGCACCACTGACTGTGGAGGAATTTTCCATGGGCGCCCGCTGTTGCATTCATCTGGCTTTTCCCGTCTTTTGGTCTTGCAGATGGATATGTCATAAAATAAAAATTCTAGGGTGCCTTGAGTACACCTTTATGCAATGTAAATATAAACACTGCTTCATGGTAGTGTATCAAGACACTTTGACTTCAATTACTGAACACTTCACCGCTCATCTAGAGTACGTGCATTTTAAACCTGATGAACGCACCACAAATTCTTTAAAGAAAAAGCTCCAATGTGTTTGCAGCCTCTCATGTTTTTGTTGCCTTCAAGTCCAGTTCACAAAGCTGAAGACGCAAATAGGTCAAAACATTAAAAGGAGTGATTGACAGAAACCTACTGAATATATCTATACACGAATCCCTCAGAGATGTGGCTATTCATCTCCTTAAGTTAAAGCATTCGTTTTGTATCATGTTACATTTAACGCGTCATAGGAAACCTACATGCAAATGTTTTGAATGATCTAACTGGTAGTTCTTGAGAAGCAGCCTGAAGAAAATTTAAATGGTCACGATCATTTAATTCTTCTTTCTTCTTTTCTTTTCAGCTTTTTCCCGTTATCGAAAGTCGCACATTTGATTTGGCATGGGTTTTTTACGTCGGATGGCCTTCCTGACACAACCCTTTTAGCAAGGGACAGAAACACGCTGACGGCTTTGCAGCTACTCTTTACGAAAGTCAGAGATGGTTCTTTTACATGCCTCTCACCATAGACAGTGAGAGACATGGCCCGCCTTTGATAACCCAGTTAGCTGCACTGGGGGGGCACAGTGGCAACCTTGTGGAGACTCGAACCCCCAACCTTAGGATCAGCAATCCTGCACCCTATCCACTAGACCACCACTGCCCTCGTCAAGGTCATTTAATATAAAACAAAATTTTGGCAGATCTGGATTTTTGTTTAATTTGGCAACTTGGTTAATAAAACTGGAATCATGAATTTTTAAGACAGATATTAATATTTGAACTCAACAGCCAAATAAATACAGTACCCCAAATAAAAGGATGTGCATTACCAAGGCAACAGCTCAGCTAACAACACCCTCCTCTCCTCTCCAGGCAATCAGCAACATGTGCGTTGCTGAGATGGGTGTGTGTATGTGTGTGTGTGTATATATATATTTATATATATATAAATTGTGGTATCAACCAAACTACTTACATGAAAGCTGAAAATAAACAGAAAACAGCATAAATTTTGAATAAATTAATTTGTAATTCTTAATTTTTCTTCCCGGTGGTGTTCCTTTAAACATTTTCCAGGAAGTAAAATTGAGCCAATCAACACGAATGTCAACTTTAGCATATGGCATGTTGAACCAATCAACACAAACAAACAAAAGCACATGGGTAGGAATGTCTTTAAATTTATGAATTTGTGAGCAAGAGAATCGGGTAAAAAAATACTCATCACTTTCTGATAGGTCCATATCTAGCTCATAGCTCCGTTTATTCAGAGCATCCCATAGGTTTGCTGTAGCAGTTTCTAATGGTTCATCGTTATTGTTGGACATTTACCAAGGGAACACAGCCAAATATATTCCTGTTTTTTAAAGCACTGCGGAACAATCAAATCTGTGTGTGTGTGTGTGGGGGGGGCATTGGACCAGGGTGCTTATTAGGTCGAATACGGTATGTGTGTATACACACACACACACACACACACACACACACACACACACACACACACACACACACACACACACAGGAATCCCTCACTTTCCACGGTTAATTGAGCAGAGATTCCCCCGCAACCACCAAAATTCACAAACTATGATCACATGATCAGATGTAAATAAAATATAAATACACACACATACAGATGCGCACGCACATGCAGATGCACGTGCACGCACTTAGATGAGCAATGATAAGAGGTTTTAGGATGTTCTTTGTTTTGTGTTTTTTTGCGCACACACACACACACACACACACACACACACACACACACAGTATGTAGCACAAACGCACCGTCCTACTGATTGACTGCAATAGTGTTCTGTGGCTTGTTGTTTGTTTCCCCTGGTACAGGGCCAGAACTCTGCCTCCTTCTTTTCGGCAGATGAACAGAATGGACAGCTACAATACCATGCGGTGTGACTCATTCTCCAGTAGGTCTTTGCAGCTATTGTTGCAATTTCCCATTTTTGGCCACTAGACGCAAAAACCACTGTGTATATCTTCAGTAAGGGTGGTTTTTGTTTTTTTGTTTTTTTTTAAATCGGTCTTCTGTATGGGTTTTGGTCGGGCTATTCGACAAAATAAGTAAAAATGGACTATATTTACTGTCCACTGAGGATGTCAGCCGGTCAGACCACAGTGAATCGAAAAAATCATGTAATCTGCCTGTCCAGAGTGCACAAGTTTACGCATCGCCCCCTTTAGGCCACTTATTTTTTAATCTGGTTGACGGATCCGCCGAAGTGCTGGCAAAAGTGCCGCTAAAAATAATTTTTAACTTTTCAATTTATTATTTTTTTCCCCTGCCGATCTCCATTATATACCAATGAGAAAAAAAAATCAAATCTTAATCAGACACAAAGTCGTATCTTTAAATATTATGTATAATTGTGTGTGTTCGCCGCACTTATATCTTTTATATCTAAATTAATTCTCGCAGGAGGTATCGTGAGTCGAGACTCCCAGCATGCTTCGCGAGTGACTCCAATGAAGTTCCTTAGCAGCCCTCCAAGATGACGCTCCCTAGAGAGCGACGTTGCAGAGTCCCCAGAGTTAAGTTGTTTCTTTGTTTTGTTTGTTTTTGCACTATGCTCGTCTATGACCAGGCAACCCTACTACAGCTATGAGAGTGCAGTCCTTTTGGACATTTAGAACTGCACACGCTCAACTCCTATCCTGAGCTAATATGCTACGGCAGCTCAATGCTAACCGCACCCCGGATAACAATAAGTCCAGGCGGAGACACGGCAGGCGGGGAGGGGCCGAACGACGACTCCGGCACGTGGTTAGCAGTGGAAGGTTAGCAGTGGAAGGTTAGCCTTCCCGGTCATGCTGCTTGCAAATGTTCAGTCTCTGCGAAACAGTATGGAAGAGCTTCATGCTCGGATTGCAACGCAGAGGGATCATCCCCCCAAAACAAAATAATGGGCATAGAGCAATATAATATAATTATAATATAATACATAATTTAGTGCAATTTAATTTATTGTTGTTGTATCTACTGACTTATTTATTTATTGTATTATCATTATTATAATTTTATTTTTATTACTACTACTATTATTATTATTATTATTATTATTATTATATTGTTTACTGGGCCTTTTGTATGGTCCTTTTTAAATATAGGATTTTATATATTTATTTTATAGAATGTGTTTATGTTGATTTCAGCCTTCCTTCCTGTTTTTTAATTTGATTGTTTGCAGGACCGCACAAGAATTCATGTGTGTGTGTAAAAGCACAAATGGCAAATAAAAATCTTGAATCTTTAAATATTATGTATAATTTTGTGTGTTCACCTTCGAGATCCCGCTTGAATCTTTATATCCAAATGAATTCTCGCAGCAGGTATCGTGAGTCGAGACTCCCAGCATGCTTTGCGAGCGACTCTAATGAACAGGTACTGGATTGTATTGAGACATATGTAATTTGCACACTAGATTTGATTCCCAGCCCTTCTAGAGTCATCAACCAGATATTATACATGAAAAAAATGTAAGTAGCGAAACCTTCCTGGACTATTAATATCAACAAAATAACATTTTTTTTCCCCTCGACACTTTTTTTTCGCTCCGACACTTTTTTTTTTTTTTTCAAAATTGTAAATAGTAATATTTTAAATCTAGTGGCCTTATTTTTTTTTTTCTTATTTCCTCCGACATCACTAAATTTGTGCTGAAAAATCTGTCAACCAAAAAATAAAAAATGAGTGGCCTAAACAGTGTGACTTATGTTTAGTTCACATCACTGGAAGTGTGAATTAGTGTGAAAGCACTAAAGAAATTAGCTTGTAAAAGATAATATCTCATGTCTGAAATGTTCGCCACGTTCATCAGCAAAGTTGACTCAGTAACAATTAGCACCTAAGAAAAACTGGTGAGGGTACAGGAAATGGTTTCTTGAGAAACCGAACACTGTTGGAAGATGTTCAGAATGTTCAATAGAGTTTACGAGTAAATGCATTAGTCCTCAAGCAACACCTCAGAAACAAGGTATCAGTTGCACCTGCAGTGGGGGAAGAAAAAAAAAAAAAAAAAAAAAAAAAAAAAAAAATCACACTCCATTTAATCACACTGTTTGACAGAGGAGGTGTTTAATCAGGTCTGAAGATGAGAATACACTAAAGCTATAAAGCTGGAGCAGTTTACAATATGGCGTATGTGCAGTAGTTCCAGTGGGAGCCAGCAGCCTGGTCTACATTCATGAGTTATGGAATAATAAAGTGACTTTACAAGCCTTACTCAATAGGGTTTCTTAACAGGAAGCATTGTAAGCATTGGGTGATGCTGATGTAAATCTTTCTACCTGTAGAAGAATTATTAAATAGCATCACATTGATGAATGCGAAGATGTTGTAATCCCACCGATCACCATGCAATTAAATGTATTTTAGTTTATAGAGCCAATCAAAGGAAAATTCAGGATCCCATTTCTTCAATGCTACATTCTGACTAAATGCTAACTTTCTAAACCGATGCTAGAATCAACTATAGCCTTCATGCTGTGACAAATGGGTCTCAGATGGAATTTAAATTGCATGATATGAGTAATTAATACTGAAGAACTCCAAAATAGCTGTTGTCCATGCTGGGTTGTGAATTATGGACCAAAAAGAACTTCATTTAAACAGTTTAGAAATGCATCGTCTTTGAAAATATTTTAAACGAAAGGAATCACGACAGTCGTTTTTGCTCCTGGTGTTCATGTAATTTGCAACAATTGAGGCACTGGGATCAAAACCCCCATAAGTCACATTTCATGAATGATTACATACGATTGTGCCAAGGATGTGCACTTTAAATTGTGAGAAGAATCCACAATAAAATGTAAAAATAATAGGCAAAAAAAAAACAAAACATAATATTTCTGTTAAAATACATTCGAGTTGAATGAAATTTGCTGTGTATATTCAGGATGAGAGGATTTGATGCCAGACTAAGATTCATTCAAATCTGATCCAGATTGTACAGTTTACAGCAATTTAACCTCAACACAGAAGTGTAGTATTATAGTATTGGTGCTGTATACTTCATTTTTATGACTTGGCAGAGGATTGCACTCTTTAACCCCCTTTTTTTCCCCCATGGTCTGTGTATTTTCATTTTTTAACATGCTGGCAAACCATTTTGATTCTCAACCATTTTGAACTGGCTACAAGGTAGATAAAGTAAGAATAAACAGAGGAAAATGGGGGTGGGTGGGTATTAAACAAGGCCAAGTGAGTACAAAATCTGCAACCAGCGCAGTGACAAGACAACAGAAACAAAATCACATGTCCAGAATATAGCAGCATGTCCATAAATTAGCCTCTTGGTGGTTAAATATATTTTATACAACCTTACTGTGGAATTCTCAATTCTGTTTGAACAGAAGAGGACTAATGTTAATGGCTCAGTTCCAGCTTCAAGGTCTATACACGTGCTCAACAGAAACAAGGCAAGCGTATGATTCCTATAAGACACACAATGCCACCCAACCAGTTTTTCCTAACTGCAGCACATAATCAGAATCACACTGGGAGAAAAGCACTGTCCTTCATATGCACGAGCTCACTGATGCCCATAATCGCCTAGTTTATGTTTACGTTTAAGTCAGAGGAAAAACAGCGTGTACCTTCTCTCCCTCCCTGAAAGCTTGACCAGTTAAGCTCTCATGACCTCTCGGACACAGATAGCTGTGTGCATCACTTATGTGGTCCTGCTATACCACTCAGGACTTAAATAAGGACTTGTATTGCACACACCCTATATATATATATATATATATATATATATATATATATATATATATATATATATATATATATATATATATATATGTATGTATTTATAAAACCATTGAAGTGCTGATAGGGTGACTCTTTTGTAAGATATTAATTTAGCAGCTATAGAAGGAGCCTCAGAAGTAAAACACGACAGAATAGTCTTTGTGGAGGCGCCACGATATTTTGGAAACATGACTATAGTACTTGCCTTTCTGCCTAAATGCCTTCAAAAACAATAATATGGCTGTTTATGGCTGCTATAACACAGGATGAGAACTAACTATCATGGACCACTAAATTTGACCACATTAGGAAAAAATATCTGTAAAGTCTCAAACAAATCGAAATAAAATTAGCATTTCAACATTGCTACAGTGGGCAGCGGTGTTCTGGTGGTAAGGTGTTGGATCACTGATCCTAAGATTGGGGGTTCAAGCCCCACTCTCAACGGGTTGTCACTGTCCCCCCCCAGTGCAGCTAACTAGGTTATCAAAGGCTGGCCATGTCTCTCACTGTCTGTGGTGAGAGGTTCATGTAAAAGAACCATTGCTGACTTTCGACAAGAGTAGGCTGAGTAACAGTGTGTTTCCGCCCTGTGAAGGTCTAGCGAGCTGTCCAGGGCATACTCTGCCCTTGCCCAGAGTCAGCTGAGATGGGCACTAGCCTCCCCTGACACTAATTTGGATTAAGCAGTTCAGAAAATGAATGAATGAAATTGCTACAGTATACGAAAAGTAAAACTTGCGATTATCCATGTTATTAATGACCAGACGTTGTTTTATGACATATTACGGCTAAGGTATTTAACATGACTTGGAATTTGTGGAAGAGGGTTTTCTTTCGTGTCGCACTAAAATTGTTAAAGAAAGAAACTCAATTAAATTGTCAGAATCGTTAAACGGAAAATAAACACAAACTTACAAAAGTATATTTAAAAAACAAAAAGTACAGGTAAAAAAACTACAAAAACAAGTAACAAATCTGCACACATGGGGTGTGACTATACTACCAAAAATCACACACGATTCACATGAACCCGACAGTACAAGCTGGAGTATTTTCATATGAATAATAGTGGGTTATACCATTCAATTATGTGAATGAGATGGTTTGTCTAACGTATGTAAATGGAAGCTTTACTTTTTGGGTTGTTTTTATTTGATTATCTGTATACTGTTATTTTTGCCATTATCTTAGCTTACTGTATAGGAACTCTTTCAGTCTTTTCAAATTGGTTAGTGCAAAGTATTAAATGGATTTTCGCAGACTTTAACTCTGAAAATTAAATAATGCCTGCACTAAAGTCTTAAGAGCATGCACAAAGAAACTCTGTAGAGCAAAGGCACCAGAAAAAAAAACCCTGAATAAAATTGTTCAACACTTACAAAAATTTAACACTAATCAAGGAAACAAAGTCAATATTTGGTGTGATGAGCTTTTGGGAGAAAAAAGTAGTCTTGCAGAACCAGCCACAGTCTTTTAGAAAATTTTACTGCTTCACTTCCTTCTTATTTTTGCAGCAAATCCCCAGAGATTTTATTATGTTTTTTTGTTATTGAGAAGTAGTCTCTTGTGAAATATGTATGCTGCTTTCTTTACTCAATATGAATATTTATTTCTGAAACACTTCATTTTGCTGGAAAAGTACTGTCTGGGAATCTAAAATGCTTTTCTAAAGATTTAATAACACAGAAGTCATAAAAAAGGTCTCTAACAAAGTTTGCAGGTGTTTTTAAACAGTACCATTTGGATTTTGATTCCTTTTAGTTGTGGCACTTAACTAACTCTTAGCATTCTGTAAATCAGCAGTACTTACATCAGGAGGGATACGAGCTCCTTCTTTCACAGCATTACCTTCCACAGTGATGTGGAAGACCTGGCCATCTGTGTCAGTGAACACAAAGTGTTCACGGGCTGAGATTCCCTGGCTCGACTCTGCTTTGCTTTCTGCATCCTGCAACAAGCTGAAAAAGAAATAAAAAATATATAAATACACTGTGGGATGTCTGCGCTGTCTGCTCACTGTTAATGATATGCAAGAATCTGAAGCACTGCCTAGCATGTTAATATCACAAGTGGGGTTTGGAGTTGAAGCAAATCATTTCACAAGCTGTGCGGATTGCTGTGCTATGATAAATCTCCAAAGAGAAAACACTAAAGAATGTCCATGCCTGAGTATTTGAACTTAGGCTAGATCTGGGCATGGCAATAACCAGTATGTTTGCTATGTTGCACTTCAAAAAAAAATGTGAACCTGACTACTATACACAAGAGACAGAACTTAATCTTTTCATTGCAATCCTTTGAGACTCCAGGTAACATATTGTGTGTACGGAGTGTTGTCTGCATGTTACCATCAAAGAGCACACAAACTCAAGGAGCAGCAAGAAAATTGATTAAAGTAGCCTGGCTACCAGGATAAGTTTTGACCTCTGACCTGATGACAGATGACTCAACACTGCTCTGCTCAGTGTCTGACAACGTGGTCTGTCTGGCCATAGCCTCCCGTGCTGCCATTTGTTTCTTCTTCAGACTTTTTAAGTTGTGTGACGGAGACCACTCCTAAAAACACAAACATACACACAATTATTAGGGACATTATAGGTGCTGTAGAATGATGATGTTCTGCAACAATTTTGTGTGAATTGTCAGTAATAATAATAATAGTAAAAAGAAGAAGAAAAAGAACAACAACAAAAGTTAGTAAAAAATATGTGTTTAAAAATTATAATACACACACACACTAATTTTATATATATATATATATATATATATATATATATATATATATACATATACAGTGGTATGAAAAAGTATCTGAACCTTTTGGAATTTTTCACATTTCTGCATAAAACCACCATCAAATGTGATCTGATCTTTGTCAAAATGACACAGATGAAAAAACAGTGTCTGCTTTAACTGAAACCACCCAAACATTTATAGGTTTTCATATTTTAATGAGGATAGCATGCAGACAATGAGAGAAGGGGGAGGAACAAGTAACTGAACCGTCACATTTAATATTTTGTGACCTCCCCTTTAGCAGCAATAGCTTCAACCAGATGCTTCCTGTAGCTGCAGATCAGTCTGGCACATAGATCAGGATTAATCTTGGCCCATTCTTCTTTACAAAACTGCTGTAGTTCAGTCAGATTCCTGGGATGTCTGGCATGAATCGCTGTCTTGAGGTCATGCCACAGAATCTCAATGGGGTTCAAGGCTGGACTTTGACTTGGCCACTCGAGAACGTGTATTTTGTTCTTCTGAAATCATTCTGAAGTTGATTTACTTCTGCGCCTTTTTGCGAACATTAAACAAGCAACAATGTTTTTTTTTTTTTTTTTTTTTAGACAGCAGTGGCTTCCTCCTTGGAGTCTTCCCATGAACACCATTCTTGGTCATTGTTTTACATATAGTTGATATGTGCACAGAGATATTGGACTGTGCCAGTGATTTCTGTAAGTCTTTAGCAGACACTCTAGGGTTTTTTTGTTTTTTTTTTACCTCTCTGAGTATTCTGCGCTGAACTCTTGGCGTCATCTTTGGTGAACGGCCACTCCTTGGGAGAGAAGCAACAGTGACAAACTCTCTCCATTTGTAGACAACTTCTCTGACTGTCGATTGATGAACATCCAGACTTTTAGAGATGGTTTTGTATCCTTTCCCAACTTTATACAAATCAACAATTCTTGATCGCAGGCCTTCAGACAACTCTTTTGAGCGAGCCATGGTGCACATCAGACAATGCCTCTCATCAAGACAATTCTTACCAGGTGTGTGTTTTATAGTGGGCAGGGCAGCTTTAAGCCACTCATCAGTGATTGGGCACACACCTGACTTAAATCTTTTGGTAAAAATAGGTTTCAATTGCTCTTTAAGTCTCCTTAGGCAGAGGGTTCAGTTACTTATTCCTCCCCCTTCTGTCATTGTTTGCATGCGATCCTCATTAAAATATGAAAACCTATAAATGTTTGGGTGGTTTTAGTTAAAGCAGACGTTGTTTTTCCATCTGTGTGAGAGAAAGATCAGATCACATTTGATGGTGATTTTATGCAGAAATGTGAGAAATTCCAAAAGGTTCAGATACTTTTTTGAACCACTATAATATACAAAATATATTAATTATAATTATATATATATATATATATATACACACACACACACACACACACACACACACACACACACACACACTAGTCCTTCTCAAAAAATTCGCATATTGTGATAAAGTTTCATATATTTTAGATTCATTGCACACCAACTGAAATATTTCAGGTCTTTTATTGTTTAATGCTGATGATTTTGGCATACAGCTCATGAAAACCCAAAATTCCTATCTCAAAAAATTAGCATATTTCATCCGACCAATTAAAAAAAGTGTTTTTAATACAAAAAAAGTCAACCTTCAAATAATTATGTTCAGTTATGCACGCAATACTTGGTCGGGAATCCTTTTGCAGAAATGACTGCAGAATGTAGCGTGGCATGAAGGCAATCAGCCTGTGGCACTGCTGAGGTGTTATGGAGGCCCAGGATGCTTCGATAGCGGCCTTAAGCTCATCCACAGTGTTGGGTCTGGCGTCTCTCAACTTTCTCTTCACAATATCCCACAGATTCTCTATGGGCTTCAGGTCAGGAGAGTTGGCAGGCCAATTGAGCACAGTAATACCATGGTCAGTAAACCATTTAGCAGTGGTTTTGGCACTGTGAGCAGGTGCCAGGTCGTGCTGAAAAATGAAATCTTCATCTCCATAAAGCTTTTCAGCAGATGGAAGCATGAAGTGCTCCAAAATCTCCTGATAGCTCGCTGCATTGACCCTGCCCTTTGATAAAACACAGTGGACCAACACCAGCAGATGAGATGGCACCCCAGACCATCACTGACTGTGGGTACTTGACACTGGACTTCAGGCATTTTGGCATTTTCAAAGTCTTCCTCCAGACTCTGGCACCTTGATTTCCGAATGACATGAAAAATTTTTGCTTTCATCCGAAAAAAAGTACTTTGGACCACAGAAAAACAGTCCAGTGCTGCTTCTCTGTAGCCCAGGTCAGGCGCTTCTGCCGCTGTTTCTGGTTCAAAAGTGGCTTGACCTGGGGAATGCAGCACCTGTAGCCCAGTCCACTGCTTACACAGGTCCCCCAAGGTCTGGAATCGGCCCTTCTCTACAATCTTCCTCAGGGTCCGGTCACATCTTCTGGTTGTGTAGTGTTTTCTGAAAAAACTTTTTCCTTCCAACAGACGTTCCACTGAGGTGGCTTGATACAGCACTCTGGGAACAGCCAATTCGCTCAGAGATTTCTTTCTGTGTCTTACCCTCTTGCTTGAGGGTGTCAATGATGGCCTTCTGGACAACAGTCAGGATGGCAGTCTTACCCATGATTGTGGTTTTGAGTAATGAACCAGGCTGGGAGTTTTTAAAAGCCTCAGGAATCTTTTGCAGGTGTTTAGAGTTAATTGGTTGATTCAGATGATTAGGTTAATAGCTCGTTTACAGTGCCTTCTCATGATATGCTAATTTTTTGAGATAGGAATTTTGGGTTTTCATGAGCTGTATGCCAAAATCATCAGTATTACAACAATAAAAGACCTGAAATATTTCAATTGGTGTGCAATGAATCTAAAATATATGAACGTTTAATTTTTATCAGTACATTACAGAAAATAATGAACTTTATCACAATATGCTAATTTTTTGAGAAGGACTAGTATATATCCCTCACTGAATCGCCACCTTATCGTGGTGGAGGGGTTTGCATGACCGAATGATCCTAGGAGCTGTGTTGTCATAATGCCCCCGGCAGGGTCACCCAAGGCAAACAGGTCCTGGGTGAAGGTCCAAACGAAGTGCGATTCAGAAAACCCTTATGCCTGAGAGACATACAAGGAAGCAGTCTCCCATGCTCGGACGCGGATCACCGGGGTTCCCCCCCTGGACCAAGGCCCAGGGGAGGGGCTCGAAGTTGAGCGCCTGGTGGTCGGGCTTCTGCCCATGGAGCCTGGCCGGGCCTAGCCCGAAAAGGAGACATGGGTCCGCCCTCCCATGAACTCACCACCTGTGGGAGTTTTAGGGGTCGGGTGCAATGTGAGTTGGGTGGCAGCCGAAGGCATGGGTTCTGTCGGACCGATCCTCGGGTACTTACTCTGACCCTCGGGACATAGAATGTCACCTCTCTGGCGGGAAAGGAGCCTGATCTGGTGCAGGTGGAGAGATACCGACTAGATATTGTCGGGCTCACCTCAACGCATAGCTTGGGCCCCAGAACCATCCATCTCGAGAGAGGCTGGACCTTATTCAATATATGTGGGTGTGTGTTTGTGTGTATACATGCAAACTCGCACATTAAAAAGAAACACAGTCAATTCCAGTTTAAGGAGAAATGTGGGGAGCACTTAGAAAAGCGAAAGTGCCATGTACCCTCTTCCACATACATGAGCTCACAGACACTTGTGACGGACTTGTATTGTTGTGTTCAACATAGAAAGAGCACTGCCAGGGCGTAGCACAAAAACATTTGGTTACATTTGGGGCAGAACATTTACATTTTCCAAACCAAACATCACATCTGATTCTGCTCTCAAACTTTGCACAATGAAAGACAACACAAGCCAGTGAGCAGAGGGAAGTAATAAATCAGATTTTGATTGTAAGGGGACATTGGTGCAGGTATGTACCCAGAGGCTGTAATCAATACGGAAATGAGGAGGCTGTAATACGGGGAGAAGCATTAATTATTAACATTATTGTGGTGCTTATTTGTTGGAATTAACTCATGTTGTTACACTACTTACTGGCCTTGCAATAGCAGCAAAATAAATAAATAAATACATAAATAAATAAATAAATAAATAAATAAAAAGCCCTTGCTGCTCATTTTGAGTTTTTGTGCTGAGAAAGACAAGGTTTCCAAACAGTTTTCTCAAACTGATAAGAAGTGGGCAGTCACTAAAGCAGCTCAAAGCACACACACACACACACACACACACACACACACACACACACACACACACACATTACCAGTGCAGTAACTGAGGGGAAGTTCTTGGCCATCTCACGCAGTAGGGTTCCTGTACGCACATCCCAGAGTTCCAGCGGTTTGTCTTTGAACACCACCACCAGATACTGCCTACAAGCCAGCTCACACACACACACACACACACACACACACACACACAGCGTTGAGTTTAACATATATTTCTGTATTTAACACTTTATGAGGTAGTTATTCACACACTGTTTTTTTGAGGACCTTTAAATAGACAGCTTATATATGGATATTATGAAGCAAATCCCCCCCCCCACACACACACACAAAACAGTCTGCTTTTCCAACCTTTATATTCGGGGTCTCAAACTCATTCCACAAAGGGTCGCAGTGGTTGCAGGTTTTTGCCTCAATCAAGTAGCAGCAGCAATCATCTGCCCGAAGACTCAGATCAGTTTATTAAATGAGTCATGTCAGGTGTGCTGCTGCTTGGTTGAAGCAAAAACCTGCAGCCAGTGCAGCCCTCTGTGGAATGAGTTTGAGATCCCTGCCTTATGTGGACACAAGATATAACTATCGTATAGGAAAGTTGTAGATATCAATAAAATGTAAAAGGATCGAGGTATGCAGGTCGGACTTTTTCACCTATTATGGTTGCTACATTCGTGGGTATTACCTGAATAAATAACACATGAATCAAATGCTAAGTGAACAGGCCATTGAAACATACACCAAAAAGAAGAGAGTCTCAAACACACTAATATCTAGTTGCACCACATGTTTCCCGGCCTGTGCTTGCATGCGTTTCCTGCAGGCCTATTGGTTGTTCCAAGTCAGCCCTAGCTGTGACTATAAGTGTAAATGTTTGTTGGCCTGTGATGGACCATCTAGATGTTCATGGTGTACCCACAAAATAATCCAGAGTTGGCTGAGATAGACTCCAGCTTCCCTGTAACGCTAATAGGATTAATTGAATAAATAAATGAATTTTGATGTGTGAATAGCAATTGATTTCACACATTTTATTAAATACATTCTCATTTCCTACACTGGACATTTTCTACTGACACACCCTTTTTTAGTTTCCCTTATGAACTCCTCAAACAGATGAAGCTAAAACCATTTTATTTTTAAATAATGAGCTATTTCACCAAATTTAATAATAATTAACTTAATAAGAGGAGTTTATGGTTACGGCCTCAGACGTTTGTACTTTACACTCAGTTGAAAAGAGGAATATTGACCAAATTAAGTTCAGAAAAAAAATTCACAGAAGATACATTACATTCAGAAAAAATAAAGACGCCGAGGCTTCTGCATGAATGCCGTCACATTAGAATTATTGTTCTCTGATCCCAGGGTGATATCTACGGGCATGAGCTGAGCTCTATATAAGTATCCTTCCATAGTATCCCAGAACCAGAATCCAAGTTCAGCCCTCATTTATTACAGAAATTCAATCTGGATCAATTACTGCAGGATAAACACTTCATTCCTGTCACTAAGATACAGGACATTCCACTGAAACAGACAGGAAAGCCTTCGGTGACAAATTGAAATGTGTCAAGCAATGACAAAAAGGTTGAAGAATCCATCCCCAGTGTCAGATGTGAACTTGATTAAAATCATGTCTAGGTTGCCCCTCTCTCTGAAATACTCCAATGTGTATGTCAAGAGTGAAATGAGAGGCATTAATCACAAGCCAACTCTGAGGAGGGAGCATTTTGGCACCAGAGTCTTTCAATCGTCCGGGAGGAATTGAGGGGGGAATGAGAAAAGTGTGTTTGTGGGTCTTGCTCACTTTAGATGCGACACTTTAATCATTTCGATGGCTGGCTCATCATTGCCGCGTTCGCCTCGGAATGCAAAGCACCTGCCTGTGCGAAAGAGAGAGAGAGAGAGAGAGAGACAGAGAGAGAGAGAGAGAGAGAGAGAGAGAGAGAGAGAGAATGTCAGGTCGGTAAAAAGTGACAATAAAGAAAAGCACAAGTCAGGATTTCTTCCATTAATCTATTAGAATGTCTACTACAAGGATTCTTCTTCTTCTCATCATTCTGATCACGTTTTCTCCCAATTCTGTCACCATTCAATACTCATCCACCTAGTATCACACAACAGCTAACACCCGCTAAGCTTCCTCTGAGACGTGCAGCCGGTTCAAATAAATAAAGAATATTGATAATAATACAGGTGTTCAACAAGCATATGTCAACAGCCCACTGTCATATAATTTACGAAAACAGAACAATAAATTAAAAAAATGGAATAATTTTTTGATTGCATAATACAGTGATACCTCAGCTCACGAACATAATTGGTTCCCAGAAAGTGTGTGTGAGGCGAAAAGTTTGTCTTCCGAACATTTATTTCCCATAAGAAACCATTAAAATGAGAATAATCCGTTCCCAGGTCCCCATAAAACATAATTTTCTACTAAATAAACCTTAAAACTACACAAAAATATACCTTATTTTATGTATAATAAATGTGCTATTGTATTGTAATTAAAGAAATAAACTGTACTGTATAATAAAGTGGTTTTATTTACCTTTGTGATGGTAGTTGATGGCTTGATGGAATGGAGTGGGAGGAGGAGGGAGGGAGGGACTTACTGTTTGGAAGGAGAGTTTGGAAACGCCTACTGTTTGGAAACGCCCTTAGCCACACACGCACCCTTAATAGCTTCCTTGTTCTTAAGGATGGTGGTAGACTTAGCGTACTGGTACTGGGACGCTGAGTCACACAAACGCACACATCGTTCGTGTTTTTCAATGATCTCCGCCTGTGGTGGGGTCTTTTTCGGTCCCATAATAGCAAAAGTACACTCAATATGGTCCAAAATGTCTAGCAAACACAAACCACTTCCGCATTCAAAGAAAGGGGGTGACGAACTGGGATGCCATGAGCGTGCATCAGCTTCTCGTGGCCGTCACCGTGGCGCTGTTCGACCGCGTGGTTTGATTCGTCCGCCGAAAACTAGTTCGTCAGCAGAGACTATATGCTCGCAAATTTAATGTTCTTGAGGCGAAAAGTTCATGAGCTTAAGCGTTCGTCAGCGGAGGTTTTACTGTACTATGGCTATTTTTTATAATAGCGATCGGAATTCAGGGTGGTTTATGGTTTGGGACGTGGAGGGTGTTGACATTTCCTGAGCTCTCCTGCCTTTCACTTTCTGCAAGAAGCTCAGGAATTCAAGGAAGGAACATGGACAAAATAGACCAATACAGTCTTCCATCAAACGACCCACCCACTCTAATTTAGTTGGGGCAGAGGAAGCTCAGTGGTTAAGGCAATGGGTTACTGATCTGAAGGTTGGGGCTCAATCCCCAGTACCACCGCTGCTGGGACTCTGAGCAAGGCCCTTAACGCTCAGTTGTATATTTAAAAAAAAAAAAGTTAATTGTAAGTCGCTCTGGGTAAGAGCGTCTGCTAACTGCCATAAGTGTAAATGTAATCGTAGCACAGTCCCACCTCCATGTATACCTCCATTCACTTCATTACACGACCACCACCAACCAGGCAGGGCAAGAACCTGCTTCATTTGTAACTCAGCAATTTTTGAACTGTTGTGCATATAAATTCAGAGAAAAACACTATCGGTTCCCTTAAATGCACGAGCACAAGGATGCCCATGATTAGCTAGTGACTGATTTAAGTGAACATGCATTTCCTATACCTCAGCCAATTAGCTCCCATGGGCTCTCAGCTTCAAATGGTGGTGGTGGACTCCTAGCCACTGCACCACTTGGGAGCTATATGTGTTTCAATGCAAAATATATTTAAATTTGGGTTAGATTTTAGATTCGGAGGTGGGAAAAGAGAAACATTGACTCTGACACATGTTAAATATGCTTATACAGTGGTACCTCACTTTACGAAAGTCTCACCAAACGAAAAATGCAGGTTACGAAACGCATTTTCCTAAAATTTTTGTCTCTGTATACGAAACAAGTTCACGTTACGAAAGTGCCATCTTACAAATTCAAACGCGTCATTCAAACATTGCACGAGCTGCTCTCCCATCAATGAGATTCAAACATTCCGCCCCGCTGGCCTCCCATTGGCTAACAACTGACCTGTCGTTCATGTCGCCTACACTCGAGCGCCAACTTGGACAGGTCCACCTGATGCCATCTTGGACAGGATCTCATTGGCTTGGAGGGATGAAGCAGCTACCGCCCATTGCCTATTATGGCGCTAAATCTACCATGATGCTTTTCATGTAAAGGACAGAATTACTGTTTTTTTTATGCTTTATTTCTTGACTCAGGCTTTTAACCTTCCATAAACATTTGTAAGATTATAACTCTGCTAAGAAGACATGGTCAACACACGCACGTGTGTGATTTCTGGTGCGAGTGAGAAGAAGAAACGGGCTCAAGTGATATTACAAAGGAATATGGCCAAACCCGTCTACCATCTACCATCTACCGTCTACCATCGGTATGATATTGAAGCAGAAGGACATCTTAAAAGGTATGCTTTTATAATTTTTAAAGGGTTTAGGGGGTAATAATGGGAGCCTTGGAATGAATCACGCGTTTTACATGTAAAATGCGGTTCAATTTAAGAAAAATGCAGGTTACGAAAAAGGCTCTGGCACGGATTAATTTCGTAAAGTGAGGTACCACTGTATTGAAATATTTTAACATTCTTGGTCAATTCCTTGTCATTCTACCACTAATTCATTGGGTGGAAGTTGACATTGATCAAATGTGTGGAAATCATAAAAGTGGACATCGCGAGAGAAGTCAAAATGAAGTTAAATGGGACAAACACATTTCAGCAAACTCAAAAATAAGCAGGTGGTTCATTTCTCACAACTGACATTCAGTTTCATATTAATAAGAAATCAAACAGCAGCAGATGTTGGACCCCTATGTCTGGGGCGCGATGATGGTCCATGATGCAGTTGTGTTGAAATAAAGTAGAACTCAACTAGTTAGCAAATCGACCAGATGGCACAGTTGTTGGTACTGTATTAGCATGAAAGCTAAAGCATTGGAAGATGATCTGATTGAGCAGACTGTACAGATGAAGATGAAGATGTGAGCGAGCTGGGCAGAGCATACGACTTGTTCTCGAGGTACAGATTTTTAAGCAAGGGCTTAATTATACTGGCACCTCTATCAGCGGACAGATTGAGTAATTGTAGGAAACACAATAATGAAAGCGGCTTAAAATCCAAAAGCTAGCTCATTACAAAATGAATCTGCAATCCCATGTTAATTATAAATATTAATCATGTATGCTTTGGCTTTCTCAGTTGAACAGAGGAACAGCTTGGAGTTGGGTTTATCGTTTTTGAAAATGAGGACTGCTGTGAATGAAGAATGTTACACGAGAAACACTACAATATGTCACTGATTAATATTTCAGTGGGTCGAGTTGGACATGACTGGAAAAAAAATGTGTTTGGGTGTAAAGTACAATTGATCAATTTCTGCGACCGTAGAATAAAAAATAAGCAAGTAAAAAAAATAAATAAATAAAATTGTTTTTTTTTTTTTGTTTTTTTATTACAGTGGAAAGAATATAGTGTGTTGGTTTAATACGCCTCACCAAAAGTATTGAACATACAAGGAGAATTTTGATTTTGCTTTACAGTCAATGCTTCCATATATAAAATACATAAAACAACAGAACAGAATTTTAGATTTATATTTTTATATTTATATCCAGATGTGTTCAATAGATTACAACTTACAATCTTTAAGTTGAATGATTGTTTGTTTCCTTCCCTGTCAGGTTGGTTGATTAGGTTATTAAGTAAATTATTAAATATTAATGATTGGCTCTGGATGTCTTTTCTTGGTTTGACCTCTGAAAATCCTGCATTTCCTATTAAAGAGCAATTTAAAAACCTACATGAAGCCCATAGACTTGATTCGGGGTGGAAAATCAACCCAGGACCATTGCACCAGTACAGCCAATCAAACAATTGGGAATGTTCTAAAAAACAACAACCAACCAGCAATAAAACAGGTTGAGTAGATTAAGAATAATGCCAGCAGTTAATTAACCTCTCCTAGAATGAAGAAAAAGGGAAAAAAAATTGTGGCTATGATCCAAAGTTTACGAGCTCATCAGTAAAGCCTGGTGGACATATTGTCCTAGCTTGGGGTTGCTTTACTGCTTCTAGAATTGGTTCACTAATTTCTACTTCATTATGCAGCTTTCTGCCAGCACAACGAATGATGTAATCAGAGAAAATAAAAAGATTTTAGAAGATTTTTAGACAAATCAAGCCAATCAGCAGACATTAACCCAGCATGCATTTCACCTCTTGAAGGGAAGACTGATGGGGAAAAAAGCACAGCCAGTCACAGGCGCTGCAGTACTGATAAAAGCCTGGAAAATCACTGCAAAAGAAGAAAGCGACCTTGTGGTAATGTCCGTGGGTCACTGGCTTGATGTAGAGATACATGATCAAATATTCAGGGTTTATCTGCCTGTATTAGGGATCCTATACTTTTGCCCAAAGAAAAATTGGTTGCTTGTCACCAAAGACGGCAAGAAATAAAAGTTGAAATTCTTATCTATCATCTCATTATCCTTTAATCGCAATCCCAAATGTCTGCCATGTATAGTAAAAAGAGAAGGACTGGCCTTGCTGTTCAAACTGAATGTGGGTGGGGGGTGTGGGTATGTTCCATCCTCAGACTTAGTTTTATAAGGTTTAATCTGCTAGTCAATCATTATCAAGGACGAGTACGCAGCATAGGCAGCCATGGATAATCAATTTTTATGCCTTTTTTGATGGTCTGATAGAAGAAAAGGCGAAGCCTCAGCAATAAAGAACATGAGGGGAAATGTTTTAGCTGCAGATGTTTTATGTATGCTTACGAAACTAATAAAATATATGTCCTCCATAATTATTGCCACCCCTGCTAAAGATGTGTTCTTTAGCTTCTAATAAATTCAGTGTTTTTTGTTTGTTGGTTTTATAAATATAAAGGACAACAATGAAAAAAAGAGGAATATCCAACCTTTAATTCAAGTGCATTTATTCAGTGACCAACCCCCCCACACACATTAAGAAATAATTCTTTTATATCAAATTATGTGTGCCACAATTATCATCATGCTTGATGTTAATACTTTGTACAACCACCTTTTACCAACAAAACAGCACCTAATCTTCTCCTATAATGTTCCAAAAGATGGGCGAATACAGAAAAAGAGATCTTGGACCATTCCTCTCTGCACAATCTCGCTAAATCATCCAGCAACCTGGTCCTCTCCTTTGCAGCTCACTCCACAGGTTCTCAATAGGGTTGAGGTCTGAGGATTGAGATGGCTATGGGAGGAGCTTGACTCTGTCTGGGGAACCATTTCTAAGTAGATTTGGCCACATGTTTAGGGTCATTATCTTGCTTAAAGACCCAGTGATAACCCATTTTCAGATTTTGGGCAGGGGCCACCAGATTTTGATTTAAAATGTCCTGGTGTTTCAATTTGTTCATGATGTCATACAGCCTGACAAGGTTCCCAAGGCCTTGGGAAGAGAAACAGGCCCCATAATGTCAT
The DNA here is from genome assembly GCA_024760905.1 of Plotosus lineatus. NCBI lineage: Eukaryota > Metazoa > Chordata > Actinopteri > Siluriformes > Plotosidae > Plotosus > Plotosus lineatus. The sequence goes on along the minus strand of CM045736.1, from coordinate 13,016,079 downwards.
AGCTCCTCACTCATATTTCAAAGTGGGCATGAGGTGCTTTTCTGCATACTCATCTTTATGTTCCGCCAGACCCACTTATATATAGGTGAGGAGCTAGGTTTTGGAGACAAAGTCCGAGAGGCTAGATTGAGATGGTTTGGACATGTACAGAGGAGGGATAGTGAGTATATTGGTAGTTGGATGCTGAGGTTGGAACTACCAGGCAGAAGGCCGAGAGGAAGACCAAAGAAGAGATTTATGGATGTGGTGAAGGAAGACATGAAGGTCATCGGCATAAGAGTAGAAGATACAGAGGATAGGGTGAGATGGAGGCGGATGATTTACCGTGGCAACCCCTGAAGGGAAAAGCCGAAAGGTAAAGACGACGACGACGCTCCCCAGCTTACGAACAAGTTATGTTTCGGACGGCTGTTCGTTTGATGAGTTTGTTCGTAAGTCATTACAGGACGTTCTTTGGAGGAGAACGTATGTGGAAAGCTTGTATAAAGTAACCTATACAAGTTTGTACGGGAAACAAATCTCTCTCTCTCTCTCTCTTCACATAATCATCTTATTTTATTGTACTAAATTTTATTAAATCATTTATTGGTACAAGTTGCAAACCTAAATGCACCATAAATTATCAAGCTAACTGTGACGTCAGGAACTTTCAGCCAGACTCAAACTGCAGGAGACAGAGTAGGATGAACACGGAGAGACTTTATTGTTACAGGGGAGGCGCGTGAGCAAGAGCAAAACATAGTCAGTGCTAGTAAGCACGGAACTGAAACCAGGAGCCAAAGAGATCACAGGAAAACAGGGACATGAAGAGGGACACTCTTCTAGCACCGGAATGAGCGCGCTGCATCTTTATAGCACGGTAGATGGAAACAATATAAAGAAACTATTAAAATGCTTTACAAAACATAGAATACATAAATTAAAAAGACAAAATATATTTGAATTAAATTAAAACCACATAATGGATATAATAAACATTGAAATGATAAAAATATTAAATTATTCAATTATAAAATGAACACTTTGTACATTATCAATATGATTATGTCCCGTGTTTAAACTCCTGGTTCCTCTCAATCACAGCACAGCGGATCTGATCAGATTTATAGTTTCACTCTTATCCAGTTCATTATAATACTGGAGTCAATTTGTTTCTTCTTTCAAAGTTTTGACACGAGTTCAGAAATGTATCATTTTGCTTCTCTTCCCTGACCTCTGCATGGTGTAAAGCACGTGTCAGCCACACCCCTTTGCTGGAGCCTAATCGAATATTAAGTGTACCTCAGGATAATGTTTAATCATATTTCATACTTATATTTATGATTTATCTTTCTATAGATTTTATTCAATTGCTAGTTCTACTTGTTCTTTAATTTCTTTTCACTTTCGACCTCGGACAGCCCTGTTCGTATCGCTGGATGTTCGCAAAACGAATGTTCGTAAGCTGGGGAGCATCTGTGTGTGTGTGTGTGTGTGTGTGTATATGTTTGGGGGGAAAAAAAAAATATGAACAATTCTCTGGGTAACCAAAATGGCTGCAACTTCAAAGTAAGATGTTATCCATTCTCAGAGCAAGATTTAGAGATAATCTACAGTCGGTCAGTACACCAGGTTTATTTAACGAAATCCGCTGTTCTTCTGCCACGGGCCTTGTTGCTATCCGCTGCACGTCAGTCCTCCCTGAAGGCCGTGTAGCCGGCTGGTGTACTCTGCTCGAGCCATGTTTCACAGAAATACAGCATGGCACATTCCTGTAGATCCCTCTGCGCTGCAATCCGAGCATGAAGCTCGTCCATCTTGTTTCGCAGAGACTGAACATTTTCAAGCAGTATGACCGGAAGTGCTAACCTTCCACTGCTAACCAAGCACTGGAGTCATCATTCAGCCCCTCCCCGCCTGCCACGTCTACGCCTGGGCTTATTGCATTCTGGAGTGCGGCTAGCATTGAGCTACCACAGCATATTAGCTCAGGATAGGAGTTGAGCGTGCTCAGTTCTAAACGTCCAAAAAGGATTGCGCTGTCATAACTGTCGTAGGGTCGCCCTGTCATAGACGAGCATAGTGCAAAATACAAACAACAACATACAAAATAACAAACAAAAATTAAAATAAACAAAGAAACAATCTGACTCTGAGAACTCTGCAACGTCGCCCTCTAGAGAGCACCATCTTGGAGAGGTCACGTTCAATGTAAAAGGACATGAAGCGTAATTATTCAAGTTTACTCTCACACACAAACATTCTAAACATTAACTTAGGTACTGTACTGGAAAAATAATTGAAAAAGACTAATACTACAGTGCCTTGCAACAGTTCAGATGATTTTTCCTCTTCAGGCACTTCAGAGGAACCTGTCATTTCTTCAGGAGAAAGTCTTATTTCTTCAGAAGAGACATCCAACGTTAATACCTTTTTCTGGCATTTAGCCAGCGTTTGAGTGGCATCATAGAGCTTAATTAAAAGGTAATTTAAAAACTAAAAAAAAAAAAAAGGCTCATTGACAACTTGTGCATGAATGAGGAAAAGGGGCGTATACATCATCTCAACAAATCAGCAGGAAGGACAGCCAGTGGCTGAATTTGAATCATGTGACAGTTGCTCGGCAGTCCGCAAATATGTGCATGCGCGAGTGCAAAACAGCGAATAGTCAAGGGCCGACTGTATCTCTTCAAGTAACCCACAGAATGTGTATCTTAAAAATACTTCTACGTAGCCTGCACAATTATGACAGATTATTTCCAAGTTCTTTTACAAACATTACAAAATATCATTTATACAGTTATGATAATTTAATTTTATTTCATACTATGCCACTTTCTGAGAAATCTCATACTTGTATCACAATTGTCGTTTTGTTTTTGTTCCACTTTATAAGATTTTCTAAAAAAGTTCCAACTTTTCTTTTCCGGAGAAAGTGGTGACATAACAGGCATAACCTGTAGCCATGGTATTTAAAATGTGTATGCCCACTAACACAAATCTAACTAAACATATATATATATATATATATATATATAGAGGATTTTCTGAGTAGATCCTTCCGTAGGAGAGTGCTCAATACTTTTTGGTAGAGCAAATAAACAAAAATAAAAGGACAGGACAAAGACTTTCTATTGAAACTCCATTTATCACTACAGATCTGTTTCGAGGGGTGGTGAAACCATCCTCTCTCTTCAGGTGATTATAGAAGAATCTCTATAATCTATAATTCTTCTATAATCACCTGAAGAGAGAGGATGGTTTCACCACCCCTCGAAACAGATCTGTAGTGATAAATGGAGTTTCAATAGAAAATCTTTGTCCTGTCCTTTTATTTTTGTATATATATATATATATATATACAGTAAAACCTCCGCTGACGAACGCTTAAGCTCACGAACTTTTCGCCTCAAGAACATTAAATTTGCGAGCATATAGTCTCTGCTGACGAACTAGTTTTCGGCGGACGAATCAAACCACGCGGTCGAACAGCGCCACGGTGGCGGCCACGAGAAGCTGACGCACGCTCATGGCGTCACAGTTCGTCACCCCCTTTCTTTGAATGCGGAAGTGGTTTGTGTTTGCTAGACATTTTGGACCATATTGAGTGTACTTTTGCTATTATGGGACCGAAAAAGACCCCACCACAGGCGGAGATCATTGAAAAACACGAACGAGGTGTGCGTTTGTGTGACTCAGCGTCCCAGTACCAGTACGCTAAGTCTACCATTGCTCCCATCCTTAAGAACAAGGAAGCTATTAAGGGTGCGTGTATGGCTAAGGGTTTTTCCAAACGGTAGGCGTTTCCAAACACGCCTTCCAAACAGTAACTCCCTCCCTCCCTCCTCCTCCCACTCCATTCCATCAAGCCGTCAACTACCATCACAAAGGTAAATAAAACGACTTTATTATACAGTACAGTTTATTTCTTTAATTACAATACAATAGCACATTTATTATACATAGAATAAGGTATATTTTTGTGTAGTTTTAAGGCTTATTTAGTAGAAAATTATGTTTTATGGGGACCTGGGAACGGATTATTCTCATTTTAATGGTTTCTTATGGGAAATAAATGTTCGGAAGACGAACTTTTCGCCTTACACACACTTTCTGGGAACCAATTATGTTCGTGAGCAGAGGTATCACTGTATATTATATATTTTATATATATATATATATATATATATATATATATATATATCATGATGAGGTAATGATGTCACAGGTAGCCACATTAGCTATATAAATGTGAAGAATGCATTAGTCATTGTGACAGAGTCCGTTGAAACCTGGACAATTGAGTACACTGCCATGGGCTCCAAGACTCTATCCATTGCCAGTCATTGCCAACCTTCTACCATCTCTGATCCTCACCACAAGCAGCCTTCAACCGTCTCTCCAAATCAAAACCTAGCCAAGCTACCAAACTGCAATCCATACTTGTCTCATTGCTACACTCACTGGTTCAACTTCAATAAATTGTCACAATGACTTCCTTTACCTCACATGGATTATTCCAAACATTTCTGGAATTTGGGCCAGTCCATCACAATTAGCTACAAGCAAAACCCACGTAATCATTTGGACTGAATGTCAGCATGGATGGACAAATCCTTGCACTGTAATTTAGTATGAGTAGCATGAAAAATGTTTTCATATGGTAAAATAAATCTGACAAGGTATATTAAGAACAGAATTGAGTAAAAGGGTGTATTATTAAATTCTCTGGAATTAAAATGCTTTTCTAATCTGGATTAGAGCATTTGGCAATTATTAGCTGACATTGAGAAATCAGTTAATGAGAAACTAGAAGATTAAGCACCGTGTGGAAAAAAAAAAATATGCTGAGAAGGATCTCAGGCCTGGCCGAACTAAAACAATCAACTTAAAGAGTTCTCGGTATACGCGTTCATAAGCATGGCATGTATAAAGCTGTGGTGACCTTGACCTTTGACCTCCTAAATTTACTCAGTACATTTTTGAGACAGTTGACTTTTGTGCAAAGTTAAAAAGAAAATCTCTTGGCGTGTTCTGGAGATATCTCATTCACAAGAATGGCTCAGATCAGGCCTCAGTGACAAATGAACCCTGAAATCCAACCAGCTTGTATTAAGGTCAAAGTGGGCATTTGTGAAAAAAAAACAAAACAAAAACAAACAAACAAAAAACCTCCTTAAAACATTCTTTAAATCACTCAAAGTGTTCGGAAGAACTGTACAGGACATATGTACAAACAGACAACCCTGAAAGCAATGGCTCTGACCCTGGTAATCATGAAGGCATGAGAATTGATGCAATCAAAAGGCCACCAACATTTGGATGACTCCTTACCCTGCATTCATTGAATCCATGTTTTCTTGCATTTTAGATATAGATATAGTATAGAGGATGCAAAGGTAATCTTGCACCTACAGTATTTACTGACAGTAAAGATATTCTATTCTGCGTCACCACCAGTTGACTCCCAAAGAGCTGTATTTCCAAAACAGGAAGATTATCCAACAGGCTACTGCCTCCAAACTCCCACGTAGACCAATCAAACCTGTCATAACAACCCACTATTTATCAGTCATCATTGCACACCATGGAACTATGGGAAAAGATGCATTTCCTGTGACATTTTCTCGTCTTACTCCAGTTACACTTCTCGTCATAATCAACATTTTATAGACAGTCATTTACATTGAATTCTTCTATTGAATGTTCTTTGGTCATGTTGTTAACATGCACAGTCCTGCATATCAGTTTTACATATATTGTTGTCAGTCGTCATGCTGTTATTTAAGCAAAATAATTCCAACATAACCTTTGGAATATTATGACTTTTATATCAAGGGATGATCACTAAACCATATGTCCAGACACTCATGACAGCCATCTGTAGCTATGAGATCAAAAATGCTCTGAGGTGCATTCTCTTCCCTGTCAATCTTAAGCATCTGTAGTCTCCTGTATGCGAACAATTTTGCTTTCTTACATGCGATTTTTACTGTCCTGTGAAGCTGCATGAACTGTAGTTCTAAAAGATTTGACGGGCTGATTCTCTTCACACCTGTGCTCGTTTGCATGTAGAAGCGTGAAGTTATATGGTACAAACTGGAGTAGGACATGGCAAAAGAGTTTCAACTGGAATGCCAATTGATTAAAACTGAAAATGCTCGAGTTGGAAATACTAAACAAAAATATTTGAACCACCACATGCCAGTTGTACTGTGTTTTGCCAAAACGTAAAGCAACAGTGACCTTTGACCTATGAGAAATCTAATTTGTTCATCCTCAGGTCAAGTTGGGCATTTGTGCAAAGTTTGAAGAAATTGCCTCAGGGTATCTTTAAATATATAATTCGCAAAAATAAGGCTGCAGTGATCTTTACCCTTGACCTCTGACCTTCAAGACCCAATCAATTTATCCTTGAGTCAGACTGGACTCTGATGCCAAGTTTGAAGAAAGTCCAAAACTGGCTCACATGAAGCTGCAATGGCCTTGACCTTTGACTTTGAAAATCTAACCAGTTCCTCCTTGAGTCAAAGTGGGCATTTGTGCAAAGTTGAAAGAGAACCTCTTAAAGCATTCTTGGGACGTCGTGCTGAAAAGGATTGCCCAGTCAGATGGATGGAAGGAGAGGCAACTTAAACAGATAATGCATTCAGTCCATGCCCATTGCTGGAGCAGAGCAATGAAAACTTTTCCCCATGTGAGTTTAACTGTGAGCGTACCGGGAGAGCCAACCACAGAGCTATGGTATTCTAGCACTTCTGTGATGCAAAAAGCTAATATCTCACAGAGTACTGAATGCCGACAAATGTTGAGTTTCTTAGCTTCAATAAACTTTTCTGAGGAATGTTGGTGAAAATCAGGGCTTTCTTCTGTCATATTCAACATCAAGCAACAATTAGCAACTTTCACACAAATCATCCGAATATATTTGCAAACATTGGTGAAAGTAAAGATGTTTGTGACGATTCGCATGACACTGTTTGGGAGCATTTGGGGCCTTTTTCCAACTCCTGGTAATATACCATGTGAATGTCAAAATTCAGTTGAAAAAAAAATGCCCCGCAGCGTTTTATTCCTCTCGCTGTCTCTCGCTCTCTCTTTCTGTTTTTGCTGAGGTACACATGCTTCTTCTGGGATGCTGTTGATGTTTGTTAGCAAAGTGTAGGGTTTTAAGAAGAAATGTTTAAATTATTTTTTAAACCTGTTTTACTATGTAAAGCTGCTTTGCAATAATGTCTATTGTAAAAAGTGCTATACAAATAAAAATTATTTGAATTGAAACTGAATAGAACTTATAAATGTCTCTCTTTCCTGTGCTTTACCCAATCACTCTTTCTACTTAAAATTGCAATGTATTTACTTGACATACTTATTTTCACCGACATGAATATATCAAACAAAGACACATACCTGTATATCCCATAATCTCGGGCTTTTGAGATGACACATCAGATTGCTTTTGACAAACTGTATATAGCATTCAAGACTTGAAAGCAAAAACAACTGAGTAATTCAAGCTCTTCGACCCTTTTTCTTGGTTTCTGAAATACGCTGTCACTCTTTCTTCTGAAAGTAGTGTATATGGAAAAGCAGGTGGGAAGTACCCAGTGTAGATCAACAGATGTCAGAAATATTCCATTTATCAGGTATTATGGTAAAGTGGCTGGATATAAAGCACTCATGGGTAAAACGCCATGGCAGGCACACAGAATTCTAGGAGCATGAGGGGAAAAAGTTTCTCTACTCTGATGAGACAAATAATCAACTCCCTAGGGTGAATTCCAAGAAAGATATATCAGAAAACAAAACAAAAAAAATATCATGCACTGTTCATCAACTGGTAATACGTCATGCTATAGGCTTGGCATCTTAGTTGCAGGGATAAAATGGATATAACTATAAATGCAAACCCAAAGATATACTTAAACTCCTGTTTATTAGAACAACACTAATTTGACAAAATTGTGTGAACTTGGACTCAGGAATGAACGCATTAATGCTTTTCTTTCTATTTTTTAAAACCAAAGGATGACTGGGAAAGGAAACACAGCCACATGGTATACTGTGTCCAGTATGTCTGAGTGGTACAAACAAACTAAATAACGTTGCTTACTGCTTTGATATATTTCCAGTTCTGACAACATGACACATATACCCTACAGAGCAATTGATTGGACAATGGTTTCGAGACTGGTCAAGTTAAAAAAAAAATCAATAATTTCCAATAAAAGTTAAAGGGAAAACCTCAACTTGTTTTGATCTACAGAGAACATAGGTACAGGGTTTTACTCCTCAGTATGAAAGCTTTTCTTTGAGTTGGGCATTTTTATTTCTAATAAGTCCCTTATTGCATGCTTGGTATATTTATCACAGTGTATCTCTGTGTATGACATTAGAACCAACAGTACTGAGCAAAAGTCTTGGGCACCATATAGATTTTCATTTTATACTCGTACATTAAACATTTTAGATTACTTTTTCAGCACAAAATAAAATGTTACAGTAAAAACATTTGATGTTAATTTAAGAAAAAGCAGAACATTACATAAGAAAGAGAAATATGATGACGTCTGCAGGGTTCTGAAGGCAAATAAAGAAGCAAGTGTGACCATCAAAATCCCGAGGAGTACTGCAGCTGCTTCTACAAGGTGCTCACAAAAGCCTACATCTTATTACATCATAAATCTGCACAAACCCTACCGGAGACTATATTTTTAAAGTAAAGGTTAACCACACTAAGCGTTGACTTTGCTTGCATTTTTCATTGTTTATTGTACTTTCTAGAACTTGTGTTGGAACATTTAATTTAATTGATTACTTTTCAAAAATAAAATTTAAATAATTTATTTGCATGCACATGGAACTTTTGTACACTTAGTAGTACTAATTTTGACAAGCCTTTACATATCAAACATTTCAGACAATACAACTTTAGTTTAATGTAGCATCCCTATATTACACATCTGTCTGAATTAAAAAGCTCAGCAATTACAATAATGACTCAAAAAAAAAGTATTTTAATTTGATCCCAAATCAGCATGAGGTTTTATAAACAGCATAGCAACATACAACAAGCCGGCCATGTTCAGTCATTAGACTTCCCTAGAATATTGAAAAATCCTCCATAAAAGCAAAACAGAATGCTATTTAGCAGCAGTTGTCTCACAAATTGTGGTCTCTTTTGCCCCATTTCCCAAATGCCACTGTTAAAAGGGTGGAAGTAATGAGCAGAGTGGGCTATTGTCCTCTGAAACATATCACTAATGGCCACATCTTTCTCTTATTCTGCATTTTCCATCCATTATCTAAAGCTAGCTGACAATGCATGCCTTGCCTTTCCACAGACTGACACATGCTGAATCTAAAGTGGCTCCTGCTGGGCATACTGAACCAGAGGTGAGCTGCGCAGATAGTTATTACTTAATATAAAATAGGAATCGTGTGCATTGGTATTCAGAAATCAGATGTAACTACAGACAGATGCACTGCTGGACACAACAGCTTAAACATTTACAAATACATTTTATATAGCACGTTTATTCTTATCATAAAATTATGCACGTACATTACCTAAAGCTGGGGTTGGTCATGTTTGTTTTTTGTTGTATACACAAATATTATAATGATATTATAATAAATAATATAATAATAATGGTTGAAATGGTCTTTATACCCCAACAGTGGTCAATAACCTCTGCAATCTGGAAAAGGTCTGAAAAAAAATTGAAATCCGTAGCCCTTTAACGTAAAAATGCTAACCAATCACTGCCTCAAAGTTCACTGGGAAATATCCAAATCACATGCTCCTTTAATTCTCCCTGCAAGTGTGTGACTTAACCATTCACAAATAAAAAATTACGTTTAAAGGCAAATCCTTGATGCCAACTTGTTCTTGATAACATCATTCTGAGGTTCAGTTTTCAAATATTCACCCATAAAATCGTTAAGACAGCAGCTATCTGGATTCAAAAATTTTAAGATTCTGCAATTAAATAGACTTTAATATAATATATTTGATTAAGATTAACATTCAACAAGTGATATCTTCTACCTTTTAATATACATTGCCTTTTCAAAAGTAACAAAAAAAAAAAAAAATTCATAACGATTCAGTGGGTGCGGTCCGGTCGAGGCTCAGCAACATTATGCGACAAAAAATATTAAGTCAGCTGATGACCTGATTCCCATCAATGGACTTCTTCCTTCTTGATGTCGCGCATATAAAATTGGGGCTCAACTAGTGAAAGAGAGGTTCAAGGAGCACGGTGAATCATTTTTCATGAACTGACACCACTGAGTCCTGACCTTACCTCTATTGAAAGTTGCTGGGATGAGCTAGAGAAGACTTTATGGAGTCGTTCAGTTTTCCCAACAGTAACTGAAGATTTTGGTGGCTAAAAAAAACAACAACTCAATTTTGGAGTAAAATGAATTCTGTGTTGAAATAAAGGCGGTTTTGGGCAGACAGTTTTATAATACATTTATACAGTTGGCTCCCTACTTACGAAACCTCCTGGATATGCAAATTCCGGGTTACGAGAAACATTTTCCTAAGTTTTCATCCTCGGGATACGAAAACAACCTCCTCTTATGAAAAGCACCAGATGCGCCATTCAAAATTCAAACGCGCCATTCAAAATTTCGCACGATGCACGAGTTGCTCTCTCATTGGCTGTCTCCCAACATCCCGCACCGCTGGCCTCCAATTGGCTAGGAGGGATGACAGAGTGAATGTGATCCATACTTCCTGTACTCATACTTCCTGTTTCTCACATGCGTGAAGGAGAGTTGACTGTTGGCTTGTTTTGAGATTGATCATGCAGCGTTATATTTCGTTATCGCCGAAACCCCTTTACAATCAGGTCGATATTGAATCAGAAGGAGACCTTAAAGCAGAATTACAGTGATGGAGGCGATTATTTCGGCACAATATTAAAACAGAGTGCTCCGTGGGAGAAGACCTCGATCTCGCAAGGAAGCATGTTAATATTGAATGAGGACCTCTGATCTTTCAAACAGGTACTGTAATTCCACTTTAAATAAAACATCTCGTCCATTTCAACATTTAAATAGAATTGTTCTGTCAGCTGCGCGGTTAGTGTGGGCGTGGGCCAAGTTTTGTGTGTGTGTGTGTGTGTGTGTGTGTGTGTGTGTGTGAGAGAGAGAAAGAGAGAGAGAGAGAGAGAGAGAAAGAGAGTGTGTGTGTGTGTGTGTGTGTGTGTGTGTGTGTGTGTGTGTGTGTGTGTGCGCCCGCGTGTGTGCGCCCGCGTGTGTGCGTGTGTATGTGTGAGTGTGAGCGCGAGAGAGAGACAGAGAGAGACAGAAGGAGGCTTAACTCTTTAGTTTTTATTTTCGTTTTTTAAGTTGTTTAATTCAGTAAATGTTTAATAAATGTGGCGTTAAATGTGGAATCAAGGTAAAGTTGAGTTTGGACCTCCGATCTGTCAAACAGGGAATGCGCTTTTAATTCCACGTCTTGCTCCGGCGTCCTGCTTGTGGGCATGGCCCGCAGCGCCACAATAAACATTTAATGTGTATACAATACACATTTAATGTGTACTATATTGTGTGTGTGTGTGTGTGTGTTAGAGAGAGAGAGAGAGAGAGAGAGACAGGTGTGTGTGTGTGTGTGTGTGTGTGTGTGTGTTAATAAAAAAAAATTAATAATGGTTTAATTAATAAATATGTGAATAAAATAGTTTAATATGTTAATAAAATGTTTAAATGGTTTAATAAATACATTTTTTTACTTTTAACACATATTTCATACAAAATTGATGTACTTTTATCATCTTTAAAGGGTTTATGGGGTAGTCTTGGGAGCCTTGCAAGGAATCAGGCGTTTAACATGTAAAATGTGCCCCCTACTTACGAAACTCCCGCGTTACAAAAAAGGCTCTGGAACGGATTAATTTTGTAAGTAGGGGGCCAACTGTATCTATAAAATAATTATTACTCAAAATCAGAGTTGAATTGCATTTCATAGTGAACGTTCAACCATAATATGACTACAGAGTAGTCGCTAATAAATCCTAAATGCTTCCCATTCCAAATATACAGACATTCCCCAACTTACGTTTTTAATTGGTTCCGGACGGCCGAACGCAAGTTGAAAGTGAACGTAAGTTGTTATAGTGACGTATGACGCTCATACTGTACTATACATCCATAAATACCATTACCGCATCTCATAAAACACCCCTAAATCAATTATTATAAACATACCATTGTAAAATAATATCAAATATATCAAATAATATCAACATTAATTTCAAATAAGTCACTTATTTATACCGAGTCACTTTACATGACGCTTAAAACAGCCAATCAATGCTTACAATATGTGAGGCACTCAATACCGAAAGTAGTGTACTTTCTACTAGTGTACAAATCACAGCTTTAATGGGGATGGTAGTGTAGTGGTTAGGGTGCTGGCATCATCAGTTTTTATGAGAGGTTGTGGGTTTGAACCCCTGTTCGACCGCTCACTGTCGGCAAGGTCTCAGCTAAAAATGTGCATCTGTCCATCCAGAAGTATACATACATGGGTACCAGTAAAAATACTGGGAAGGTGACCTACAATGGACTAGTGGTCCATCCAGCCCTGATTAGCCAGTAGGCTGACGTGTAAAACGTCCATATTGACACTGCATGTTGATAATGACTATATAGCAGTACAGACACTCCCCAACTTACGCTTTAGTTAGGTTCTGGACGGTTCATACTATACTATAAGTCCATAAATATCATTACCGTATCTCATAAAACATCCCTAATTCAATTATTATAAACATAACATTGTAAAATAATATCAAATATATCAAATAATATCAACATTAATTTCAAATAAGTCACTTATTTATACCGAGTCACTTTACATGACGCTTAAAACAGCCAATCAATGCTTACAATATGTGAGGGCACCGTTGAACTTGTTTAGTACTCAGCCTGCACTGATGTGAATCATCAGCAGTGAATCTTTCTTTTGTGGATTCGGGTTTTCATTCATTTTACAACTCTCTTTGCTTAACTGAGTATGCATGGTAGATTGTGCCGATCTGAGCAGATAGTTAATTCATCTCTGTGTTTGAGACTTGCACCCATGCTAGTAGGCTTACACTTCTGACCAACCATATTTGCTTAAGGTTACAAAAGTCCGCAAAACAATGTAAACACAAAGATCACAGAGATGACGTTGTAACAAGAGTAATACGCTATATAAAAATATATTATATATATATATATATATATATATATATATATATATATATATATATATATATATATGTGCATTTTTGTGAACAGTAAGGGGATTTAGCTTATCAATCCAACAGCACAGCACCAAATTTCTAAAAAGTTTAAAAGTTAAAATGATTTTAAAAAATGAATAATAATGAAATAAGTAAGTTACTTTTCCCCCAAAAATAACTCTCCAGACAAACTGACACTGTCGCAACCACTTTTACGAGGCTTATTCTACATGTCCACATATTTGGTCCAGGCCTAGATTAGCAGGAGATTTGAATGAAAACTACCTGGCAGTATAATTTTTGCTATTAATGCGACACTTTGAGGGTCTGGTTATGGCTTCTGGGATGTGTGTAGGTGTTTGTGTGTGTGTGTGTGTGTGTGTGTGTGTGTGTGTGTGTGTGTGTATGTGTGTGTGTCTCACCTGTACGCAAGTCCACATGCTGAAGCTCATTCCTCACAAGGCCCATGTTGTTGGGAGCAGAGGTGGCAAAGGACAGGAAACTTGTCAGACTTACCCACTCGATCCCCCTGTGTCAAGTTAGGAGGAACAAGTATTTTAGTAAAGAAAGATTGCAAAGCAAGACACCAATCTTAAGTGTGAATTATAGTGGAGCTCCCGACCCGGGTACTAAAAACATGACACATGGATGCTTGTTATATACCACTGGCATGCATTAAAAAAAAAAAAAAATTATATATGTATATATTATATATTTATTATTACTAACATGTAACAAAATATTTTAAACTAAAACAAACTAAAATAATAAAAGATAATAATAGAACTAATAATATGGGCTCTTGTGGTTCTACTGTGGGGAATTAGATTGATGTTGTTCAGAATTTCACTGACAGATTTTCAAGCAGGAAACAATTGAGAGGGTTACCTAGGCATCAGCAGCTAAAAACACACTATCGGCAAAGCAATTCGCATGTTGTAAAGCAATTTAATTGCTCATTGCTTCCTGCGTGGAAGTCCAAAAGGGTAAGGTCACAGTGCATCAATGTTCAAGTGCCACTGCTTCAAATTTAACCATCATTTATCATTCAGTGATACGCAAACAACAACAAAAAAATCATGAGTTTACTTCAGAATTAAGTTCATTTTCTGTAACCGCTTAATCCTAATTATGGTCAAGGGGAGGCTGGTGCCTATCCCAGCCGACTCCCGGCGAGGACAGAGTACATTCTGGACAGCTTGCCAGGTCATCGCAGGGCGGAAACACACTGACGGCTTTGCAGCCTACTCTTGTTGAAAGTCAGCAATGGTTCTTTTTCATGCCTCACTCCATAGACAGTGATAGACATGGCTGACCTTTTATAACCCAGTTAGCTGCACTGGGGAAAGGACAGTGACAACCTTGTGGAGAATGGGACTCAAATCCCCAACCTTAGGATCAGCGATTCAGCGCCCTATACCACTAGGCCACCACCGCCCTTCAGATTAAGTATTACAGTCAATTTTATATGACTATTAATAATGGTTCATTTGTGCTTTAATGAAAAAAGTAATAGAGTTTATCAAAAGCAAAATAACAACAGAACCAAGAGCACGAAGAGCACAACAAAAAGTTAAGGAAAAAAAAAAAAACTCCAGTGTGAGCTTTGAGGAAGAGGGGGGAGAAAGGAACGGAGGAGGAGAGGGAGGAAGTGAGGGATGGAGATCAGAGTGAGGAGCATGCCAGCACTGGCTAGGGCTCCAGCGTGGAGTACTTAATGAGATGCTAAATGGCCACATGATTAATTAGCCTACTTTTCTTTGAAATATGCAGATTATATGGAAATTAAGCTCTTGATGGAATGGGGGCAGAAAACCACAAGCTACTTTTACACTATGGATGTTTTGGAGGGGCAAGGAGCACAAGAGCCAAAAAGAAAGAGATGAAAGCCAGAACAAGAGTGAGAAATATGAATAAAAAACAAATCTGTCTCTTGCTCTCTTGCTAGCTCCACCTCTCTTTCACTCTCTCCAATTTGATTATCATTGTTAGACAAGTGTTAAAATAATGAGAGCCCTCCTACATGCCTCCCTTGCATGTCTGAACCAAAATGATTTTTAATAGTAATTAAATAAGTTAAAAAGAAAATCTGCACAGAGCATAAAGGTAACTCGGTGGTATAGGTACTAAGGTTGCCCCTTCATAGCTTTAGGATCCCTGAGGTCAGATTAGTGTTACGAATGTTTGCCACACATCCCCAAGGAGTTCCTCTGGGTTCTCTGGTTACCTCTCACCTTTCCACAAAACATGTAGGAGAGCACACAGGCTACACTAAATAATCCCTGGGTTTACCTATACACACAGGTGTTCCATGTCTCTTATGGACATTTCAATCACATCTTTTCCTGTCTCTTATTTTTAAATATTCTTTCCTTATCATGAACTGGGCGGTATGTTGACGTAGCAGTTAAGGCGACTACCTCACAGCAAGAAGGTCAAGGGTTCGATTCCTAGGCTCAGGTGTTTCTGTGTGGAGTTTGCATGTTGTACCCATGCTTGTGCAGGTTTCCTCTGGGTACACTAGTTTCTTCCAACAGTCAAAAGACATGCACATTAAAATCACTTGCTGTTTCAGATTGCCACAAAGCATGAGTGTAGTAGAGCAGTTGTGTATGTTGGCCCTGAGATGGTCCGACGAGCTGCTGCCCGCTTTCGCTCAGTGTCAGCTGAGATCAGCTCCAGCCTACCCATGACCCTAGTAAGATTACTAATGAGTCAATATTACAAACTGATTCTTCGCCTCTATTAAGATGGAACAGCAAGCTAACATTTTTGATAGAACTGGCAAATTACGTAGCCCTGATTATGTATAAATGATCTGCATGAAATGAAGCAGTCTGAAGTCAGAACTATGTCTCCAAGCTGCAAAGAAAAGAAACTGAATATTTCATGAGACAGGAACTGCTATTATAAAGCAACAGCAACTTTGTTGACCCGAGCTCGGGGAAAGTACAGGAAAACTTCACAGAAACACCAAACAGACAGCTGGCAAGATCAGCACTCCAGCTACGAGAAAGGTTTTCCCTACAGACAGTGGAACTTTCCCAACTAGCCAGCGCCTCTACCACATCTGAAAGATTTTCTGAGCCAGCTCAATAACCTGAAGGTTTTACTGCTGTAACAGATGCTAAGGAAACGCCACATCCATTTTAAAACCTCAGGATTGCAACAGTGCTCACACTACACAACTTGAAATCTGGGATTTAGAAGTGTAGTACTATGTACACATTACATGAGCAACTGTGAACAAGGCTCATAAACTAAAAAAATATATATACAGACAATGTCCACATGATCCAAAAACCCTTAGTGAAATCCAGTTTATATCTTACACCCATCGTTTTCTTCACTATTTAGTACAAGAAAAAAAAAAAAAGAAAAAAAAAAAAAAGAGAGAGAGCGATGACAGCCCAGCCATTGGAGCCAATGTACTCTTTTTGTCAGGTCCAAGATTTGGTAAATTGGTATGGTTACATCTGCCGTAAAAAGCTATGCCAAATCATACATGCAGATTCAATCTTTGAAGGTTGATCCACTGTGCTGACTCCAAAAAATGCAAAAGACGACTGATAGAAATCCAGTCTGCCAGAGATCGCAAGTTCAAATCTGGGTTAAGGCTACAGTTGTCCATGGCCAAGAGTCCATGGGAGCTCTCACAGGAGGAAGGGACGGCATGCGCTCACTTCCCTGTCACTCACAGCGATTGTCAGTCAAACATGGGCATCTGCGAGTTCATTTGAAAGAAGGGGCGGGTAGTGCCTTCCCTCGGAGTGTGTTAGATCACCCCAAAATATGCATGTGCCACACTTCAAAAACGACTGCAATGTTGTACAAAACGTTATGCATAGATGTTGAACTTCTGGATTCTTCTTCATTGTGTAGTGTAGTAATATAGAAGGCCCAGCATAATTTTCATCTTGATTAAAGTTTGCACTCTCTGAATGTCCTCATAGTTACGTTATATTTTTATAAACCATAATATACTCAAAAAGTTCCACAAAGACATGGTTCACAAAGGTTGGCGAGGAAGTACTGGATGGGACTGCACAGAGTCCTGATCTCAACCCCAAACACCCTTTGGATGAAACTGAACACAGACTATATACAGTAGGCCCTCGTTATTCGCGGGGGTTCGGTTCTGGTCCCTCCTGCGAATGACGATAATTCGCGAGTTCTGTATCCAGAAGTAAAACCCAATGTATTATATTACACGGGCGAATGATCAACCGGAAGTGAAATACTATGTAACTATTACATGCACTAAAATATGCTTCTTAAACACATTCTATAGATAGTCTTACTCATTAATACAGTATTGTCTGTTTTCCTTTCGGCTTTTTCCCTTTTACTCGGGAGTCGCTACAGCGAATCATCTGATTCACACGTTTGATTTGGCGGAGATTTTTACGTCGGATACCCTTCCTGTCACAACCCTTTTTTGCAAGGGACAGAAACACGCTGACGACTTTGCAGCTACTCTTTACGAAAGTCAGAAATGGTTGTTTTACATGAACCTCTCACCATAGACAGTGAGAGACATGGCCCGCCTTTGATAACCCAGTTAGCTGCACTGGGGGGGACAGTGACAACCCTGTGGAGAGTGGGACTCGAACCCCCAATCTTAGGATCAGCGATCCAGCACCCTATACCACTAGACCACCACAGTATTAATGTAGTAAAATGTAGTAATTAAGAAAAACTTAATTTTTTACTGTGATATTTATTGATAAAATATAAACATTATACAGCATATAAGATTTTATATATAAAATATTCTTATCCTTTTAAAAATACAGCACTGTAGTTTTCAAAAATGCCCACTAGAGTTCGGCATTGCATTATATTTACTTTGCATTGCATTATATTTACATGAAGTGGATACCAATGAAATGACATCACGTGGAGACTTCGTGCTTAAATAAACATGCTACAGAACATAACATCTCACACACAAACATTCTAAACATTAACTTAAGTACAGTACTGTACTGGAATCATAACTTAAAATTAAACCTGAACAAAACTTGGATACTTCAAGTAACTAGAAGTATCCAGAATACTAAGGCAGGTTCCATTCTGATGATGATCTTGTTTCATACAACATTCACCTACTTAGCACTTCTACAAAAACTCCATGCTACACTAGCTCTGATTGTCTTTTCATTTATCTTTATGTAGTGGACTGTACTTTCATTCACTTTACAATGGCACCCAACTACAGCAAAACATTTTCCTTCCTGAATCATATCAAGCAGTTCTTACTTTTTCATGCAGTATCATTACCTTTATCTGGTGCTTCAGCACCTTATCAGAAGCCTGAGAAGGTGCGCAGCATTTGTGTGGCATGACTGAACTTAAATGTAATTAAACACACACACACACACACACACACACACCCTAAAAAAGCACATGCACAATGTGTGCGCGAATGAGGAAAAAAGGAGCATTATATCATCTCAACCAATCAACAGGAAGGAGAACAACCATTGGCTGAATTTGAATCACGTGACAGTTCCTCGGCAATCCGCAAATATAAGGGGGCACGAGTACAAAACCGCAAATAGTTAAGTGCCTACTGCACATACATGATATCGGGACTTAAGTTTTATAATGTATATTAGAGAAGAGGTGCAAAGCCTACACCAGCGAGGACCATTAAAAGACTGGATGAACAGCCGCCATGCGTGAAAATACTCCCATTCATTTCCTACCACTCCTGTTTTTATCCCTTTGAGACACCAGACAGGAAAATTTATTCACTGAAAGTTGATATGAAACTGTTCCTGCACCAACATTGCATCTGAACAATGCAGGGTTACTAAAGAGTAACCTTTCTATGCAAAAACGTTTAAGGCATCAATTCCTTCCTGTCGAGCTGGAGAAAAAGTGAATACAGACAAAACACAAAAGACATCACTATCAATATCTTTTAGCAAAACTTTTGGTTCGAAATTCTACAGAGAAAATAGATAAGACTATACCACTGGAAAAATAGTGAGATCTCCATTTCATAGCCTCGAAGAAATACTGCAATCAATGAGAATGCTCAAACATACCATAGGATGAAGAAAGCTAACACATACAAAGAACACCCTGCAGCTTTGTGCCCTCAACTCTCGGTACAGTATTAAAGGAAGTCAGTCGGCTTAACCTCACACAAGTGCTGAAAACATCAGCCCATGCCTTAAGGCCCATTAATGCTCCGTTTACATACAAAAATAACACTATTTACGGTATGTCAGCAGCAGTATTAAGTAATGCATTCACTAGGAGGCTATTCAGAGATGAGGATGCACAAACATGGTGATGATGGTGGTGATCAAAATAATAATAATAGACATTTACAGGAAAATGCAGAGTTAGCATGATAGACAGCAAGGGTCTGTGAATCAATTAAACTATTACATATGTGGACGTCAATTATTCTTTCACTGTTCAATTCCCATCCAAGTTGTTCCATATCAAAAGTTTGTTCCTGTGGCCAAGTGATATAAAACCATATAGATATTAATAACTTCTTAAAAACTTGCATGACGTCTCTTCAGAAATTACCACTATTATTAGAATTACTTCGTAGTAACTCTACTGTAAACTATTGGCTACAACGCTCCAGTGGTTGCTGGTGGTACTGCGCCATCTTTACGAATCAGCAATCTTTCTGAAAATGGACAAAATGAGCACAGAGTACGTATTGAAGGCTTTATCTGTATCAGCATTTAAAGTTGAGTTTATATGAGCCTTCAGTTGACTACAGCAAGCAAGCAAAGCAAAGTACAAACAGAAACTGCACATGTGTGCAAACTTCCCCCTTGAAGTCAGGCCTTTCAATGCATGATAACTCAAGATCAATATATGAGGACTCTGACTTCAGATGAAAACACTCATTTAGTTAATTTATTGTCCATGTGGGTGGGTTGAGGTACCAGAGTGTGACAGAAATCACCCGAGCTTTCTTTTTTGTTTAATTTATCATTTGAATAAAATGTTTGTTTTTTTTTTTTTGTGGGGGTTGTGCCTATAACTGCCTTTAATGGCAGATAACAGAAACTTGTGATTGTTTGTATTTTCACCTCTTGGAAACAGTATGGCAGAATTTTAGGAACAGAAATCTAGAATATGATGCTTACTCTCACAGTTAAGACACTAATTCCTCTGAAAATAATGTAGTTGGTAAAAAAGAAACACTGTTTTTACCACTTATATAAACCCAGTCATAACTCAGGGCATTCATCTTCTCATTCACAAAGGAATCATCAAATTTGTCAGAATGCAAAAAGTCAATTAATTAACAGGGGCCATGGAACCGGGGTAGGGGGTCTGAAGCCCCCACCCCACACACACTTTACTCAACTCAAAGGAATTCTTTATGTCTACTGACATCTCAAAAATCTTTAAATTACATAGTTTGTACAAGAATAGTATAACCTACATGTACACGGTGTACCGTAAATGCTCATGCACCAAGAACATAGTAACAAAGTGGCTTCTTTCGTATGAAAGGCTAAGATCAGAACATTGCACACCCCTAGTTTTCCAAACGCGAACAATGGGATTAGTGTTTCAAATCATCCAAAATCTGGAAATCGGCCATGCATTGGTCTCCTTGAGGCGATATCTATGCTCTCATCATTCACTGACTGTATGGACTCCCAAAATTTTCAGTAAGTCCCCCCTCAAATCTCTCTGCAGGCCCTGATTAAAAAGCTAGAATGTCCCCATGGTAAACAGATGCGAAGTCAAAAGTCTAATAACGGCATGGGATATTACTTTAAAATATTAATAGAATGCATGACTTGAACAAGCATTATGTAAGTTGGTGTGCAAAGGTCAAGGTCACAAGGACATGAGACAGATACATGACACTCCACCATCCCCAGATGTACCAAGTTTGGTATTCATAAGTGTTGTACTTCTAGAGATATGTTCTGGACAAATGTTTGCATGGATGGATGGAAGGATGCAACAGAGCAACACTAAGCCCCCACCAGATTAGTTGGTGGGGGGATAGTTATGCTTTGGACAAAGGTTACAACAGAATTACAGAAGGATGGAACAGAGTGGCACTTTACCCTTGCCAACTTTGCTGGTGGAAGAATAATATTGTAATAAAATTTCCATTTCTGTAGCGCCTTAAAAAAGTAAAATAAATAAATGGTATCCACAACCGATTCTAACTGAAAAGACAAAGTTCCGTATCACCATATGACATGCCAGCAAAAACAGACCCTTTTTGTCCATTTCATAATTTACTGAAAAATGAAAAACGAACCTGTCAGTAATCTACAGATGCTTCTTTATAGCACAAGTAATCAGACACTCATATACTCATATTAAGCAGAAGTATTGATGAGTTCTCCTATGAGCATAATATTCATTTAAAAATGTGATGCTTAAGATGCACTTGACCTGAATACTTCCTATAAAAACAGCAGCCTCAAACCCGTGAGCGGGATGCAAAAGATTAATAATAGTAATTGGTTGAATATATATATATATATGTGTGTCTCCAACCATCCTGCACAATTCTGTATAGACCCTGAATAGGTTCCCTGGCATGTCTCTTGGCGCACCTTTGAAGCTTAATGTGGAGTGCGAGTGTCATGTAATACCCAGATTGTACTGAAACCACTTCTGCACCTATGAGCATATTCATGTCATGAATTAATCATCTGTTACAAGCTTTTAAAAGGCTTTGGATTGAAGTTAGCATCAAAATCAAATTTAAGGTTAAAAAGCAATGCCATTGCTGATGCACACATACAACAAAAAAGAATAATTTGCTTTTCTCTGAACATACACACACACACACACACACACACCAGAGCCCATTCTACATAGAAATAACAAAATACAAGCAGAATGAGGCCAAGAAAAAAGAAAAAAAAAATCAAAATACACAATTTATGTTCATTGTCAATTCACCAGCACAGTACAGTAGTACAACTCCACACACACAGAAGTCTGACAAACCAAAACAGCTATCTCCATTTTTCCTCCCCTTAGTCTACTCATACTTATCAAGTATAGACTCCCAATTACATACAACCACCACCAACTTGTCGGCCCTCGTTATTCGCAGGGATTTGGTTCCAGCCCCTCCCACGAATGAAGATGATCCGTTCTGTACCCGGAAGTAAAACCCCATGTATAATATTGCATGTGCGAATGATCAACCGGAAGTAAAATACAGTACTATGTATTTATTACATGCGCTAAAATATTCTTCTTAAACACATTCTATAGACAGTCTTACCCATTAATACAATATTAATGTAGTAAAATATAGTAATGATTAAGAAAAACTTTTTACTGAGATATTTATTGATAATAAAATATAAACATTATACAGCATGCATATATATATATATACATGGGATCCCTTGCTACTTTGCGCTTCAATTAATGTGGCTTCAGTGCATCGCGTTTTTAAAATAAATAAATAAATAAATAAATATTCATTGAATTAAAAAATAAGGAAATTAAGGAAGAATGGGGGGGGGGGGTTAAGGAAAATGTCACAAAAACAAGGCTTCTTTTACTTTCGGCTGCTCCCTTCAGGGGTCGCCACAGAAAATCATCCGCCTCCATCTCACCCTGTCCTCTGCATCTTCTTTTCTGACTCCAACGACCTTCATGTCTTCCTTCACCACATCCATAAATCTCTTCTTTGGTCTTCCTCGAGGCCTTCTGCCTGGTAGTTCCAACCTCAGCATCCTACTGCCAATATACTCACTATCCCTCCTCTGTACATGTCCAAACCATCTCAATCTAGCCTCTCTGACTTTGTCTCCAAAAAATCTTACATGGGCTGTCCCTCTGATATACTCATTTCTGATCCTATCTATCCTTGTTACTCCCAGAGAGAACCTCAACATTTTCATCTCCGCTACCTCCAGCTCTGCCTCCTGCCTTTTCCTCAGCGCCACTGTTTCTAAGCCATACAACATCGCTGGCCTCACCACCGTCTTGTACACATTTCCCTTCATTCTTGCTGACACTCTCCTATCGCACATCACACCGGACACTTTTCTCCAACCATTCCAGCCTGCCGGTACACGCTTCTTCACCTCTTTTCCACACTCTCCATTGCTCTGGATTGTTGAGCCTAAGTACTTAAAATCCTCCACCTTCGTTATCTCTGCTCCCTGTAACATCACCGTTCCTCCTGGGTCCTTCTCATTCACACACATGTATTCTGATTTTCTGAGGCTAACCTTCATTCCTCTCCTTTCCAGGGCATACCTCCACCTCTACATTTTCCTGCACTTGTTCTCTGCTCTCACTACAGATCACAATGTCATCTGCAAACATCATAGTCCATGGAGATTCTTGTCTCACCTCGTCTGTCAGATTGTCCATCACCATAGCAAACAAGAAGGGGCTCAGAGCTGACCCTTGATGCAGTCCCACTCCACCTTGAACTGTTCTGTCACACCGACAGCACACCTCACCACTGTCTTACATGTCTCATACTTCTCTGCCACTCCAAACTTCCTCATGCAATACCACAGTTCTTCTCTTGGCACCCTGTCATATGCTTTTTCCAGATCCACAAAGGCACAATGTAACTCTGTAGCAATGTACCCTCTGACCTTCTCTGTACTTCTCTATTAACATCCTCAAAGCAAACATTTCATGCTCTTTCTGGGCATGAAACCAAACTGTTGTTCACAAATGCTGACCTCTGCCCTCAGCTTCCACTATTCTTTCTCATAACTTCATCGTATGGCTCATCAACTTTATCCCTCTGTAGTTGCCGCAACTCTGAACGTCTCCCTTGTTCTTAAAAATGGGCACCAGCACACTTCTCCTCCACTCCTCCGGCATCTGCTCACTCTCTAGGACCTTGTTGAATGTTCTTGTCAGAAAATCTACTGCTACCTCTCCTAGACACTTCCATACCTTCACAGGTATGTCATCAGGACCAACTGCCTTTCCATTCTTCATCCTCTTCAATGGCCTTCTCACTTCACCCTTACTGATCTTTGCTGCATCCTGCTCCTCAATGGTCACCTCTTCTACTCTTTTTTATCTCTCATTTTCCTCATTCATCAGCTCTTCAAAGTACTCTTTCCATCTTCCCAGCACACTTGTGTCATCAATCAATACATTTCCCTCTCTGTCCTTTATCAATCTAACTTGCTGCACATCCTTCCCATCTCTATCTCTTTGCTGTGCCAATCTGTATAGATCATTTTCTCCCTCTTTACTGTCCAACCTATCATACAAGTCATCATACACCCTCTGTTTGGCCTTAGCCACTGCTACTTTCGCCTTATGCTGTGTCTCCCTGAACTCCTGTTTACTCTCTTCTGTCCCACTTTTTCTTAGCTAACCTCTTCCTTTGTACACACTCCTGCACTTCCTCATTCCACCACCAAGTCTCCTCATCTACTTTCCTTCCAGAGGACACACCAAGTACTCTCCTACCTGTGTCCCTGATCACATTTGCTGTGGTTGTCCAGTCATTTGGAAGCACTTCCTGGCCACCCAAAGCCTGTTTCAACTCCTCTTTGAAGACAACACAACACTCTTCCTTTTTCAGCTTCCACCACTTTGTCTTCTGCTCTGCCTTTGCCTTCTTCACCTTCCTCACCATCAGCATCATCCTGCATACCACCATCCTATGCTGTTTGGCAACACTCTCACCTGCTACTACTTTGCAGTCACTGACTTCCTTCAAATTACATCGCCTACACAAGATGTAGTCTACCTGTGTGCTCCTACCTCTGCTTTTATAAGTCACCCTATGCTCCCTATGTCTCTTCTGGAAGAAAGTATTCACCACAGCCATTTCCATCCTTTTTGCAAAATCTATCAACATCTGTCCTTCTGCGTTCCTGTCCTGGATACCAAACCTGCCCATCACTTCCTCATCCCCTCTGTTGCCTGCACCAACATGTCCATTGAAGTCTGCACCAATGACCACTCTTTCACCTCTGGGGGTACTCTGCATCACTTCATCTAAGTCACTCCTTCTCCTTCTCTTCTAGCTCACATCCTGCCTGTGGTGCATAAGCACTAACAACATTGAGCATTACACCTTCAATTTCTAACTTGAGACTCATCACTCTGTCTGACACTCTTTTCACTTTTAGAACATTCCTGACAAACTCCTCCTTCAAGATGACTCCGACTCCATTTCTCTTCCCATCCACACCATGAAAAAATAGCTTAAACCCTGCTTCTAAGCTTTTAGCTTTGCTACCTTTCCACCTGGTCTCCTGAACACACAGTATGTCCACCTTCCTCCTCTGCATCATGTCAGCCAGCTCTCTACCTTTTCTTTGCATAGTTCCAACATTCAAAGTCCCCACTCTTAGTCCTAGACTCATGCCTTTCCTCTTCTCTCTCTGCCTACGGACACGCCTCCCACCTCTCCTTCTTCGACCAACAGTAGTCCAATTTCCATCAGCCCCCTGTTGATTGACAGCACTGATGGCGGTCGTTGTTAACCCGGGCCTCGACCGATCCGGTATGGGGGTAATACTTCTGATTTGCATCATAAAAGTTTGGCATTGGTTTTACGTCGGATGCCCTTCCTGACACAACCCTCTGCATTTCTCCGGGCTTGGGACCGGCATGAGGGGGAGAGACACTGGTTAATGCCCCCCCCCCACCCCCCACCTCATGGCTGCATTTCACAAAAACAAGGCTAATTATGCAAAAAAAAAAAAAAAAAAAAAAAAAACAAAACAAAAAACCCCCAAAAACAAGCCAACACAAAACATTATATATGCACATATACGCCAGTGGGAGTGATCCTAATTCGCGTATTTCGATGGTCGTGTGGCGATCTCAGTCCCAATTAACCATGGAAAGTGAAGGATCCCTGTGTGTATATTATATATATATATATATATATATATATATATATATATATATATATATATATATATATATATATATATATATATAAAAGAACACTAACTATGATCCGTTCTATTCAACATACAGCACTGTAGTTTTCAAAAATGCCCACTAGGGGTCAGAAACCCGCGGCACAACTGCAAAAAGAAAATGCCGTTTATTTACTCATATCAGAAGCACTCCGGGCTTCCATCGGTAGTTAAAGCAGCTTTTAACTGAATGATGGGAGAATCTGCCAAAGGCAGAGTCCTGCAACGGTCGGGTACCCACGGGTACCCAGGGAGTACCCTTTCAAAAATGCTTTTTTATGGTTGAAAATTACATAGATAAAAATTAACAGTCACGGGTATGGGCGGACATTTTTTTGGTGTGGATGGGGTGATTTTGTGTGTGTTTTTGATCTGCTGTGTTGGTGGATTTACAAATTCTTGTGCTCATGGCAAGGAGTGCTCTCACCATTAGCCAGCAGCAGTGCAGCGAGCGAGAGAGATTTTTCTGCCACCACGGTTTGTAATCCAGGAACAGAAATCACAGCTGAAGTAAGAGACGGTTCTATGACGGATCTATGGATGAGATTTGGGACGCGCTCCACCAAAAGTAGGTGCTTGTCGCAAGTCACACACATAGCTTGTGAGACGAAGCGCAGCTTATCTGGACTGCCGATCTTTCAAGTGAGCAAGTGCGAGTTGAATACTTATTTAGTACATATCTGGCTGCAGCCCGTCCCTTACTTCATGGGATAGATATGCTTTTTCTTTATAAAAATATAAGAAGTACTCAAACACATTCATTCATTTTCTGAACCACTTAATCCTAATTAGGGTCACGGAGAGGCTGGCAATTTTTTTTTATCTAATGTTTTTGTTGCAAGCAGAATTGTTGTAATTGTCTCTGCAGTCGTTTAAATCAATGGAACACATTGTTGTTTTGTATTAACATGAAGGAAAAAGCGGAAAAACATTATATGCAGTGCTATTTGATTTTAAATGTCAAAAAGGATTTGTGGCTCCCAGTGTTTTCTTTAATGTGGAAAACGGGTCCAAATGGCTGACAAACCCCTGAACTAGAAGTATCCAGAATACTAAGGCAGGTTCCATTCTGATGATGACCTTGTTTTATACAATATTCACCTTCTTAGCACTTCTGCAGCAAAACGTTTTCCCTTCCTGAATCATATCAAGCAGTTCTACTTTTTCATGCAGTGTTCATCTGGCGCTTCGGCACCTTACCAGAAGCCTGAGGAGGTGCGCAGCTTTTGGGTGGCATGATGGAGCTTAACTGTAATTAAAAACTCACACACTGAAAAAGCACAGGCACAAAGTGTGCGTGAATGAGGAAAAAGGGGCGTTACACATTACATCATCTCAACCAATCAGCAGGAGGGAGACCAGCCATTGGCTGAATTTGAATCATGTGACAGTTGCTCCGCAATCCACGAATATGCAATGGCGTGAGTGCAAAAGCGCGAATAGTCAAGGGCCTACTGTATAGCGCAAGTCAGCCACGACAGACAAGTGTCACTCAGTATGGAGTTGAAGAGACGTGTAAAACGTGCGTCTTGTTTTTTTTTCATCTTTATAAACATTACAAAATTCACAAAAAAAAAAAAAAAAAAAAATCAGTCCACTACCAGTGACAATGGTATGTAAAAAAGTGTTCGACCAAAATCTTCAGCAGTTTGGGAGCATTTTAATGCAGGCTTTGTAAAAGTGAGATGGCTTGGCCCGAGAAGCACTACAGTTACACAGGAGCATCTTAAAAGAAAATATCTAGGATTATTATTGAAGAAGAAGCCGGCCCATCAGCAGACCACAGAATCCTAAATTTATTCTGTTTTGAAGGAGAAAGGAGTTTATTACGAAAGGTCACAATGCAATGAATCGGCTCACTCTGCCATTTCCGTACATTGAGAACTAACCTTGGCACCCGGCCTGGGCAGTTAATAAGCCATGAGTAGTAATACACAGGGGTATTTGCTTGTCACATGATCTAAAGTAGGTCCAGCAAGTTAAGATGGCAGCTGTAATGTTCCTAGCGAGGATCTTCCTGAGTTGCTTTAACTTGGGAGAACTGAGGAGTCCCCACCTTGAAATGCCACCTCACCGTGGTGGAGGGGTTTGTGTGGCCTAATGATCCTAGGAGCTATGTTATTGAAACTGTTAGGGTCAACCTAGGTAAACAGGTCTGAGATGAAGGTACAGGAAACGCGCGATTCAAAGACTCCCATGTCATCAGGGACCGTACCTCTAGATTGGAAAATCAGGGTGGTAGTACGCTTTTTAAAAAGGGGGACTAGACGGTGTGTTCCAATGATCGTGGAATCACACTGCTCAGCCTATCCAAGATATTCTATGCAGGGGTGCTGGAATCCAAGGTTCAACAATTGGTCGACTGTCTATACACTTGACAAGATCCTGAAGGGGGCATGGAAGTTTGCCCAATCTGTCCATATGTACTTGTGGATTTACGAAGCGCTTTCGACCGGTGAGGGTTGGAGTCTGCCATGGCTGTCCTTTGTTACCAATTCTGTTCATAATTTTTATGGACAGAATTTCTAGGTGCAGTCACAGCATTGAGGAGCCCTGGTATGGTGGCCATCAGATCTCATCTCTGCTTTTTGCAGATTGTCCTTTTGGCTTCATCAATCCAGGACCGCCAGCTCTCATTGGAGCAATTCACAGCCTAGTGGGACGCGATCAGGATGAGAGTCAGCACCTCCAAGTCTGAAATCAGGTCCCAAAGTAGAGGAGTTAAAGTACCGAGTGGTCTTGTTCTGAGACTGAGAGAAGGATGGAGTGGAAGATCAGACAGATCACTGCAGCCTCTGCTGTAAAGCGGAGCCTGTACTGGTCCGTCACGGTGAAGAGGGAGCTGAGCCGCAAAGCAAAGCTCTCAATGTATCAGTCAATCTACGTTCCAACCATCACCTAAGGTCCAGAGCTTTGGGTAGAGACCGAAAGAACAAGATCACGGATACAAGCAGCTGAAATGAGCTTCCTTCCCCAGGTGGCGTGGCCCTCCCTTAGAGATAGGGTGAGAAGCTCAGCCACCGGGAAGAGCTTAGAGTAGAACTGCTGAGGTGGCTCAAGCATCTGGCTAGAACACCTCCCTGGTGTGGAGTTTTGGACAGGTCCAACTGGGAAGGGAACCCGAGGTCAACCTAGAACACGCTTGAGGGATTATGTCTCTTGGCTGGTCTGTGATCGCCTCAGTTCCCCCCGGGAAGGGATGGAGGAAGTGGGTCGGGAGAGGAACATCTGGACCTCATTGCTTAGGCTGCTGCCCATGTGACCCAACCTTGGATTAAGCGGAGGAAGACGATGGTGAACTGAGGACTGAGATAGTTAGCAAGGAGTAGGCAGAAACAAAATCTAAACGAACATGTGTATTTGCCCATTGACATTGCCTCCATTTTACCTTCCACAACATAGTGTCTGAAGTGATACTTAGGCTACAATGGAGAAAATCTGAAAGAAAATCTCAATAACATTGATTGTAGATGTGGTTTTTAATCTCATATAGCCTGCATGATAAGTCTGATACAAGTTTATTTACACATAGGTCGATTATCTAGACTAAACAAATGAGAAACAAACTAAATTAGCATGTCTGTTATGGCAAACTCTACCTTCCTAAGGTGCCACAACGGCGAGCTCATCACCCAAAACCCCCTATCAAAACTACTTACATTTTAATGCGAGGTGCGTATCTGAGTGCACACGCGTCTGTATGTGTGTATTTATATTTTATTTACATCTTATGCATTATTTTTATTGCTATTAAAAGCATTTATAGCACTGAATATATATTTGATATTATATACACATATACATGTATGTATACGTCAGTCGGGGGCGGGAGGGGTTGATCCTACTTTGCAGAATTGGCGGTCCCGGGGGGATCTGGGTCCCAATTAACCACGGAACGTGAGGGATCCCTGTAGACGTCAATCATGGTTCCCACACACAGGGCCAAATGTCATTTAAGCACTTCTCAAGGAACAAATTTCCATTTTTAAGTCATGTTTTAAAGAGCAAAATACAAGAAATGCTGTTTCTGACTTTCAAAGAGTAAAATACAATAATTTTATTAAACTGTAAATTAATATACGTAAGAATACAAACATCCTTAAAATGCCAACTAGTGTATGCAATAATTTCAATAAACTGTAACAAGACCACATACTTTCTTAAATGTTTATGTAAACACTTTCTTCACCTTTGGCTTCAGGTCAACATCTGTGCTGGTTGCGGATCCACTAGGTGTAGTCATGGTAACGCTAACGTTAGTGCTTGTGGCAGTTGTTCCGACTGCTTTTCCTTTGAAATAGCAGAGTACCCTCAGGCTCCTTGGGTCTTAAAAGTCTTTGCATGTTTTTTGAGTGGGTGACATTTGATTTTACGTGTGGCTTTAATGCATTTTACCCCAGAGCACCAACTGCAATGTTTTTTTGTTTTTTTTTCGCATGCCTTGCAAAACACGAGGCCAGATTTTGCCGACGTCGATCCAATCACTGTAGTCTTTGTTCTCCTGCAATTCTACTTTAAATATATATACTGACCACTTGGCATTGTGGCTGCTGGTACAATACAGGCCTCTCAAGCTTTTTTGTAAATATTTATTCACTCGTGATAAACACAAAGGTCGCCTGCGACTCCATTACCAAACTGCCAAAAATGGGCTCTGTAAGCTTCTATAATTTTGTGACGTAAAGCGGAACTTCTGTGAAACATCGATTTTCTATGACTTTATTGTAGAAAGATTACAAAAATCAGAGGTTTCAAATAAAATGTTGTACATTTATTGCGCATATCGATCCAAAGCTAAAAATCAAGTACTATTCAAGGACAGAGTAAGAAAACTATTGACTTTCAAGGGGTGGACTGCAAATTCCAAGGCCCTTGAAAATATTTTTTTTCAAGTACTTTTCCAGACATTCAAGCTACCGTACGAACCATGATTAATCATAAATGTGTCACTTATTCATTTGTTGAATCGCATAAGCCGAGTAGGGTTGTAGACCAGAGCCTATCTTAGCCTGCATGGTACATCCTAAATAGCTTAGCCCCAAACTGTCACAGATAAACACACACTCACCATTTGGAACAGTCACTTAGCCTAATGTGCAGGTTTTTGGACTGTGCGTAGAAACCGCAGTACAGTAGGCCCTTGACTATCCGTGGCTTTGCATTCACGCTTTGCATATTCGCGGATTGCCGAGCAACTGTCACGTTATTCAAATTCAGCCAGTGGATGTCCTTCCTGCTGATTGG
This sequence comes from Plotosus lineatus, assembly GCA_024760905.1. Classification (NCBI taxonomy): domain Eukaryota; kingdom Metazoa; phylum Chordata; class Actinopteri; order Siluriformes; family Plotosidae; genus Plotosus; species Plotosus lineatus. The sequence goes on along the minus strand of CM045736.1, from coordinate 12,984,707 downwards.
TTGAGATAATGTAACGTCCCTTTTCCTCATTCATGTACAAGTTATCAATGAGCCTTTTTTAGTGTGTTTTAATTACCAGTTAAGCTCTATGATGCCACTCAAACGTCAGCTAAGCACCAGGAAAAGTTAATGACGTTGGATGTCTCTTCTGAAGAAATAAGACTTTCTCCTGAAGAAATAAAAGTTTCCTCTGAAGTGCCTGAAGAGGAATAATCATCTGAACTGTTGTAAAACACTCCACTATTAAAGTCTTTTTCAATTATTATTCCAGTACAGTACCTAAGTTAATGTTTGGAATGTTTGTGTGTGATTTTATTTACTGTGGTGTAGCATGTTTCTCATTTTGTTTTGTTTATCCAATTTATTACATTTTTTGTTCTTTGATGTCCTTTTTGTTATGGTCTGTTTTTGGGAGACTTTGATTTTGGCGGCTGTGCCTCGAACTGACTGTTTTCTCTCCGCTTTGGCTGAGGGGCGTGGCTGAGCTGCTAGGTGGCACATACCTGAATTCACTATTCTCATCTACTCACAATAAACAAAAGCACGATCGCCTCTGTGCCAGAGGATCAACTCGAATTACGTCACCACTTCTTTGAATTGTAACGCTCTCTAACACTCTCACTCTAAAACTCTGCTTTCTACCCACTCCAGCTGAGGGACGTGGCTGAGCTGCTCGGACTGAATGCAGTTCATACCTGAATTTAGTCATATCATCACTACAAATACAGTAATGCAATACCTTTTTTGCATTTTTGAAAACTACAGTGCTGTGTGTTTCATGGAGAATTAATTTAAAGGTATATATATATATACACACACACACACACACACACACATATACATATATATATATATAGGATGAAGCGGTTACAGAAAATGAGCTGAAAATTGATGTTATAATATACTAAAATTTTTATTCGTGTTTTGATTCGGAATAGAATGCGTTTTCCCAATGCATTTTGTGTTTGTAAATTAAAAACTATTATAAGGATTTTGAGCTTTATTCATGTTTTTAAAAACACACCACTATTATTTTGAACACAATTGTCCATCCTCACTATTTAGAGTAATAAAGAAAAAGCGTTGCACTCGATGCAGCATTTAATGTTGTTTAGTATTTTATTTTAGTGATTAATTAATAATATTTCGATATTTGAAGTTCCAGTAGTTACTCATGCACACAACTTAACATAGCGACTAATCCCCATGCTCATGAAATCGCAATGTGTGCAGTATGTATAGAAAGTAGGCTGTTTGATTCACCATTCTGATTTATCCAAGTAAGAAAATAATTCTGCAGTTCTGTATTGTCACTCACCACTCAAAAAAAGGAGAGAAAGAGTGACAGGAGAGAGACTGACAACACAAAAGAAAGAAGGTAAGTGACACTAGAATCGAGCTGGAGTGAGACAGTGATGGACAAGTAGATGTGTAGGCGCGCGTGCGTGTGTGTGTGTGTGTGTGTGTGTGTGAAGGGGGTAAAGACTGAGAAACAGAATGAGAAAAGGACAGACTGAGTGAAAATTGGAGGGGTGTGTGAGAAAGAGTCAGGCGATGAAGTGCTTGAAAATATGTTGACAATGTGAGATTTTGAATAAATCTCCCCAGGATATATTTTAATACTCTTTCTTTGTAGCTATAAACTCTTCTATTGTGTTCTCTGGGACTTTTAATTATCTGAATCAGGTACAGGCTTGAATAATTGGCTGCGTGTGGAATGTCACTAATGAGACCCGGAGTGAGAGAATGGATGGTGTTTATTTCTAATCAATGCCATAACGACTTAATTGATTCAATTTCCTGCATCATTATGAGGGTGAAATCGTAACGCTGCTCATTAAGACAATGGTAATTAATGAGACGAAGGCTTGCTGATATGTCACTGATCCACACACAAACGCTAACTCAAGGACTATGCTTTATCCTGCTATTTCTGCTTACACTTCTTCTTTCAATTTATATTGAGGGGGGAAACACTAGGACATTTGTTTTAATCTTTGTTGTGATTAAAGGGGAAAACGGTGAAGGAAAGTCAAGTTCTCCATCTGAGGAAAATGAAACAGAGGAACGTATTGCATTTCAAAGGATTTGAAGTTTTGATGAAAAGTTTACTCAGGAGGCTTGACAGAAAAAGCATTTGAAAAGAAATGCCTTTAAACCCTAATAATGCTGTAGCCAGCTGTGACTGGAACAAAAGACAACGAAAGTGGCTGCACTTCGAAGTAAAAGGGATGAAACACGAGCCTATTTCCCTTTAATTCAACAGCACCATTAGCCAGTCGATAGGACTTGACGGCTCATGTATGCAGAAGAGGGTTGACAGCACTCTGCTCCGGGTGTGATGCTGTTGTTTTCTTTCAGGATAATCAAAGTTAACCTTTGACCTCACCAGCTGGCGGCTGCCATACGATAGTATGGTTGCAACTAATTCAAGATGAACATAAGATGATCATGAGGCTGCAAAGAACTTGAACTTTGACCATCTAAAATCTAATCAGTTTGTCCTTGAGTCATGTGGACTTTTATGCAAAGTTTGCCGGAGATTTTTTTTTTTTTTTTTTTTTTTTAGAGATACAAGCAAACCTTGGTTTTCGATCACAATTCGTTCAAGAAGGCTGTTCGAATAACGATTTTCTTAATCCGTTCCAATATGCTAGACAGCTACTTTTTTTTTTAAACATGTTATTTCATCATGTCATTTACATATCAAATTGTATATTTAATGTGAAACAACAGGACAAACACACAAATTCTTAATATAGATTAATATATTGTTTGTGTAAACGAATGTGTAGAAACATTATGCAGTAATGAAACATGTCAAAGAAATGTATAAAAAAATAAAAAAATAATAAATAAATAAAAAAAAGGCAAACATAAGACAGAAAGAAAGAACATTATGATAACTAGGTTAGCCTAAGGTACGAGTAACCGTTGTCTTTGAAACAGAAGTTTGGCGTGGGTGACTGTTCTTCAGGATTCGTGTCTCATTTGTTTCGCGTTCGGCTTCCAAATTTTGTTCGACTTCTGGGACAAAAAAATTCAGAATTCTTTGGTAGAATACCGATTTGTTCGATGTCTAAAGCGGTTGTAAACCGAAGTTTGCTTGTAGTGCATTCACAAGCATGGAACACAAGAGACTGTAGTGGCCTTGAACTTTGACCTATGGACTTTAAGATCTAATCAGTTCATCCCTGTGTATGATTGGGTTTTTGAACAAAGTTAGAAAAAAAATCCCTTAAAGCATCCTTGAGATGTTGTTCATCCTTCGAGGTTGAAGATGACCATGACTTCGTTTCAAATCGATGATCTGTGGTATGGGTGAAGTCATGATTTGCACTTGACTTGGATTTAAAGTGAGGGACAGTTACGCAGATCGTCAGCCTCACTCTCTCGTCCCGGTCTATCTGAGTCCAGCGGCATGACATAGTGGACATAGTGGAGATGGCAGGAGATAGTCAGGATGCAGTGGATGGCCAGCAGTGCCCTGTGTCTCACTGTGCCCTGGTTGCAAAATCCTATTCTGCATATTACAGGTTGCAAGTGGTGAAAACTGCATCAGAAAAATGGTAATCGAGCAGCAGAAAGAAAGTTTAGAGTGAACGAGAAACTTGTGAGGGACTGGAAAAAAGTGGAGATTACTATTACTGCAATGAGGAAACAAAAAAACGATAATCGCGGTATAAAAGCTAGATGGCCACAGCTGGAGGAACGAGCTCGCACATGGGTGCTTGAGCAGTGTGCTGCAGGGAGAGGCTTGTCAACAGTGCAGTTGCGTCTCCGTGTCCAGGTAGTTGTGAAGGAGATGAATAGAAATGACTATAATGAGGACTTTCTTGGTGTTACCGCTTCATGCAACGCAATCCCTCTCTCTATATCAGAGCGAGGACCACAAGGTCACAAAAACTGCCAGAAGATTTCCAAGCCAAGGTAGACAGTTTCCATGAGTTTGCAACTTATAGTCCAATGTGACTTATATATTATATTTGTTTCTTCTTCTTTATTATGCATTTTTTTGGCCAATGTGACTTGTACTCCGGAGCAACATGTAGTCCGGAATATACGGAAGTCTTGATTTACTTTTTTTAAACAATTGAAATAAGCATTGAGATCATTCAGCAAAAAAGCACCGAGAACTCTCTCTCTCCCTCTCTCTCTCTCTCTCTCCGAGTGTGTCTTTGTTTGGAATTGAAAGGATTAAAAAGATGGAACAACAGAGATTGAGTTTATCTTGCTATACCTTCATTATATCGCAAAACATCAGACTTTCATATAAAATGTACACAAACAAGCAGCAAAAACAACCACAAACAAAGCCAACAAACACCAGAATCAATCAGATACCTTCCATCAAAGATCTACAGATAAGGGGTCCTGATGACCTACCCAGATCTGCTAGTACAGCAACAGTGGCATTCAGAATTAAGGGAACCTGTCCTAAATTTATATGAAATATACTAGTCTGTCTCAAAAAATTAGCATATTGTGATAAAGTTCATTATTTTCTGTAATGTACTGATAAAAATTAAACTTTCATATATTTTAGATTCATCGCACACCAACTGAAATATTTCGGGTCTTTTATTGTTTTAATACTGATGATTTTGGCATACAGCTCATGAAAACCCAAAATTCCCATCTCAAAAAATTAGCATATCATGAAAAGGTAGTCTAAACGAGCTATTAACCTAATCATCTGAATCAACCAATTCACTCTAAACACCTGCAAAACATTCCTGAGGCTTTTAAAAACTCCCAGCCTGGTTCATTACTCAAAACCGCAATATATGCAACTTTCTGAAATAAATCTGATTTGTGTTCAGAAAAGAGAAATAAGTAGCAAATTACTCAAAAAGATTATGACGTGTCAGACCACCAAATAGTTCATGTGGAAGAATATCCACCTACACCAATGTAATAGTTCAATGATGTGTTGATTTCAAGATGGCGACGTAATGTAATATGTAACCTGGTTATGTATAGTATTGTAATATATAGTTCCAGAATCACGAAGACAAAACAATTGGAAGATATTTTTATGAATCTGTGATCACGCGAGAGGCGCAATAAAAACACGGCTAATGCGAATGGCGATTTTCATTCTTAAATTTGTCGAGCGGCATCGCATTTTGGTTGCCTCATCCATGAACCCATCGCAAAAAAATTTCATGTTTGAAATTTGCACGCACGTTTCAAAAACGAGGATCTGACACGTAACAGTCTCAAACTCTTAAACAATCTGCAATGTCGCTAAAAGGTCGCGCGGTTGCCATTTGCCTCAAAAGACATTAGTTTTTCATTCGCAAGGGAAAACGACACATTGGAAATTTCCAAGCGGAAGGCTGGAGACTTGCTGCCATCCTTCATATTTTGTCACCATTTGTATTATATTTGCATTTTGTTGACACAAGTAGCACGTGAATAAAAAGTTAAGGCTTGAGAATAAAAAGCGAGAAAAAACCCCCACAACTGATTTATGCCAAGACATTTTTTCCCACCAAACATCTGTAAACCAATCACAAATCAGTCACAAATTGTCGTGCCACTTTCTCGCAATACAGGGATCAGTTAATTATTATATAATTTATACAATTTTTTTTTTTTCTCATAAATTTTGAAAATTCTATCGCACCTGTAGTGTGATCACCCCGTAAGCAGTGAGAGCATGCCACTGGCTGGCTTCACATGTCTGAGGAGAACCAAAAGCCCCCCATCACCCTCCCCATTTAATAGGTAAAAAAAGGTAAAGTCTGTTGGGTTTTTATACCCGAGCCTAGTGGCTCATCAGGTCGGTGCTTATCCCCGGTTTCTGTAGCGTGAAGCGACCAGGAGTTCAACTCTTCCTGGATGGGACGCTCGTACATCGCAGGTTACCTTCCCAGTATATTCTTACTGGTACCCATTTATACTGCTGGGTGAACAGAGGCACACTTGCGGTTGAGACCTTGCCCAGGGGTCTTAGTACAGCAAGGGTCTCAGTGGAATTCGACCTCACAACCTCCCGATCATGAGGGCAGCACCCTAACCTAACTACACCACCGGCCCCTTCCCCATTTAATAGCAGGGATGTTAATAGCAAGGAAAGAGCCAGCTGGTGGATACTAAATTGGGGAGCACCAGCAAACCTGTGCATCAAAGGTCACTTCTTTGTGTTGAAGGCTAATTTATTGATTTAATCCAATAATAAGAAAAAAGGGGGGGGGGAATCAATTATTTTTATATGTCACTGCATTACTAACTTCAAAACAACAATTACAAAAAAGATAAATAATTAAGTCAACAAACACACATACGCTGCTCACCTGACTTCACATGAATGCACGCTGAGCTCTTTGTGCAGGAGGCCACTCGTCAGGTTATACACCAGCACCGAGCCATTACTTGAACCTGGAGGATACACAATTGCACACTGGTTCAATCAATAGTCACTGAAATGTCAACCTCCGTCCTGACCTTTTAAGCAACTTGGAGTGACTGTTAAATATCAGCCATCAACATGCTGAAAATAATCTTCAGTCTCACACACACACACACACACACACACACACACACACACACAGAGTAGCATTTACCTCTAAATCATGAAGAAGTGCTCCCTCGCAAAACAAATGCATTATAATAACGATGTGTGTAATTATTATTCCAAAAGTCTCTCACCGCAACACAACAGTCAGCGTTCTGAATATCAGAAAACCAGTGAGACAACAACGATGATGCTAGATGACACTGTGAACGAATTCTAATAAACAGCCTGAAGTTCCAGCATGGTTCTCAGAAACCATTAAAAAAAAATTTAACACTCTGAGTTATGGATTCAACACAAAATGGATTCGCTGAGGGCAATCACACATCCACTTCACAACAAGAAGAGCCTGGGTTCGAATCCTGGGCGCTTCTTTGTGGAATTTGCATGTCCTCTCCATGTCATGTATGGGTTTCCTCAGGGTATTCCAAATTCCTCCAACAGTTCAAACACATGCACATTAGGCGACTTCACCATTTTAATGTGGACCCAAGTCTGAGCGTGAATTACTATGTGAGCATCAGCTCTGCAATGGACTGGCGAGGGCTATTCAGGGTGTGCCACGGACAGTACTACCGATTGAAACAAAGACACAGCAGTTTGCACGTCTACCTAAAAAGCAAGGAGGTCTTGGTTTCAAGACACGAGCTTCTGTGTGGCACTTGCATGTCCCCTGGGTGCTCTGGTTTCCTTATACAGTCCAAGCACTTGCCTCTAGGTGCGAGTGTGAATGGTTGTGTGTGTGTGTGTGTGTTGGCCCTGTGATGGACTGGTAAACTGTTCAAGTTGTATCCCGCCTTTGCCCAGAATCGGTTACTCCAGCCTTCAGGTGACCCTAGTGAGATTAAGCAGGTGAATATGAATACAAGTATGAATTAATGGATTCAATGACTCCACAGTAAAATAATTCCTAATGAGAAATGGTGTTTAAAATTTGTATTTAGTCAACACTTTTAATTATTTCTTGAACATAAAAAGCTGAGCTCAGGTGCATCCTGTTCACTTTATTATCTTGAAATGTCTTCAGAACTTACTTCAATGGATTAGACACGATTTTGAATGGCACACACAGTATACCTGTATACACAAAGTCCCACAATTCATAGTGGATGTCAGAACAAAAACTAAGACCTGAAGTTGAAGGAAGCTTTGAATATTCTCAGGCTATAGTGGCTCCACTACTGCGGAATAAATAAGTCATACTTCCTCCACAGGGATAAAATCTGCCAGGATGAAACTCATCTTAGAAATTCCCTGCCTGTCTGGATTTATGGTACAGAACCAAAATGCAAGCAACTACTGAATAAAGAGAATATCTCCAGCACCCAAGAACTCCGTGATAACTAGAGAATAATTCTCTGGTCTGAAAAAGACCAGAAAAAAAAGTGACACTTTGGGTTGAACCAGATTGCCTAGCGTTATGTACGGTAAAAAGCATGACGTGGCTAATGCTTCCTTAATGCTTAAGCATGGTGTTGGTAGCATTATTCACATACTTCATCAGAGACGGGTAGTCTCATGAGAATTAAAGCAAGGATGAAATCTAAACCAGAGATAACCTGTTCTAGAAAGTGCATGACCTCCAGCTGGGCACATTTCAGAGCAACAACCCAAGTTATACACCCAACACCATACTGGAGAGGCTTCAGAACAACTCTCTGAATGTCCTTGGGCTACCCTGGCTGAAAGCCAGAGACAAAGCTCTAATAAACTAAAATAAATGTGGGAAGACTGAAAGATGGCAGATCACAAACACTCCCCGTCCAATCTGATTAAGCCTGAGAGAATCTGGCAGACAGAATTGGAGGGAATTGAGTGAAATTTGGAGGTAATTGACTGTATCCATGCATGCAAAGCTTGCGGAGACAAAAATCCTAAATGAATGGCTTGAAAGTGAAACTGCTGCTCTCACCGCAGGATTCAGTTTATATAAATTGGCAAAAGTTTAGGGTCCCCCCCCCAAAGTACTTCCCTTTTTACATCTCCCAAGGAATTTAAGTTACATTTTCAAATTGTGTGTGTGGTTTTATTTTTTTAAATGTATTTATTTTTGGTTAGCCTGGGTTTACACCGGGAGAACAATGGCTGTGATCTCCGAAATTTGAGAGAATTAAGATAAGCGTAGGTACGTTGGATTGAATTGTGATGATCTCGAGGCAGTTCGGTGGATTTGTGATGATCCTGGAAAAAAAATTTAACAGCGAAACCGATATTATTACGATGTACAGGGATCCCTTACTTTCTGTGGTTAATTGGGACCAAGATCCCCACGCGACCATCAAATTCCTCGAAGAAGGATCACTCTCTCTCTCTCTCTCTCCATAATCATCATATTATCAATACCATTATGTCCAGTATTTAAACTCCTGGTTCCTCTCAAGCACAGCACAGCGGATCTGATCAGATTTACAGAGAGTTTCACTCTTATCCAGTTCATTATAATACCAGAGTTAATTTGTTTCTTCTTTGAAAGTTTTGGCAGGAGTTCAAAAATGTTTCGTTCTGCTTCTCTTCCCGGACTGTGTCAGCCACGCCCCGGAGCCTAGTATTAAGTGTACCTCAGGATAATGTTTAATCATATTTAATACTAATATTTATGATGTATATCTTTCTATAGATTTTTTGCATTTATATTTGTTCTTCAATTTCTTTTCACTTTCACCCTCACCCTGTTCGTATCTCCGGATGGCTTTGATGGGAGATTTTGGGTTGTCTTTTGTTTGTTTGGGTTTTTTTTTTTTTGCATAATCGGCCTTGTTTTTGTGACATTTTCCTTAACTTTCCCCCCTATTCTTCCTTAATTTCCTGATTTTTTAATTCGATTAATATTTTTTTTTTTTTTAAACCTCGATGCACTGAAGCCGCATGAATTGAAGCGCGAAGTAGCGAGAGATCCCTGTGTTAGAATTTGACGTCAGTCTTGATCGAGCTCGGGAAGCGTAGTACAGAGCAGGACAACTTAACAGAGCATAACATACACCTTGATGTGCCACTGTAGAAAATCTTGATGAACTTGGAAACACAATTATTTCAGATTTCATCTCTTGGATATACCTGTGCTCCTTTTAAAACCCCAAACATGCTTCCACAGTGCTCATAAATCCTTTTTTTTTTTTTTTTTTTAATCACAGAGATCGCAGGCATTATTCCCCAGTGTAAACTCAGCATTAGCAGGATGCAAAAAAAGTTACAGTATGAACAGATTTTAATTATATTTTTACCAGAGGTGTGGCAAGGAAGATGTAAATTAAATTTTGGAGATGATCTGGGTCAAATTCTGAATCCAGGAATTTTACAAAGGTTTTTTAGCATTGTGAACAGTTTTTCAAATGTGTGGTATCACAGCAGTTCCAGTATGCGGTACTCGTTACATTCTGATATTTTTTCAGTCTGGCAGGGGTTTGCGCTCTTCAACTGCTATTGTAAAGGCAAATTTTAGTAAAGTGTTCAAATTTATTTCATTCAGTGGAGGTGATTAAATTTAAATTATTTTCTCAACGTGCCTTAGTGCTTTGGACTTACAGCAATAAGAACTGGAAGACATTCCCCAGTAAATTCTCTGGCCTGATGAAACAAAAACTTGACACTTTGATTTTAATTCCTTGTGATACACATGGCAAAAATGCATGAACTGGCTAATGCATCCTTTATGGAGAAGCATGACTCAATGAGTTATTCAAATGCTTCTAATTATTAGGGACAGAAAGTCACTGGTTCTGCAGGGTACGTGTCCTTCAACTGCAGCAATAACAACCCAAATCATACATCAGATACAATGCTGCTGGGGCACTGGAACAGCTCTCTAAATGTCCACAGAACAGAACAGAAATGCCTGAATGAATCCGCGATCACTTCTCCACTGATGTCTCCTGACAGAGCTCAGCGGAGCGAACCAATGAGGACTGTGATGGTGACGGGACCCACATTTAATGCTGTGAGTGACTTCTAACTCATATGATGAGACAGAGACTAATGAGGATGATACTGATAATCAAATTTTTCACCATTTGGAAGTCACATTGTTTTTTCACTTAGTAAATTATGGAAAAATATAAATAAAAAAAAAACCTGGACTTCTGTTTGAAATGCACGCAAAAACATAACCACATTAGTAAAATCAAAACACATGTTTTAGCACATTCACCTCATGGCAAGAAAGTTCCAGGTTTAAATCCTGGGCTGGGAGATGGCATTTCTGTGAAAAGTTCGAATATTATATCTGTCTTTGCTTGGATCTCCAGCTAGTACTGTAGTTTCCTCCGACAGTCCAAAAACAGGCATATTAGGCTGAGTGGCAGATTCAATTTGCCCCTTTGTGTTAATGATTGTAGATGTCTTCGTCCTGCAATGCCCTGGGAAGCTGTTCAATGTGTACCTCCACCTTCACCCCGAGTTGGCTCAGATATTCTTCAACCTCCCAGCAACCCTAGTCTCGATTATTCATTCAATCATTTTCTGAACCGCTTAATCCTAATTAGGGTCACGGGGAAGTTGGTGCCCATCTCAGCTGACCCTGAGCAAGGGCAGAGTACACCCTGGACAGCTTGCCAGAACATCACAGGGCAGAAACACGCTGACGGCTATGCAGCTACTCTTGTCAACGGTTCTTTTATAAGCCTCTCACTATAGACAGTGAGAGACATAGCTGGTAGCTTTGATAACCCAGTAAGCCGCAATGTGCGTACTTTGAATTAAGCGACTTTGAAAATTAATGAATGAAAGAAAAACAAGGCAAAAAACAAAGAAGCAGAAAGATGTCCATGGGGAAGTTATTTCCCGTCTCCTATCATTTAA
>CM045736.1:12925890-12970890 GCA_024760905.1 Plotosus lineatus | reverse complement strand
AAATGCCTCTTTGCTTACGAAAAATCCAGGCTACGAAAAAGGCTCTGGAAAGGATTCATTTCGTAAGTAGAGGGCCGACTGTAACAGTTTTTCAACTGGTGTTGATCAGTGGAGTAAAATCAGTTATGATTAAATCAAAACGATTTGATTATTAAAAGCAATGGCAGTATACATGGCGTGATTTCAGCAAAGAAAAAATAAAAAAAACAACAAGGCAGTCTGGAGGTAAAGCTGCGATCAAGTGGACAACACGAAGAGTAACGTACCCTAGAAATGCCAGTGCTAAATTTGTACATAATCTTTTTAATTTACAATTTATATTTGCATGTTAAGTTACCGTATTCAACATGATAAGCCCAGGGAGCTTTAAAAATTGGAGTGAGTGGGTGCTTATTAAAATTTTACCAGTGGAGTGGAACTGTAAGTATTTATTACGATCAAGGTGTAAAACATGAATAATAACAGAACAATAAAAGAGGTACTTTTACTGGTATTTGTGCTATTCATTTTGTAGTATCAGCCAAACTACTTACATGAAGGCTGAAAATAAAAAGAAAAAAGCATAAATTAAAAAAAAAAAGATTTTTCCTTTACTTACTTTTCCCTCCCAGTTCTTTTCCTTTAAACATTTTCCCAATAAAATGAGCCAAACAACATGAATGTCAACTTTAGCACATGGCAAGTTGAACAAATCAACATGAACATAAACAAAAGCACATGGAAAGAAACCTCTTTAAATTCATCAAGTTAGTGAGCAGGAGAATCAGGTGAAAATACTCATCATCACTTTCTGACAAGTCCATATCTGGATCATCGCTCCATTCACTCAGAGCATCCCATAGTTTTGCTGTAGCAATTTCATTGGTTGTTGGACATTTACCAAGAGAACACAGCAAAATATTTTCCTGTTTTTTAAAGCACGGCGGAATAATCAAATGTGCTGTTACTGATGAACATTATAGACATTCCCCAGTGGCAGGGAGTCTTGAAATGCCGTGTAAACTCACTTTTACAGGCAGTCAACACCTCATTTTACGGTTATCGAGACTGACTGAATAAAATTGGTAAGATTGATCTACAATTTTGCTCTCAGTACACGTGGGAGGTTATTAGAAATAAGATCACAAACATGGGAGGGCCTTATTGGAGCAGGGCGTTTATTACGTCGAATACGATATATCAGCATGTTTGAACTGTTTAAACAGTTTTTAAAGTAAAATATAATGGTAGAATCAAAAGTAGTCAAAACATAAAATTGTATCCCTGACCATAAAGGGATAATAACAATAAAATGAAGTCTGATCCTAAGGTTGGGGGTTCGAGTTCCACTCTCCACAAGATGGTCACTGTCCTCCCCCAGTGCAGCTAACTGGGTTGTCAAAGGCCGGCAATGTCTCTCACTCGTCTATGGTGAGAGGCATCTAAAAGGACCATTGCTGACTTTCGTAAAGAGTAGCTGCAAAGCCGTCAGAGTGTTTCTGTCCCTTTCTAAAAGGGTTGTGTCAGGAAGGGCATCCGACATAAAAACCTATGCCAAATCAAATATGCAAATCAGATGATTCGCTGTGGTGACCCCTGAAAGGGAAAAAGCTGAAAGGAAAAGAAGAAAACAATAAAATGTTGTCACCTGATGACTTTAATGTACTGAATTAGCAGGTTATCATATAAACAAACTTTTCTTCCTTGATGGTATGAATATAAAATGGGGACTCTTACAAAGTGGTTCAGGGAGTATGAGGAATCAATTCAGATATGTATTGGCAACTCAGAGTCCTGACCTTAACCGTACTAAAAGTTTCTGGGATGTACTGGAGAAGACTTTATGGAGTGGTTCAATTTTTCCCTCATCTATTCACGATGTCTGTGAAAAATAAAGTATATACCGGATGGAAGGAAATCTTACCGTATTCGATGTAATAAGCACCCTGCTACAAAAAGCCCCCCAATGTTTTGGATCTTATGTCTAATAACCACCCATGTGTACAGGTAGCAAAATCGTAGATCAAACTTAGAAATTTTATTTGATCAGTCTCTGTAACCGTAAAATGAGGCATTCTTCTTCTTTTCCTTTCGGCTTTTCCCTTCAGGGGTCACCACAGCAAATCATCTGCCTCCATCTCACCCTGACCTCTGCATCTTTTCTCTTATGCCAACGACCTTCGTGTCCTCCTTCTCCACATCCATAAATCTCTTTTTTTTGGTCTTCCTGTAGGCCTTCTGCCTGGTAGTTCCAACCTCAGCACCCTACTTCCAATAAGGTAAAGGTAAAGTCTGTTGGGTTTTTACACCCGAGCCTAGTAGCTCATCAGGCCGGTTCTTATCCCCGGTTTCTGTAGCGTGAAGCGACCAGGAGTTCAACTCCTCCTGGATGGGACGCTAGTCCATCGCAGGTTACCTTCCCAGTATATTTTACAGGTACCCATTTATACAGCTGGGTGAACAGAGGCACACTTGTGGTTGAGACCTGGCTGGCCCAGGGGTCCGATAATAACAACAACATATTCACTATCCCTTCTTCAGACATGTCCAAACTATCTCAATCTAGCCTCTCTGACTTTGGCTCCAAAACCTCTTAACATGTCTCCAAAACCTGTAACATGTCCCTCTGATGTACTCATTCCTGATCTGATCCATCCTTGTTCCTCCAAAAGAGAACCTCAACATTTTCATCTCTGCTACATCCAGCTCTGACTCCTGTCTTTTCCCCAGTGCCACTGTTTCTAAACCATACAACATCACTGGCCTCATCACCGTCTTGTACAATTTTCATTTCATTCTTGCTGATACCCTCCTATCACACATCACACCGGACACTTTTCGCCAACCATTCCAACCTGCCTGCACTTGCTTCTTCACTTCTTTTCCACACTCTGCATTGCTCTGGATTCTTGAGCCTCAATACTTAAAATCCTCCATTTTCTTTATCTCTTCTCCATTTAACCTCACCGTTCCTTCTTGTTCACACACATGTATTCTGTTTTACTGAGGCTAACCTTCATTCCTCTCCTTTCCAAGGCATACCTCCTCCTCTCTAGATTTTCCTTCACTTGTTCTCTGCTCTCACTACAGATCACAATGTCATCTGCTAACATCATAGTCCATGGAGATTCTTGTCGAACCTCGTCTGTCAGCCTGTCCATCACCATAGCAAACAAGAAGGGGCTCAGAGCTGACCCTTGATACAGTCCCATACATGTCCTGCACCACTCGAACATACTTCTCTGCCACTCCAGACTTCCTCATGCAATACCACAGTTCCTCTCTCGGTACCCTGTCATATGCTTTCTCCAGATCCACAAAGGCACAATGCAGCTCCTTCTGACTTTCTCTGTACTTCTCTATTAACATCCTCAAAGCAAACACTGCATCTGTGGTGTTCTTTCTTGACATGAAACCAAACTGTTGTTCACAAATGCTGACCTCTGCCCTTAGTCTAGCTTGCACTATTCTTTCCCATAACTTCTTCGTATGGCTTATCAACTTTATCCCTCTGTAGTTGCCACAACTCTGCACGTCTCCCTTGTTCGTAAGAATGGGCACAAGCACACTTCTCAATTCCTCCGGCATCCGCTCACTCTCTAGGACCTTGTTGAATGTTCTTGTCAGAAAATCTACTGTTACTCCTCCTAGAAACGTCCATACCGCCACCGGTATGTTATCAGGACCAACTGCCTTTCCACTCTTCATCCTCTTCAATGCTCTCCTCACTTCACCTTTACTAATCTTTGCTACTTCCTGGTCCTCAACGGTCACCCCTTCTACTATTTTTTCTCTCTCAGCACACTTCTGTCATTAGTCAACACGTTTCCCACTCTGTCCTTCATCACTCTAACTTGCTGCACATCTTTCCCATCTCTATTTCTCTGCTGTGCCAACCTGTATAAATCATTTTCTCTCTCCTTACTATCCAACCTAGCATACAAGTCATCATACGCCCTCTGTTTGGCCTTTCACACCGCTACCTTCGCCTTACATTGCGTCTCCCTGTACTCCTGTTTATTCTCTTCAGTCCTCTCATCTCAATATCCCACTTCTTCGCTAACCTCTTCCTTTGTACACACTCCTGCACTTCCTCATTCCACCACCAAGTCTCCTCATCTACTTTCCTTCCAGAAAACACACCAAGTACTCTCCTACCTGTCTCTCTGATCACATCCGCTGTGGTTGTTCAGTCATCTGGAAGCACTTCCTGACCACCCAAAACCTGCTTCAACTCTTCCATGAAGACCACACGGCACTCTTCCTTTTTCAGCTTCCACCACTTTGTCTTCTGCTCTGCCTTCGTCTTCTTCACCTTTCTCACCATCAGCTGCATCCTGCACACCACCATCCTATGCTGTTTGGCAACACTCTCCCCCACTACTACTTTGCAGTCACTGACGTCCTTTAAATTACATAGTCTACGCAAGATCTAGTGTGCTCCTACCTCTGCTTTTATAGGTCACCTCATGCTCCTGTCTCTTCTGGAAGAAAGTAAATGAGGCGTTCACTGCCTGTACAAGTGAGTTTAGATGGTATTTCAAGACCCCCTGCCACTGGGGAATGTCTATAATGTTCATCATGTTTGGGGTGCATGGAGTGTTGAAGCGCAACTTTCAGATTTATCCGCTAGACTTAGAAGGCAGTCGTATTGTAAGCCCTGCTAAATCTAAACGCCTATCACACTCAAGCCAGACTCCACCTCCATCATTAGGACAGGTGCACCCTGGGTAGCTCGGCCTTGCAGCAGAGTGAGCCAACGGAGTCACTGATGACTAGGAAGTGAAGTAACCGCTTTCTCCTAGTTAAATTAAGCGATTTTATAACGGTGCTATAAAAGGTAATGAAATTGAGTCTTCATAGATGGCGAAGACCGATTTCCTGCGACTGCTGGGTACCCGATTCCAGCAAAAGCGCCCCAAGGTTGTCGATCACGCCACAGGGGAAACATGATGATAATCATCAGTAACATAACATTTGATTGTTCCGTCATACTTTAAAAAAACAGGAAAATATTTTGCTGTGTTCTCTTGGTAAATGTCCAACAACCGATGAACCATGAGAAACTGCTACAGCAAAACTATGGGAAGCTCTGAATGAATGGAGCGATGAGCCAGATATGGACCTATCAGAAAGTGGTGAGTATTTTTCACCCGATTCTCCTGCTCACTAACTTCATAAATTTAAGGATGTGGCCATATGCTTTTGGTTATGTTCGTGTTCATTGGTTCAACGTGCCATGTGCTAAAGTTGACATTCGTGTTGATTGGTTCGATTTTACTTTCGGGAAAATGTTTAAAGGAACAGCACCGGGAAGGAAAAGTAAGGGGTCTTTTTTTTAATTTATGCTGTTTTCTGTTTATTTTCAGCTTTCATGTATGTAGTTTGGTTGATACCACAAAATGAATAGCTCAAATACCAGTAAAGCACTTTTATTATTCTGTTATTCTTCATGTTTTCCGCCTTGATGGTAATAAGCACTTACCGTTCCACTCCACTGATAAAATTTTAATAAGTGCCCACCCACTCCAATTTTTAAAGTGCCCTTGGCGCTTGTCACGTCGAAAACGGTATGTTGATTAAGTTTCTTGAAACAATAGAATGACAATTACGTGCTGTGCACAAGGCTAAAGGCAGAACAAAATTCATTTGTGTGGCCTTTTTTTTTTTTTTTTGGCCAGGTAGTGTATCAATGTGTGAAATAAATTAAGATAAACAAATAACAGCACACAGACCACAGGACAGAAAGGGCATAAGATGGTGCTCAATAAATTCTTTCACTAGATACTCACTTTTATACTTTGTGAGTTCTTTTTCATGTATGCCATTACCTTCTGTCCATTTTCTCATTCATGCCCTGGTATCTTTCTATAGGCTTGTAATTGATATTTTTCAAAATAAGATGAGCTCTTGTATTCTTGTATTGTACTTGTGACTTGAAAATATTCTCTTTTTTAAAAAAAGTGGAATATAAAGGTGAAATCTACTCATATAGCACTGTATATAATCACGCACTCAGCATGTTCAGACAGGATGAGTTGGGCTAATTTGGAATATCTGATTGGAAATTGAGCATAAAGGGTAAATGATTCAAGAGATGTATTTGCAATGCATTATGGCTTGCATTAAGGCAATGCAAGACATCAAGCTTACCATTATAACATCTTCACCTTATTTTTAGTCCCCATTTTTATGTTTATTTGTTTTTGTTGTTCAAATAAACTTCATCTGCCATCTCTCAGCTGGCTTTTTTAAAATAATTTTGTTTTTCAAATGTCTCTAGAGGTAATGACTAGAAAACAGATCTAGAGCCAACAGCAAAGACAGTCAAGACACAGCATGATTTATGACACCATGGTTTCAAAGTCAACACTGACTGCACCATGCATCCCAGACAACAAGGGCTACCACCAAGCCTTCTATACCCATCCATCTAAATCACCAGTCAGACCTCATAACCAGATGATAGTTTAAGCAAAAACTCATTTCGCATTCCTTTCCATTACCTTGGGCTTGTTGCAGAACCAATATACAACATTGCCTGACACTGTAATTCCATTTTGTTGCTGTTCATAGAAAGAGGCATCATTTCCAGTGCTATAAGACAACAGTACAGCAAAATGTGACACCTTCTTCAACTCACCGGATAATTCTGTGGCTTTTGTTATTGTGCTGCAGCTTGGTGCTGTTCCCGTTTCATAATTAGCTTCTCATTAGTTCTGCAAAGCTTTCTCAGAACACTATTATAGATTTTTTTTTTTATTATACATTTCTGAATTTCTTTATTCTGACATTTTGCAAGAAAGTTAAACTTGAGGAAAAGTTCGAATTGAAGTCATTCGAATCATTCGAAATGTGATTGAATCGGAGAGTATATAAGCAGGAGAATTTAGAGGGGGTTTTCAGACACACTGCGAATGATTGAAGGATAGCTGACTTCTTTCTTCAAACATACCTCAGTATTGGTGGGAATGAAATAAAGGGCGCCTGCATCTTCTCATCTATTGTGATAAATCAATTTTAAAAAGTCTAGCTTGCGCATTATTGTTTTAATTTTTAATTTTTTAATTTTAATTTATCTTGGTGGGACCAGCTTGCTTTAAGATCTCAAAATGGAGCCACTGAAAGCCAACACATCTTGAAAACACCCTGAAAAGTTTACTGCTGATAGTCAAAATACCTTAAATTCACATAACTTTACAGATAATTTTAGTGATATTCATAATTCTTGAAGAAAAATAAATAAATAAAAAAGCTCTGTGTATACCTGAAATTTGTGGAAAGGACGAGGTGGGATTAAATAAAAACATTTACCCATCTTTTCTGGTTGCTAAGCGTAGTTGCTAAGTACTCAACAGTACTGGTCTCACCAAGATGGCACCAAGCTGACTTCAGGTTTTGCCAAATGCAAACAATAGGACACATGATCCAGTCATTTTCTGAGATAACTGGTTTACACAGGTGGGAGATGTGAAATGGTTGAAGTGAAAACCTGAGCCCATACTGGCCCTTTGTGGATAAGTTTGGACATCCCTGGAGTATTATATGGAAAAATTAAATTTAAATGAGTATTAAAACACATGGTTATGAGGAGTATTTTTACTTGCATTTCCATGCAGTGTGTAAGCTATTAGCGACACACTGCTTAGCTGTACTTAATTCCGAGTTCACCTGTCCCGTCTCTGTCACAGTTAAAAAATTTAACTCTAAACATGTAGTTTGGTGTTCTTTTATGTGCAGGGTTGTGTAGTATATAATAAAACGCTTTGTTTCATCTCAAAGCCCATTGACATTGTTATGTAACTGCAGTGTGTGTTTCCACTTTATGTACGAGAAGTTGTTTAAAGTTAGTTCCTGTTCACTGTTATGTTATAACAATAATAAATACAGTTGTTGCTTCACCAGCACCTCTTCTGCTTCCTGAAAACATTCACTGCTTGTCATATTACCAAAACAATGTATCACCTCCATAGTCACAAAGAATTTCCCACAATACAAAACTTTCCCAAGCACCATGACTTTACAAAGCGTTCACCTTCCATAATTGTTGAATGTAAACGTCTCCTCACAACAGACTTCACCATATCATTGATAGCAGCCAATTGTCTGTTGTACATTTCCAGCATTTGGCAGACACTCTTATCCAGAGCGACTTACAATTATTTTTTTATGCAACTGAGCAATTGAGAGTGAAGGGCCCCGCTCAAGGGCCCAACAGTCGTGACAGTGGAGATTGAGTCGCTGACCTTCGGATTATTAACCCATTGCCTTAAACCACTAAGCCACCATTGTCCTGTGTTACAGAGAACAATACAGACCTTTCAACCAAATTCACCTAGAATGTGGTGGAAATCCAAATCATACAGACGCTCTCCGACTTACGTTTATCCATTTTACGTTTTTTTTTCCTCAAAAAAAAAAGACAAATTGTGAGTTGTGAGTACTTACGTAGTACGCTGATGCAATGACACTGCATTCATTGTTTACAAACTACAGACTGAGTGTGTACACACACACACACACACACACACACACATATATATATATATATATATATATATATATATATATATATATATATATATATATATATATATATATATATATATATATATATATATATATAGAGGATTTTCTGAGTAGATCCTTCCGTAGGAGAGTGCTCAATACTTTTTGGTAGAGCAAATAACAAAGGACAGGACAAAGGCTTTCTATTGAAACTCCATTTATCACTACAGATCTGTTTAGAGGGTGGTGAAACCATCCCTCTCTTCAGGTGATTACAGAAGAATTTTCTTCTGTAATCACCTGAAGAGAGGGATGGTTTCACCACCCTCAAACAGATCTGTAGTGATAAATGGAGTTTCAATAGAAAGCCTTTGTCCTGTCCTTTTGGTATATATATATATATATATATATATATATATATATATATATATATATATATATATATATATATATACACACATATACACACACACACAACAACAAATCTGGTTGGTCAGAAGTGTAAGCCTACTAGCATGGGTGCAAGTCTCATACACAGAGATGAATTAACTATCTGCTCAGATCGGCACAATCTTTATATTTATTATCTTTTAGCAGAATCCTAAGAGTGTATACCTATTTTTATATTAATATTCATTAGGATTTGTACTTGTTCTTTGTATGCATCTCCTGAATAAAGTTTACTTACTTACTTACACAAAAGAAAGAACTCTCCGCTTTGCTGGGATTCACGTGCAGGCTGTGTTCTAAACGAGTTCAACGGCACCCTTGCGCACTTGAAAGACTGGAAGTCTGTATAACCCACAGCAAGTACACTACTTTCGGTATTGAGCGCTTCACATATTGTAAGCGTTGATTGACTGTTTTAAGCTTCATGTAAAGTGCCTCGGTATAAATAAGTGACTTATTTGAAATTAATGTTGATATTATTTAATATATTTGATATTATTTTACAATGTTATGTTTATAATAATTGATTTAGGGGTGTTTTATGAGATACGGTAATGGTATTTATGGATGTATAGTACAGTATAAGCGTCATATGTCACACGTCACTGTAATAACTTACGTTCACTTTCAACTTACGTTTGGCCGTCCGGAACCAATTAAAAACGTAAGTCGGGGAGCGTTTGTATTTTCCTTTCAGCTATCCCCTTTTTCCCCCCCTCAGGGGTCACCACAGCGAATCATTGCATGTTAGATTTGGCACAGGTTTTTACGTCGAATGCCCTTCCTGACACAACCCTTTAGCAAGGGACAGAAACACGCTGATGGCTTTGCAGCTTCTCTTTACGAAAGTCAACAATAGTTCTTTTTATATGCCTCAGACCATAGACGGTGAGAGACATGACCGGCCTTTGATAACCCAGTTAGCTGCACTGTGGGGGACAGTGACAACCTTGTGGAGAGTGGGACTTGAACCCCCAACCTTAGATTCAGCGATCCGGCGCCCTATACCACGAGGCCACCACTGCACCCCATGGTGGGAATGCAAATAACAGTATGTAAATGAGAATCTTTCAGCAAATGTTTGGAAGGTGAAACATCTTGCATGGTGTTTTGAAATGTGAAACGGGGTATTTCGGGCTACCTACACAGGCATGATTCTGTGTTGAAAATCACTGCGTGGGCTCAGGAAGGTAATTTCACAAATTATTGTCTGTATATGTTGTATTATTTCAGTGATTGGTTGACAAAGAAGCACTGAGTCGGCATTATGAAGAAGGGTGAGAAGTACAGTATGTTGCAATGTATCTGTAATTCAGTGCTTCTCAATTATTTTCTGTTACGCCCCCCCTAGCAAGAAGAAAACAATTTGCGCCCCCCCACCACCCACTTTCCACCGCAACTATAAATTATAACTTTTTTCTATAATATAGTTACAGGTATATCTCTTCATTATATCGTATCCTTGTTAACATAAATAAAACAAAAAGAAAGAGATATAGTTCAACTTACAAGAATAACTTTAACATTTTTTATTAGTCTGTAAAAGAAAGTGCATCAATTTGCCTTAAATTTAAAAATAATAATATCCTTGTTACATTTTTGACAAACTTACCACACCATTTGCTGCTGAAAATAAAATCAATAAATAATTAATTCAAATTGACTTCAGAAACATTAACTCAGGAGCACAATATATAAACACTTTAACCTACAAAACAAGAACAAATAGAACAATTTGTGCTGATTTTTTTTTCTCAAAATGAGGAAGCCAAGATTAATGGCTACAATGAGCACGTTTTGCAGCGCACAGCTTCTCAAAGCGAGGTTTGAAGCATGACACTGCAACTCTCAGCTCCTGCTCAATGTGCAATGAGGGCGCCACTGCCAACTACTGGAGTGGATGTGCAATTACACTTTCTTGTAGTACGGCGGAAAAAAAGCATGTTCTCCTGGGTCACACGCGCCCCCCTCAGCATCCCATCGCGCCCCCCCAGGGGGGCGCGCCCCACTATTTGAGAAGCACTGCTGTAATTCAACATGGAATTATTTAGAGTACTTGTAATCTACGTGCGCGCGCGTGCATGTGTGTGTGTGTGTGTGTGGGGGGGTGTATTACAAAGAACTTAAAGCAGCTTATATTCGGGTGCACTCAATAGTCCGGAAATTACTGTAAATATTCATTGGAAATGAATGCAACGCATTCCGATTTAACGTGTTTATTCGATCTGTTTGCATTTTAAACACACAGATGCCAGAATAATTAATAGTTTTGTCACTACTTTAGCAGAAACAAAATCATATGGAATTTCTGTATGATGTAAATAAGATTCTCAGAAAGTTTGGTTGAAATAAGGTGATTGGTTGAGGAACAAAAATAAGTGAGAATAATGTAGACGCCGAACAGTGTTCAACCTCTGCAAATTAAACACGCTAGACCAGAATAATTCTTCAGATTTTACCCTACAGATAATGAACCAATCAGATTGTATGATTGCCATATTGTGCATACAAATTGTTACTGAGCCAATGATGGAGCAGGGCAAGTTCTTTGATGTCTTCAATACTAGAAAAATAACACATTACATCGGGGATGAAAAAAACATTTATGCAATAAAATGTGTTTTTAATGAAATTACAAAGGGAATTTTTGAAGACAACGATGTACCGTATCTTCCAGACTATAAGTTGCACTTTTTTTTTTTTTAATGAAATTACAAGGGGAATTTTTGAAGAAAAAGATGTACCGTATTTTCTGGACTATAAGTTGCACTTTTTTTCATACTTTGCCTGAAGGTGCAACTTATACTCCAGAGCAATTTATATGTGAAATTATTCCATATAATTCTGTTCGTGATAACAATAAGACATAATTTCACGCTTGTTATTTTTACACTCAACCACAAGAGGGAATTCTAGGCTAGGGTACCAGTATCAGCTCATCCACCACTGAAGAAATGGCCCTAAAAAGAAAATCCTATTCTACGGATTAAAAGCTGCAAGTAGTGAAATATGCAGCAGAAAATGGTAATCGAGCAGCAGAAACAAAGTTAGGAGTTAACGAGGGACTGGAGAAAAGCGGAGATTACTATTACTGCAGTGAAAAAAACAAAAAAAGCTAATCACGGGCTAAAAGCTAGATGGCCACAGCGAGAGGAACGAGCTCGCACATGGGTGCTTGAGCAACATGCTGCAGGGAGAGGCTTGTCAACAGTGCAGTTGCGTCTCCACATCCAGGTAGTGAAATTATGACATATCATTCTGTTCGTCATAATAATAGCGGACATAATTTCACGTTAATTTTTACACTCACAACTGCAAGAAGGCAACACGAGAGCAGAAAAGCAGAGATTATTGTTACTGCAATGAAGAAAAAGCCAATTGCGGCCTTAAAGCTAGATGGTCACAGCTAGAGGAACAAGGGGGCTTAAGCAATGTGTCTCAGAGAGAGGCTTGTCAACAGTCCAGTTGTGTCTCCACGGCCAGGTATTTGCCAAGGAGATGAATATAAATGACTTTGCGTGAGGACTTTCTTGGTTGTTAACGCTTCATGCAACGCAACCGCCTCTCTATCAGAGCAAGGACAGATAGTCCGGAAAATACGGTAATAAGATTTTACATTCTTTCATAATATTCTAATTCTGACTATTCCTTTCTCATCTCTACTGACTTAGGGTAAGGTATAGGAATATCCTGAAAAGGCCATCAATCTATTGAAGAGCAAACACTGACATAATCATATCTGGAGATAATACTGAGGATCTGGATGAACTAACAAGCATGTCTTTGGACCTGGAGGAAACTCACGCAGGCACATGTAAACGCCACCCCATCAAGTCTCACAAATAAAAAATATAATTAAAAAATGACATTGTTTTTTTTGCATATATTTGATGTTTGCTTATCAGTGTTACACTTTTTACAAATCTGTGCTGAGTGGTAACTGTTTCTTTGTCTATATCCTGCAATCAATCAATATCCATTCATCCATGTACCGCACTATAGTACCTGTCATCACATTCATTCATCCATCCACCTATATTCATGCATACATACCCAGCTGTATTCCTACCTACCCTATTAACCCTCCATGCATCCCCAGCTATATACATCCATCCCTCCATTTATCCCTAACCACCCATGTACCTCCATGCACATCCATCAATATACCTACCCATATATCTATTCATACCTATCTATATAAATTTAGCTATATCCGTCCATCCACCCAGCTATAACCATGCATCCCCCATCCATGTACCTATTTACCCACCCATCCATATCCATCCAGATCCATGTATTAACCTACCCACCAACCTATTCTTCCATCCATCAATCCATCCCAACAAAGTATCCACCCAGCCAATGAACTACCTACCTACCCACCCATCCATCCATCTATTTATCCATATTCATCAATTAATGCATTCATTCACTCACCCAACCACTTATCCTTTCAAAACAAAGATGCTGTATTTCATGCACAAAATCAAATCTATATATTGAAGACCATATGATCCATTTCTTGAAGACCATATGATACAACATATGCTATTTCTGTCCTATGCCACCCACAGGCTAAATATTATATAACCTCCATTAATAAAGGATGAGTTTTAATTATTTCTTCAGAACAATAACAACATAATTAAAATAAAGCAGAGAATGAGGTTCATGGGAAGAAATGATGGGTATTGCCAGCAGTACTATAACCATTTGCATTTGGTTTGAGAATGCATTTCTCATTTCTGCTTTGTAAAACCGCTCAGTTTTGTATTGTTTACTTCCCCAGAATATAATGTGTGTTTATATTTCTCATCCATGTAGTACAGTGTGTACATTCCGCAGGGTGTGTGCAGAATTTCTGTATAGGGATGATAATATGAGCCGAGTTGTTTAATACTCACCCACGGCCAGGAGCGGCTGGTAATGCTGGATATTTTTAGTGGTTAAAGGAGGACACATGCGCAGTGAGAAGGGTGGCAGGGGCAAACCCGACAACAGTCCTGTCAGGATGAACTTCAACTGCACCTCCTGTTGCCCCACCATGGATACAGGGGGATCAACCCCCGAGATCAGAGTGGGAGCTGGTGGGGAGGGAGAGACATTTCATTATTCAGTGGATAAAAAAACTGAAGGAGACAAGGCTCACTTTCTCTCTCTCACTCACATACACACACATACAGAGAGAGAGAGAGAGAGAGAGAGAGAGAGAGCGAAACAGGTGATTAGCACTTCCACCTGAAGGTACTGGGTTTAATTCCCAGCTCGGGCGTTTGTGTGGAGTTTGCATTTTCTCCGTGTTTGCGTGGGATTCCTCCGGCAACTCCGGTTTCACAACCGGTTAATTGGAACAGCCAATTAACCTACTGTGCATGTTATGGGACTGTGGGATTCCTCCGGCAACTCCGGTTTCCTCCCACAGTCCCATAACATGCACAGTAGGTTAATTGGCTGTTCCAAATCACCGCAAAATGTGAGTGTGAATGGTTGTGTGAGTGTTGGCCCTTTGAGCTGTCCAGGGTGTACCTCTCCCTCACCCAAAATTGGTTGACAAAAGGTATCAACCTCCCTGCGACCCTAATTAGGACTAATCAACTTAAAAAATGAATGAATATACGCACACTCCTGTCTCTCTCCACACACACACACACACACACACACACACACACACACACACACGGATCCCTCGCTACTTCATGCTTCAATTCATGCGGCTTCAGTGCATCGTGTTTGTTTGGTTTTTTTTTCAATATTGATCGAATTAAAAAATAAGAAAATTAAGGAAGAATAGCGGAAAGGTTAAGGAATATGCTGCAAAACAAGCCCAATCATTCAAACCCTCCCCCCCCCCATCAAAACTATTTACATTTTTATGTGAGGTGCGGATCTGTGTGTGTGCATGTCTGTATGTGTCTGTCTGTCTTCCTTTCGGCTTTTTCCCTTTTACTCGGGAGTCGCCACAGCGAATCATCTGATTCGCACGTTTGATTTTGGCAGAGGTTTTTACGCCGGGTGCCCTTCCTGTCACAACCCTTTTTAGCAAGGGACAGAAACACGCTGACGACTTTGCAGCCTACTCTTTACGAAAGTCAGCAATGGTTCTTTTACATGCCTCTCACCATAGACTTTGATAACCCAGTTAGCTGCACTGGGGGGGACAGCGACAACCTTGTGGAGAGTGGGACTCGAACCCCCAACCTTTTGGATCAGCGATCCAGTGCCCTATACTGCTAGACCACCACTGCCCCGTCTGTATGTGTGCGTATTTATATTTTATTTACATCTTATGCATTATTTTTGAATGTTTAATTGTTATTATAAGCATTTATAGCATTGAACATGTATTTATTGATATTATATACACGTATACATGTATGTATACGTCAGTGTGGGGGGTCAATCCTACTTCGTGGAATTCGGCGGTCGCGGGGGGGGGATCTCTGTCCCAATTAACCGTGGAACGTGAGGGATCCCTGTATACACACACATATACATACATATATACACACATACATATATATATATATACCAAAAATAAAAGGACAGGACAAAGACTTTCTATTGAAACTCCATTTATCACTACAGATCTGTTTCGAGGGGTGGTGAAACCATCCTCTCTCTTCAGGTGATTATAGAAGAATCTATAATCACCTGAAGAGAGAGAATGGTTTCACCACCCCTCGAAACAGATCTGTAGTGATAAACGGAGTTTCAATAGAAAGTCTTTGTCCTGTCCTTTTATTTTTGTTATTTGCTCTACCAAAAAGTATTGAGCACTCTTCTATGGAAGGATCTACTCAGAAAATCCTCTACATATATATATATATATATATATATATATATATATATACCCATACATATTATATACACACACACACACACACACACACACATATATACATAACATGTCCCTCTTTCTTCCCAGTTCAGTTTTATATATATATTACACATCGTTTTATATAAATATATATCTCAGTTATATAGCGTGTTACTCTTGTGTTAAGACGTCGTCTCTGTGATCTTTGTGTTTACGCCGTTTTGCGGACTTTTGAAACCGTAAGCAAATATGGTTGGTCAGAAGTGTAAGCCTACTAGCATGGGTGCAAGTCTCATACACAGAGATGAATTAACTATCTGCTCGGATTGGCACAATGTACCATGCATACTCCGTTAAGCAAAGAGAGTTGTAAAATATGAAAACCCGAATCCAGGAAAGAGAGAACTCTCTGCTCTGCTGGTGATTCACAGTGCAGGCTGAGTACTAAACAAGTTCAACGAAGCCCTTGCTCACTTGAAGGCTGGAAGTCCGCATAACCCGCGCTTTGTTTCAAGCAAGTAAACTACTTTCAGCAAGTGCACTACTTTTGGTATTTAGCGCCTCACATATTGTGAGTGTTGATTGGCTGTTTTAAGCTTCATGTAAAGTGACTCAGCTCAGCTTCATGTCATGTGACTATCCATCGACCATTGGAACCATTTACAAGCAAAAAGATCGCATCATAGAGAATGTTAAAGGTTATATTTGATACTGTATTTGATATTTGATTGAATTTAATTTATTTGAAATTAATGTTTGATATTATTTTACAATGTTATGTTTATAATAATTGATTTAGGGGTGTTTTATGAGATACGGTAATGGTATTTACGGATGTATAGTACAGTATGAGCGTCACACGTCACTGTAACAACTTACGTTCAGCCGTCCGGAACCAATTAAAAACGTAAGTCAGGGAGCGACTGTACATACATATATACACAGATATACATACACACATACATATATATATATATATATATATATATGTGTGTATGTGTGTGTGTGTATATCTGTGTACATGCATATATACACAGATACACACACACACACACACACACACACACACACACACACACACACACACACACAATATATATATATATTTATATTTATATATATAAACAGCTTGCCTCAAAAATAAAAGCAAGTTTCATTACATTTTAATGACCTGCTGATAATAGAGAGAACTACTCCCAATGCAAATAATTAGTTTCTTCAAAAAAGAAGGAGCACATAAAAAAAATTTACT
Organism: Plotosus lineatus; assembly: GCA_024760905.1. Classification (NCBI taxonomy): domain Eukaryota; kingdom Metazoa; phylum Chordata; class Actinopteri; order Siluriformes; family Plotosidae; genus Plotosus; species Plotosus lineatus. The sequence goes on along the minus strand of CM045736.1, from coordinate 12,953,884 downwards.
TTGTACAGTAAACGGTCCCAGAAATAGTCTGTTTTGTAACAAAATATAGTCAGGAGTGTTACAGTTGTGGCAAGACAAATTTCCTGTGTGTATTATTCCAGATGAAATAAATGTAGTGCGCAATAACCATTTGGAGTTATTAGTTTTCTCTACGTCATATCATGTACCACACTTGACACAAAAAACGTCATTACAAATCACACCCTCGAAACATATTCGATCTTCTTACCTATCTGCTTTCACACACATTCAGAAAAAGGTACAAGCGTCACCATTTAGCTTTTCACGATTTACTCCTTTCAAATTCTAGATTATGATTCTATAAACACTGCATAGATCTTTCCTACTTGTCTATTAGATCAAGTGATGTCAGTAGAAAGATAAATTTACTTGGTGGTGGTATGCATGCAACTTAACAAAAAACACTGTGCCTGAAATCGAGAGCATGCCGTGCCTGTCATGGACTTCCTGTATATTTACGTTATGCATTATGGTTCTTGCGATCAGTGGTGGTTGGGACTATTATCTGCACGGAAGGTTTGCGCTATTTTCCTTTGCTAATTGTTGCCAATGCATGGTCAGAGGCACAGTGGTACCTCGATACTCGAATGCTTTAGAAATCGAACAAATCGGAATTCGACCAAAAAATCCGGGATTTTTTTTTTTCAGAAGGGCTAGAAGATTCTGTGATGCCAGACCCAAAAGTGCAGGACACAGATTGTGATGAAAACAGGCACGCTTTATTGTTCCCAAGGAAAGCACTAGATCACAGAGAAATCGTAATCACTGTTAGAGATGCGGAGAAACATTGAAATTATTAAACTAAAGCGGGAACTGGTCGAACACGGAGCCAAGAGCTAGAGAGATTACGGGGAAGAGTAACAATCTTCTAGCATAGGGAGAAGCACTCTGCTTGTCTTTATAGCCCATGATTAAGTGGAATCTGGTGTGTGTTTAGCGCTCCACCTGCATGTGACAGCCACTCCTCTGTCCAACGTGCAGAGAGAGAGAGAGACAGACAGACAGCCAGAAAGCGAGAGAGAGAGAGACTCCAAAACCAGGGTCTCTCACCACACAGACCATAACATGATGTACTGTATTCAATAATTTTTTCACTTAATTTGAGGACCTATGGTGTGAGTTACGGTACCATTAACTTCTGTTCAAAAGACAATGGAATGGATTAAGACCATTTATATTATTTGTAATGGGAAAAGCGGATTTGGAATTCGACCAAATCGGAATTTGACCAGCCGTCTGGAACGAATTATGGTTGAATACCGCGGTACCACTGTATTTCACTTCCTGTACCAAATGTACAATGGTTTAAATCAAGCGATGTATGAGTCTGCTATTTGTTTGTTTGTTTGCTTTTTTAACTGAATGTACATATTTTTTGAGACCAGAAAAATGATACCTTGACCTGATCATTCACTTCATGCGGGCATTTTACTTTTGGCCCCTTTGTCACGCATCTGCGTTTTTATTTGTGAGACAGCGCCATTTATGATTTTTGTGCTTCTGTGAGTATTAATGCAGTTACACATTAATAACACAAGAAATCAAGAATGTAATACTGTATAATGTCTTGCGTACACATACAGCGTGTGTGATTTAACACCACTTAATTCGACAGATGTTCTGATCCGCTGAATTAAGCCTCTAGAACATTGTAACTGATCAGACACTGCATCTGATAGAACGCCACTTCACATGATGAGGCTTCGGATTTAATCAGAGACTCCCTTATCTGATCTGTATCTCATCGAACGGTCCGCATGATCTAACACCGAGTCTGATGTAACGGTACATTTCGGACGTGCACGGCATTAACACCACTCGGCATGGCAGAGGTTCTGATCTGATGGAACGCCCGGTCTCCTCTCATCTAGAACCATATCTCATCAGTGCAACATCTTTAATTTTAACACCCCCCCCCTTGCTCATAATAAAAAAGTTTGGTGTATACAGACAGAGACTTTAATTAAACTTTAATTTACATACTGCACTGTATATTTTTTTTAAAAAAGTAAGCAATTTGATGAAAATGCTTCAGATAGCAAAAATTCCAGATGCTACTAATGGGATTTCACAGTCTGGTCTGAAACCAGAACACGCACAGAAAGATGAAAGATTATAAATGTGATAATGATCACACAGCGTATGCCCAGTAAGTGCATGCACACAGAGGGAGGGAGGGAGGGAGGAGAGCGCGATAGAGAGAGAGAGTGTGTGTGTATGAAAGACAGAGAGAGAGAGAGAGAGAGAGAGAGAGAGAGAGAGAGAGAGCTCAAATAACCTTAGGGCAAATAGAAGGAAGTATTAGTTCAGTAACAATGCCGAAAAATATATAAAGGAGATAAAAGAGCCCTCTGTCTCTTAGAAGGTTATCAGTGATGGGCCACCGTCTGGAACAAAAAGATTTAGAGAGGACGGAGGCCATTGAAGATGGAGAGAGAGGCCAGTCAGACAGGGAGTGATGATAGGGGGTGAAAGAGAGAAGGCAGAAAGACTTGAGAAGAAAACAGCACAAGCTTCAGAAGATGCCTCACGTTATTCCATGCAGGGATCAAAGCCCATCCGGAGATAGGTAAAGAATAGGGGGTGTTTCTAACAAACTCCAAATGGGTTCCAGTCACAGAGAATTCCTGTTTTTCTTTAAGATGTCTGTTGGTGTCTGTTTACTGGCACTGTTGGTTATAATAAACTAATATAAAATAGTGATGCTTTCAGTGAACATAGCTTTATTTCCTCCGCCGCTTGGCGAGGGGGCTTTTGTATTCAACGGCATCTGTTTGTTTGTTTGTTCAGCAGAATTATGTAAAAACTACAGAACCATGTTTCACCAAACTTGCCAGAGGGAAGCTCGTAACAATTTGTAGCACACATCTCAATCACGATTTGGACCCAGGAATTTATTAAAGGCTTTTTAACAAGTACAATGGTACCTCGACTTACGAATTGAATCTGTTCCGAAGGAAAGCCCGTAAACTGAAAAGTTGGCTTGATGAAACAATTAGTCCCAAAAGAAATAACAGAAAACCAATTAATCCGTCCCAACCCCGTCCCAAACTCATATAACCTGCCACAAACACGTATACTTGACCTAATATATCAAAGATAAACATGTAAAAACAATAAATATTTCATAACAAGAATACATGTGCATTAACATTAATAATAATTAATAATAAATAATAATAAAACACGAATAAACAAGAAGTCAACTAACCCTTCTGATCATTGACTGCAGCGAAGATGTCACGTTGGCAGGCACAAGGTGGTGCGTAACAGAGGGGGGTGGGGGGAGAGGAGGAAGAGAATTGTGTGTGTGGGCACAATGCCAGCAAGGAAAGGCTCGTGGTGAGCTCTCACAAGGCCAGTGCTTCCCAAATAGTGGGACCCCCCCCCTCCCCACCGCCTTGGGACGGAGGACACATTGTGATGCCCGGGAGGGGCGCGTATGACCCTGGGGAACAGGCTTTTTTGCCATACTGTACTAGAATTAAACGTAATTGTGCATCCACTACTGTAGCTGGCACTGGCACTCTCATTGTCGCGCTATGGTGTAGGAAAAAGGACCGAGCAAACGATATGAAGTGCAGTAAACACTATTTATAGTCTTGCACGTGGCGTGTGAAATGTTTATTTATTTATTTTTTTGTTCCTATAGTGGGAAAATAATTGAGAAGCACTGCACAATGTGTTCTTGGAGTGCGAAAGAATACGAGGCTAATCGGCCTGGAAAAGCCATTCCCCAGCGTAAATCAAAATTTTGCTCTTTGGATGGGGAAGATTGGGGAAGATGATCGAAGCTTGTATCATGGAAAATTTGTTATAAGGGACACTGGTAAGTCAAGGTACCACCATATTTATATAAAAAAAAATAATTAAAAAAAAATAATCTGTCAGTAAGATTAGGCACAAAAAAAGAAAAAAAATGAGTCAGGCAAGAAATCGTGCGAAACCTAAAGGTTGCTGGTTCAATTCCCAAACCAGCGGGAAAAATGTGTTGTGGTGGGAAAGCAAGCTACACCTTCCCTTCCACCACCTTCATGCCAAATTATAGATTTAATTTCATGCATTTTAAATTATTTATTCTCTTCTCCTTTTTCTATGAACACTTGACAGTGATTAGTTAGCATGCAATCTTTCTTAATTCACAAATGATTCCCTATTTACTTGAAATAGGCTGCTGCCACCTAGTGAAATTATGATGAACTACATTTCATGGTAATGGTTGATGCAAACAATGTTTGATAATCGTATCATTTACACCACTTGCGGGCCACAACAAAAAGAGGGGGTGGTCCAGATTTGGTATGTGGCCCTTGAGTTTGACACCTGTGATTTAAGGAATGATCATGATTTATAGAAAAAGTGTTATAAATGTGAAAGTAGCTCTGACTTGTGTTTGGAGCGAAATGACTCACCGATCATTGTGTTGAGGGAAAGGTCTGGGATTCGCTTCTGGTTCTGAGCCAATGGAGTTCCACAGAAATTAACCGGCGAGTAGAGTGGGGACAAGCCTGAGCTATAATCCAAAAACAAACAGAGGGCTTTGAGAAAGAGAGAGAGAGGGAGAGAGAGACAGACTATGTCCAAGAAAAAGCGTGTTTAGAACATACTGCACTCCGACCCCAGTTCTTATACCTGTTCTTCAAGTATAGAGCAGATAACAGTTTGTGGTTATAAATGTAACACTGACTGCTGCACATCAATAATGAAGATGGATCATGAAAGCAGCCATGTAAGGCTGTAGGCTCAAAAAGACTTGTTAGAATTTTAATGAGCACACAGAAAAAACAAATATATGGATGTGGTGCCACATTAATAAATGAGACATTTCTTTATCCCAGTCTGAGGCTGATCCTCAGCACTATTCCTGTGTCGGAGTTCCCTACACCCTTCAGTAATGGGTACTGAACAACTCTACTACTTATACAGCATTACTCGCCGTGTAGAAACATAGTGTGGCAAGATCATCGAATAAAACCCTCATCCAAAAACTGATTAATACAGAAACAGAGGATGTGGAATGTAATGCAAGGTACCCGAGGTTGGACGACGCTTTGCCAGCATGGGCTTTAAGCTCCCAGAGCATGACGCGCCCGTCGCTCACCACCAGTGCAGCTCTGTTCTCGTTGACGGGGCAGATCACCGCCCGATACGGCCGGACCGTCTTCGTCACACGGATGACGTCGCATTGAGCGCGCAGATCGTATGACAGCTCCTGCAGCCCCTGCTCTGTCTCAGGCACTGCTGCTGCTGCCAATCATATACATTTCAGGTTAAAGATGTAAGGGCTATGTTTTTAATTGCATTTTTATACAAATAACTAGCTTGATATGAACTTTATAAAGACAATGCTGAGAATTCCAGTTTAAAAATCTGATTACTGCTCTGGAAGGACTGATTATGTCTGGATACACCTTCTGTCAATTCTCAATCGTTTTATAGACACCCTATGGCTTATCTAAAATCCTGAGGGTGGGTCTTCATGCCCATGCACAGGAATCCAAGAATGAGCTCAAGGAGTAAAATTAAATTAAAAAATAAATAATTTTCCCACCAAACTGGCCTCATCCTCTTTAAGAAAAAAAAAAGACTAATCTTGCCTAATGCACCTTTAAAACAAATGTTGATTTGAATAAACTATTATCTGTAATGTGCTTCCAAGCAATAAATTAAATTAAAAATTTAATTGATTAAAATGGTCAGTTTAATACCGCTGCAACAAAAACAGGATCCATACCCGACACTCATTCAAGAGTTTTCTCCAAACTTGGTGGAAACGCTACTTTCCCTGAATCCCAGAGAATTCATTGGATTTGATTTTGGAATGTCAAGGTTAAAAGTCAAGGTGAGAGCAAGGTCGCAAAGTTTCGGCGTGAAAGTGCTTTTTGAAGGAGTGTCAATAGACATGTTACGATGGAACACTAATAGAAACCATATATAGACTTTAAAATGAGATGACTACCTTTGACCTTGAGCAACCTTGGAAGGTCAAACCTCAGACATCTCAAGAACCCATTAAATAAGAGCATTTGATTCTCAAGGCTGTGGCTATTGACCTATTATTCTCATTAGCTTTTACTTAGCTTCAAGTTCTTCTAAAGACCATTTTAGATTAAGCTTAAGCACTGAAGCACTGAAATGTTAAGCTCGGCGACATTTAAGGCTGAGACATGGTCACTGCTTCACTATAAAATACATTACTGATTCGATATTCTACATTCATCTAAAAACAAAATGGGCAACATTTCGAACTGCAGCAAATACACTGTATCCTTCCATGTTATATTTTCTAAGCAAATGTAAAAATCCCACCTGCTTTATTTTGTGAGCTGATCACACTAGTGACCACACTAGAGGTGTGAAAGAAAAACGATGATCTTACGTGGAGTAGCCTCAAATTCTTCTCAATCCAAACATGCCGTGAGACCTACGCAAGATGGTCATTTCCCTCACAAATTATTCGATTTTGAACACAGGGAAAAGTGACAAGTTTGAAACTTTCAGGACTCCATGCAGAAAGGTGGAGTAAAGTCTTGCTAGCATCTACCATCGTCCATGTATTTCGTCATCATTCGTATTTTATTGGTGCTAATAACACACGAACAGAACATGACTGCTTTATGGTAGGAGATACCTTTTTCCTCACCAAACAATCCGCAAAACAATCGTAAATTATTCACAAAATATTGGCTTGCATGTGGAATTGGAAAATATTTTGATGCAAATTTCAAAACACACACACACAAAAAAAAGAAAATTTCTATCGCACCTCTAGTCTGAACACACCTTAAAAAAAAAACTACGCTTCCCAACTCTCCGTCTCAGTCAGAGACACATTCTCAGCATTCATTAATTTTCGGAACCACTTACTCTAATAAGTGGGGCCGGTGGCATAGTGGTTAGGGTGCTGCGCTCAAGATCAGGAGGTTGTGTGTTCAAATCCCAGTTAGCATAGTGAGGATCTAAGACCCCTGGGGAAGGTCTCAACCACAAGCGTGCCGCTGTTCACCCAGAAATGGGTACCAGTAAAGATATACTGGGAAGGTAACTTGCGATGGACTAGCGTCCCATCCAGGAGGAGTTCAACTCCTGGTCACTTCACGCTGTGGAAACCGAGGATAAGCAGCGGCCTGATGAGCCACTAGGCTCGGGTGTAAAAAGCCCAATGGACTTTACCTTAAACCTAATTAGGGTCAAGCAGAGGCTGTCGCCTGTCTCAGCCAACTCTGGGCAAAGGCGGAGTACAGCTCACTAGGTTATTGCAGGGCAGAAACATGCTGACGGCTATGCAGCTACTCTTGACAAATGTCAGCAATGATTCTTTTACATGAACCGCTAACCACAGAGTACACTGGTGTGATGGTGGTAACAACCATTGATAGTTAGGCTTGAACCCCCGACCATGGGTAATCCAGCACCTTCCCACCGAGCCACCAATGCCCCCTTTAAAAATGTTCAAATATTTCTCATGTAAAGTTCACATTAATCGCAATTATTTTCATTAATTCTACAATCGGGTGATTCATTGACCATCATGATGAGCCTACCATAAAGTACCCATGACGTCAAACCAAGATGTTCCATTCACATTCACGTAAAGGATTTCTAACCAAGTTTTATGATTTACAGACGCTCCCCGACTTACGTTTTTAATTGGTTCGAGACGGCCAAACGCAAGTTGAAAGTGAACGCAAGTTGTTACAGTGACGTGTGACGCTCATACTGTACTATACATCCATAAATACCATTACCGTATCTCATAAAACACCCCTAAATCAATTATTATAAACATAGCATTGTAAAATAATATCAAATATATTAATTAATATCAACATTAATTTCAAATAAGTCACTTATTTATACCGAGTCACTTTACATGAAGCTTAAAACAGTCAATTAACGCTTACAATATGTGAAGCGCTCAATTCCGAAAGTAGTGTACTTGCAAAAGTAGTGTACTTGCTGTGGGTTATACAGACTTCTGGTCTTTGAAGTGCGCAAGGGTGCTGTTGAACTCGTTTAGAACACAGCCTGCACGTGAATCCCAGCAAAGCGGAGAGTTCTTTCTTTTGTGTATGTAAGTAAGTAAACTTTATTCAGGAGATGCATACAAAGAACAAGTACAAATCCTAATGAATATTAATATAAAAATAACTATACACTCTTAGGATTCGGCTAAAAGATAATAAATATAAATATTGTGCCGATCTCAGCAGATAGTTAATTCATCTCTGTGTATGAGATTTGCACCCATGCTAGTAGGCTTACACTTCTGACAAACCAGATTTGCTTAGGGTTACAAAAGTCCGCAAAACAGTGTAAACACAAAGATCACAGAGACAACGTCTTAACATAAGGGTAACCTGCTATATAACTGAGATTTATATATATTATACATATATACATACACACACACACACACACACACACACACACACACACACACACACACACACACACACAGTCTGTAGTTTGCGTCATTACGTCAGCACATCTAAACTCAAAATTTGACTTAAAAAAAAACGTAAACTTGAAAAAACGTAAAAACGGATGAACGTAAGTCGGGGAGCGTTTGTATACTAATTCCCATTCAGGATTACTGGGTAGGGTCATGAGCATTTGGAGCACTATAAATGGGGCCACTGGCCTCATTTAAAAGTTAATGCATGTCCATTGGGACATATTCAGACACATCGGCAAAGCACACACAGCTCTCAAAAATATGACAGCACATCTGTGACTTGGTCTTTATTTATTATGGATAAAATTTGTATAATACCCAGGGAACACTCAGAAATGAATAACAGATGCTTCAAATTAGGTTGACGTAGCCTTTTCAGACATCAAAGGGATCTTAATGTATGACAGACTAGCTTACAGTTTGAAAATGCTAACATTACTGATGTCCTCAATATGGCGTTGGCCCCGAACAGTTCTTTATATACCGGAATAAAAATCAATTAACCCCAAGTTAAAATGTTCCATCACTACCGAGTCTGGATGAGATTGGGTTGAAAGATCACGACACCATTACAACCTGACGCTTGCAAAGGCCTGAGAGGACAAAGAAGTCTAGGAGGGGTGGGAAAGAGTGTCAAAGGGGGCGACGTGCTTGCCTGTTTCCTCCGCTGAGAGTGCCGTGGATCTACACACACGCAGTGTGATGCAGCCATTTTCATGCAGGCAGTACAGAGCATCTCTCTGTGCACAGGGAATCACCTGCATGGAAAGAAAAGCATAGCATGATGCAAGGAAAGTGCAATGAAAGAATTTCTGGCCAAGACAGTACCGGAAAAATACACAAAGGAAAGATTTTCAGATTGTACAAACAAATGTGAATGAAAAGACATCGATTTCATCTAAACTCTCTCAGCCTCCTCCATCCAAGCTCGCACACAACACAAGTCAGTGGAAAGAATACTTATTATTCATAATCTAATAGAATTCTCATAAGTTTTAACTGTGTGGTAATTACTTGGCTTAATACCTCACAGTTGTATTAAAATATCATTATACAGAGTCTACAATGTCCTGGTGTACTATACAGTATTAAACATCACTATCCGTAAGCTTTATCACCAGTTCTATTATATTACTAATCTGTATTGCATTAAGTCCTGTGCATTATGCAGAGCCGTTGAAAAGGAGCACCTGAGTACATTTACATGGGAAAGGAAAATATTTTTTCCAAAGTGTGACCATGCCCCCTTCCCACAAGTCCATGCTTCTGTCTAAAAAGATACTCATAACATCCTTGCTTAGCAGTATACAGTATGTTTGGTAAATAATGACAATAAATAAAAATTTACTACATTTAAAGAGATATAAATCAACTGAGAGAAATTACATTTGAACTTAAGTGCCAAAAAATTCACACCTCCATTCAGTGCTCCTTTAGAAGTGCCGCCCACAACCCAATTAATTGAAGTAAATGACTATTGGTAGGGCAAACAACACTACAATGGACACTCCCCATCCAGGCATGGGGAAGATCACTTGCCCCAGGCGATTGAATATAAATGTGGGCGAGTGGAAATTAATGAATTGATCACCCATGAGCCTGTGTATATGTATTTTTACTGAGACGATTTCCTGAATTTCTGCTTGGGCAGTTATTATGCACAACGGTATCGCAGTCAGTACACACTCTGTTTTCATCCAGCATACGGAAACTACCGATGGTTGACAGAATGTTCAGTACAGACACAGTCGAGTGCTATGGTCGAGTGTGTACAATTGCCGTAAAATCGCTATTTACACATGTGCACAGAAGTTGTTCGGCTGAAACTCATGTTTTTGCTGATGATTCATGTTGTTAACAATCGAGTTGAAGTGTTTCAGTTTTCAGTAGAACGGTTACGTTTCTGAGCGTACTTGAATCGTTAGTATTCGTTACATTCCTAAAATTACTTGAATATCACTCGACTACTACAACAAATAAAGCTACCAAAGATACGCAAGCAGGGAAGGCACTATTTCAACTGACAGAAGATCAGCATCTTCGCGTTGGTAAACTGATGAGGTCTGCACATGCACTGGCCAAAACATGCTCTCCTTTCACCACATTTGACTGGATTTGCAAGTAAGTATTCTACCTGGTAATAGTACTGTAGGCATGCTAAGTCTGCTGAGTTTAGTTTTTAAAAAGATTATAAGTCTATATCCAAGGAACTTAAAAGTTCCCTGCTATATCTGTATTGAAGCTGTACACATATTTTCTAACAAAATAAAAATGTCAGTAACCTAAATATTTCACTTTATTTATTGATGTGTCATTTACTATGTATAAATAATGCTTATAAGTCAGACTTATATCATTGCACCATGAAATTTTGTGGGCGATTAAAATTTTTTGTGGGCTAGTTAACTATGAAAGTTTACTAGCCCACATGGCCAGTTAAAATTTTGAAACTTGCCCATGCTTGCCATCAATTCTTCAGCCAATCAACAAACGTGTGTTTGTACGGTGAACAAGAATGCTTCCTGTTACTGATGGCTGGAACAGCGTGATGTGGCACACTCAGAGCCGTTTTGCTTGTTTTACACCTACAGGACTGCATCTGAGCACTCATTTTTCAACATACACAAAGAACAGGACAAGAAAAATAGACAAAGAAGATACCGTATTTGACGGAATAAGCGCTCTGCTCCATTAACCCCTCCCCATGTTTTTGATCTTGTTTTTCCCCTGCCACTGGGGAATGTCTATAATGTTCATCAGTAACAACACATTTGATTGGTCCACCGTGCTTTAAAAGTCAGGAACATATTTTGCTGTGTTCTCTTGGTAAATGTCCAACTACCGATGAACCATTAGAAACTGCTACAGCAAAATATCAGATTCTCCTGCTCACTAACTTAATAAATTTAAAGAGGTTCCAGGACATGTGCATTTGTTTATGTTCATGTTGACTGGTTCAACATGGCATGTGCTAAAGTTTACATTCATGTTGATTGGTTCGATTTTACTTCCAGGAAAATGTTTAAAGGAACAGCCAACAGGAAAAGAAGTCGTCCGGGAGGGAAAAGTAAAGGGTTTTTTTGTTTGTTTTAAAAAAAATTATACTGTTTTCTGTTTATTTTCAGCTTTTATGCAAGTAGTTTGGTTGATACCACAAAATGAATAACACAAATACCAGTAAAACTTTTTTATTGTTCTGTTATTATTCATGTTTTCCACCTCGATGAGAATAAGCACTTACCGTTCCCTCCACTGGTAAACATTTTAATAAGCGCCCATCCACTCCAAGTTTTAAAGCTCCCTGGGCACTTACCACATCGAATACGGTATATAAAAAATTGAAAACGTGTCACTCAGAAAAAAGAAATTCGTCATAGGCCTACACAAAGCATCAAATACATAGCATTAATATTGAATGTTAAAAGTAGTCTCTGTGAAGGTTAGTCAACTGATTTCTCAAAACATTATATCAAGCTGTTCAGGAATTGACCAGCAAAGACCCTGGGGGTGGAGCTTTGTGAACATGGGGAGTCATCCAGCAAGTTTTGAACCTGTGTAACCATTAGAGAACTAATCATTAAAAGCATTTTTATAAAAATGACTAAGTGTACCTTAGGCACCTTTATCTGTCCAGTGAAGACCATTAGGTAATTTACTACAGTATAATATTTAAACTGGGATACTGTGATTAAAAAAAAAAAAAAAAAAAGAGTAAAAATTTCACAATTAACCTAGACAGAGTCGTCATCTTCTTTTCTTTTCGGCTGTTCCCTTCAGGGGTCGCCACAGCAAACCATCCACCTCCATCTCTCCCTGTCCTCTGCATCTTCTTCTCTTACTCCAATGACCTTCATATCTTCCTTCACCACATCCATAAATCTCTTCTTTGGTCTTCCTCGAGGCCTTCTGCCTGGTAGTTACAACTTCAGCATCCTACTGCCAATATACTCCCTATCCCTTCTCTGTACATGTCCAAACCATCTCATCTAGCCTCTCTGACTTTGTCTCCAAAATATCTTACATGGGCTGTCCCTCTGATGTACTCATTTCTGATCCTATCCATCCTTGTTACTCCCAAAGAGAACCTCAGCATTTTCATCTCTACTACCTACAGCTCTGCCTCCTGCATTTTCCTCAGCACCACTGTTTCTAGGCCATACAACATCGCTGGTCTTACCACCGTCTTGTACACTTTTCCTTTCATTCTTGCTGACACTCTCCTATCGCACATCACACCGGATACTTTTCTCCAAACATTCCAGCCTGCCTGCACACGCTTCTTCACCTCTTTTCCACCCTCTCCATTGCTCTGGATTGTTGAGCCTACGTACTTAAAATCCTCGACCTTCCTTATCTCTGCTCCCTGTAACATCACCGTTCCTCTTGGGTCCTTCTCATTCACACACATGTATTCTGATTTTCTGAGGCTAACCTTCATTCCTCTCCTTTCCAGGGCATACCTCCACCTCTCTAGATTTTCCTGCACTTGTTCTCTGCTCTCACTACAGATCACAATGTCATCTGAAAACATCATAGTCCATGGAGATTCTTGCCTAACCTCGTCTGTCTGCCTGTCCATCACCATCGCAAACAAGAAGGGGCTCAGAGCTGATCCTTGATGCGGTCCCACCTCCACCTTGAATTCCTCGGTCACGCCGACAGCACATCTCACCACTGTCTTACATCTCTCATACATGTCCTGCACCACTCTAACATATTTCTCTGCCACTTCAGACTTCCTCATGCAATACCACAGTTCTTCTCTTGGCACCCTGTCATATGTTTTTTCCAGATCCACAAAGGCACAGTGCAGTTCCCTCTGACCTTCTCTGTACTTCTCTATTAACATCCTCAAAGCAAACACTGCATATGTGGTGCTCTTTCTTGGCATGAAACCAAACTGTTGTTCACAAATGCTGACCTCTGCCCTTAGTCTTGCTTCCACTATTCTTTCCCATAACTTCATCGTATGGCTCATCAACTTTATCCCTCTGTAGTTGCCGCAACTCTGCACGTCTCCCTTGTTCTTAAAAATGGGCACCAGCACACTTCTCCTCTATTCCTCCGGCATCTGCTCACTCTCTAAGACCTTGTTGAATGTTCTTATCAGAAAGTCTACTGCTACCTCTCCTAGACACTTCCATACCTCCACAGGTATATTATCAGGACCAACTGCCTTTACATTTTTCATCCTCTTCAGTGCCCTCCTCACTTCACTCTTACTAATCTTTGCTACTTCCTGCTCCTCAATTGTCACCTCTTTTACTCTTTTTCCTCATTCATCAGCTCTTCAAAGTACTCTTTCCATCTTCCCAGCACACTTCTGTCATCAATCAATACATTAACCTAGACAGAATCATAGATTCTATATATCATGATTGGTATTCTTTCATTCGTTTTCTGAACCGCTTAAACATAACTCGGGTCACGGGGAGGCTGGTGCCCATCTCAGCTGACTCAGGCGAGAGCTGGTTATACCCTGCTTAGCTCGCCAGGCCATCGCAAGACCAACACTCACACAACCAATGACACCTAGGGGAGATTTGGAACAGCCAATTAACTCACTGTGCATATTTATCCAGAGTAAACCCAAACAAACACAGGGACAACATGCAAACTCCACACCAAAACACCCAGGCTACAACAGGATTGGTATTATTAATTTAATTCATTAATTAATTAACACATTTTATTATTATGGGAACTGTGCACACACACACACACACACAAATCTAGCATGTTTTTTTTTTTCAGGGCAATTCTAGCAACATTCAGTCTGTACAGAGAACTTGACAACAATGATAAAAAGCATTTTTTAAAAAGTAGGCACTCGGGGTTTCTGCTTCAAAAGCAGACAGCTAGCTATTAGAACTGAGCTGTCGGCACATCAAAAAAATCTAAAACTTCACTCGACTACATCAATGCTGTTTAACACCCATAAAATTTGGCTACAGGCCTAGTTGTTAGACTGAGATGGGCTCAAACTTCCAATGCTACAACATCACGATATCATTAAGGAAATGGATAAGATGATTTTCTCTGATTAGTTATCAGCGTGCTCTCACAGTATTCATGTCAGGTGTTTGCGTTAGAGAACACAAAATGAAGTTGAATGTTTAAAGAGTGGCGAGGAAAAAATAGGCACAGCAAGAGGTCACAAAAGTGTGTTTCGTGTTTCAGAGAGAGAGAGAGAGACAGAGAGAGAGGGTTGTGTGTATTAGTTTTTGACTAGCTGCCCGCTCCCACGATTGATCGCTTGCTCCAACCTTGTTCCTGCAGCTGCACCATTAGTCATGCAAATGTCCTTCCTGACAAGAGCTTTATAAAACTTATAGAACACGGATACTCAGCGTTAATAGAGAGGTTACGCCTACATGTAAATGTGTGTCAGTGCACGTTATGCTGGAAAATATATTGACTCTTGCACAAACAAACTAAAAACCAATAATAAAAGCATATACAGTGGTACCTCACCTCACGATAGTTCCAGCAAACAAAAAATGGAGATTATGAAAAACATTTTCCAAAATTTTTTGTCTCTGTATACGAAACAAGTTCTCCTTACGAAATGTGCCATTCAAACGTGCCATTCAAACATTCAAACATGCCATTCACATATTCAATGCGCGAGCTGCTCTCACTTTGACTATCTTCAAACATCCCGCCCGATGGCCTCACATTGGCTAGGAGGGATGACACAGCTACCTCCCATTGGCTATCTCCCAACATCCTGCCCCACTGGCCTCCCATTGGCTAGGAGTGATGACACAGCTCCCTCCCATTAACTATCTCCCAACATCCCACCCTGCTGGCCTCCCAATGGCTCGGAGGGATGACGCAGCTCCCGCCCATTGGCTATTATGGAGCTGCATCTCCCATAATGCTTTTCGTGTAAAGGACAGAGTTACTGTTGTTTCATGAGTTTCTTGCTTTGTTTTTTGACTCAGACTTTTAACCTTGCATAAACATTTGTAAGATTATAACTCTGCTAAGAAGACATGGTGAACACACACACGCACACATATGCGCACACACACACACACACACACACGCGTGCGTGTGTGTGTGTGTGTGTGTGTGTGTGATTTCCGGTGCGAGTGAAAAGAAGAAGCGGGCTCGTGGCATGCGGTTGAGTGATATTGCAAAGGAATATGGCCAAACCCGTCGACCATCGGTACGATATTGAAGAGGAAGGAGGTCTTAAAAGGTATACTTTTGTCATTTTTAAAGGGTTTAGGGGGTAGTATTGAGGGTAGTATATTTTACATGTAAAATGCGGTTCAATTTACAAAAAAATCCAGGTTAAGAAAAAGGCTCTGGAACGGATTAATTTCGTAAGGTGAGGTACCACTGTACTGCAAAACGTCCTCTTCAGGATCTACTTGGCCGTTCTATTCTTCTTTACAGGTCTTACAGTAGATTAAGCCACTCGTGAGATATAGAATTAGGTAATAATGAATGAAAGAGATTTTATTTATTTACCATAAAAGTTCAGAGGGACAGCTATTCAAGTTTTTGCTCTCAAGCCTTGATAAACTGTATGTTCATGAACCTTGCTTTGTGCACAGAGGTATGGTCATGATGGAACATGTTTAGGTCTTTGAGGCTACATTCACACAGACCCAAATGACCCAAATCTAGCTTTCTGAACAGCAAAAAATATCCTGAATCTGACAAACCCAATTTTAATTTGGGCCACTTTCCTATGCTGCTGAAATCTGAAACATGACATTACATGGAGATTTAAAAAGGATTACATAACATAACATAACATAACATGAGTGGTGAGAACAGGCCATTCAGCCCAACTAAGCTCACCATTGTCCTATTCTAAAGTGACTCTAACCTTAAAGACGCACCATGACTAGATGGTATCCAGCACTAGATCAAGTCTGCTTTTGAAGACTTGTAAGGTTTCTGCTTCGACAACGTGGTTAGGCAATCTATTCCACACTGAAATTACCCTCTGCGAGAAAAATATTTCCTAATATTTGTGCTAAATTTACCCTTGAATAACTTCCATTTATGACCCCTAGTTCTACTTACAGAACTTGGCCTAAATGTCGGGCATAGTTGACTTTATTAATCCCCTTAAGATACTTAAAGACCTCAATCAGATCACCTCTAATTCTCCTTTTTTGAAGACTGAAAAGGTTTAGGATCCTCACCCTCTCCTCATAGGATTCCTTTTTATACCCGGAATTAGCTTTGTTGCTCTTCTCTGATCTTTTTCGAGAGTCTCGATGTCTTTTTCAAGTATGGTCCCCAGAACTGTACACAATACTCTAAATGTGGTCTAACCAATGTGTTATACAAGAGAAGGACAACATCTTTAGATCTATACTCAATACTCCTGGCTATGTAACCCACCATCCTATTTGCCTTTTTTACTGCTAACGCACAGTGGCTAGTACCAGTGAGGGACTGGTCAACCATCACACCCAGATCCTTTTCCTGAGAGGAACATTCTAGTTTTAAACCTCCCATGAAATACTCCTGTCTAATGTTTTTATTCCCTACATGTAGAACTTTACATTTAGCGACATTGAATTTCATTTGCCATGTATCTGCCCAAATTCGAAGTCTATCCAAATCGTCCTGAATAACCTTAGTAGACTCCAGACTATTTGCCAAACCGCCCAGTTTAGTATCGTCAGCAAATTTCACCAATGTGCTCTCAATGTCCCTATCAAGGTCATTAATGTAGATGAGGAAGAGCAAGGGTCCCAACACAGATCCCTGAGGGACTCCACTTCCCACAATTCCTTGCTCAGATGAAATCCCTCCAACCACAACTCTCTGTGTTCTGTCCTGTAACCAGTTCTTAATCCACTCCAGAATACCTCCTACAATTCCAACAGACCTCGTTTTAAAAATTAGTCTCTCATGTGGTACTGTATCAAATGCTTTTTGAAAGTCCAAATAAATAATGTCATAGGCCCTACTATTCAACCTCTCTCATACCTATTCAACCTCTTTAATAGATTCTTACAGATTAAAGTGACGATACTCCAACAAATGACTCATAAAATAACCATCCTGTATTGAAATCATTAAAAAAAAAAAATTGGTCAGATTAGGTGCCATTGATTAGAATGTCTTACAGGTAGATGCTGTCAAACTTAAACGTGATATCTTTGGTCTGGTGGTCTTTTTGTTATTTCCGGGTATGGTATCATTAATGTTCGGTCATAAAAATTCCTTAAGGCAGTCCGAAAAAAGTTTTGGATCCCTATTAGCCTGGAAAGGAATTTAAAAATGAGATTTCCTTTCGGCTTTTCCCTTTATCAGGGGTCGCCACAGTGAATGATTCGCATGTTTAATTTGGCATAGGTTTTTATGTCGGATGCCCTTCCTGACACAACCTTTTGGCAAGGGAAAGAAACACGCTGACGGCTATGCGGCTACTCTTTACCAAATTCAGCAATGGTTCTTTTACATGCCTCTCACCATAGACAGTGAGAGACATGGACGGCCTTTGATAACCCAGTTAGCTGCAGTGGGGGCGAAAGGAATTTAAAAATATACCAAAATAAATAAAAATTAATAATTTCACTTTAAGGGAAAGCATCAGCAACTGAAATTTAGTTTAAAATGACTGCCAAGTTGTCGAAGACTGGTTGCCCCAGCAGATGCATCCGAAAAGCAGATAATTTGGTGTAAAAAATAATTTTAAAAAAATAAAAATAAAAATAAATAAAAAAGCACAAAAACTCCATATAGAATGTCCATATAGATCTGAAGGATTTTCAGATTTCAGAAGAACTTCATATCAATATAAATTACGGTGAAGGAAATGTTGTGGTTTAGAGTTGCTTCTCTGCCTCAGGGATTGAACAGCCTGCAGTTATTGATTTAACTATGAATTTTTCAAAAAAGAAAAAAAAAAAAACCTTGAGGATAATATAAGATAAGACGATCTGTCCAGAAGCTGCAGATAAACTAGAGGAGGATCATTCAGCAAAGTGATGAGCCTAATCCCCCTACACAGCCTACCATGGGACTGCATCAGAAGAAGAAATTGAGGGTTGTGAATGGACTGGTCAAGGACTGTGTTTGAACTCTATTGAAGATGTTCTGTAAAGCCAAAAGAAAAAAAACTTATGATTGAAGTCAGAGCAGTCCAAAAGTTCAGCAAAATCCCATATGGAATACTGGTGAATAATTAAGCAAAACATCTACAAGAAGCTACTTTTGCTAAAGCAATACTAGCTTCTTACAAATGTTTAATTCTTAAATTGAAAGAAGTAATTTATACTCAGTCCATATGAAAACGCACCACTCACGAAATCTGGAATAGCTCCACGGATTGATACGTGAAGTATATACTTATGCATTTGAGATAATGAATGATTTAAGAAGACATGTAAACATCATTCAATTTCATTCACGATAATGTTAATGCGATAATGTTAATGCATCAATATGGGGCCAAAATAATGACGTCGTGCACGCAGGCCTGCAGCTCGCAGATGGTTCCGTACGGTGTTGGGGTGAATGAATCCACGTCGTCCTTGAACTTGAGCAGCCGTTCTTGTCGCTGGTAGTGTTCGGTCTCTGACATGATCCAGTACGATCTGACGGTCCTGACGTGCCGTTGTCACAAGTTGTTGACCCAGTCGAGGACGGTCCCAAGTGCTCCCCGTTTGCATAAACCTTTGATGGAGTCTTGCGATCGTTGTGTGTGCGCAGTGTAGTCTCCTGGCAAATTCCCTGGTGCTGGCACCATTTTGAAGCATGCCTATGGTACGTTCTCGTTCAGGGGCTGTAAATCGCGGCATCATGTCGGCTTTTCACAAGTGTCAGTGAACAAGTGAAATTTTCTTTGGATTCACATGCTTTTAAAGGCAATGTGTGCAAAAATTCAGAGTGAAATTCGTTTTTCCCCCGTGGTGTGCGTGCAAAATGTTGCATTTTAGCGAAAAATTGCCTAACATTACAGTTAACATTAAATTCTCGTAGTGACGTTACTGTAGTGTTGTTGTTGTTGTTGTATAAAAATTATATTGAAGTTCATTTGAACGTAAATATTGACTTTTTTCAAGTGGTGCGTTTTCATGTGTACTCAGTATATATCGAATGATAATTTTGGGTGAATAAGTCATGAAAAGACCTGATAACATAATACATATTGCATCACCTTTTCCGTAGGCACTGTATTCAAGAAGGTAAAATGTTTCCATGGGATGGATTTTATTTTTCAGGTTTATTTTTCTTCAGGGTTTTACAGTCCAGTTGTTCTCAAATGTCTTTATCAGTTCTATAAATTCTCCCCCACTCCTTCAGTATGGATTTATTTAATAAAACAAATTTCACTTAGATTATCCTAAATGAGTACTAGCACTGATAATATGGGGTGTAAAGGGGGAGGATATCCCAGTTGTAGACCAGTCATTTCGACCAATACTTTTACTAATCAGCACTGCGGGGCTGTTGGCAGGCAGCTGGGCATTGGGGGGGTTTTGGGTCATCTGTGGAGAAGCAGATGCTGGGAACGTTGGATATTATATATTTCATTCATTCAGTCATATTCAGAAACACTTAGTCCTAATTAGGGTTGTGGGAAGGCTGGTGTCCATCTCAGCCGACTCTGCGCAAAGGCTATTATATATTTATGTAACATTTTTTTTAACTTAATATAATGTTTTCATTGTATATCAGTGAAAGGGTATTAAATGCTCTGTTGTCATCACTTTTTCCCGTAACCATAGAAACAATGACTGAAATAATTAAATATACTAAAATAAGAAAGAGATAAAGTGATGCTTGAATTTCTCCCCCCCCCCCCCCAAGAATGTTTGATATTTTAGCATATTACTGAAAACATTATCCTTTTACATGAATGTGCCTTAAGTAGATAAAGAGAGCCAAATTAAACAAACATATGTTTTGAAGATCAGGCTTTAATAGAATAATTTCTTGAAATGAAAAATTGTAGGTGCTCGCAACACATCGTCATCCCCCTAATTCATCAAGCCTGTATACGTTTGCCACTTTGTAGTATTGGGTTCTTTTTTTCTACTTATTTAGATCATATTTATGTTGAAATAAATAGGGAAAAGAAATTTCAAAGGGTTCACAAGCCTTTCATTACCACTGTACACAGCTGTTTTTTCTGGCTGTATGAATCAAGTACAGTATTTGTGTAGTCAGCAGCGCCTTCATTTCAGGCTGCTAGCTGTTGCTAGTTCAGGCTGGTTTTGGCAAACTAGCGCAAACAAGCCAAGTAAATATTATACATATTTATTATATGATAACAACCATACCTGCAATCTGATTGGTTGACAAGTGGGCAATGAATTGCACATAGACTGGTCCGTATTTGAACGACAAGTTAAGTATTAGCTAGCTGCATTGTGCTTCATGATCTTTCGTGGCTTGCAAAGAAGCATTCAGCATTTCACTGAAGACCAATAGTATACAGCTAAGGTCCAAAGGTACTCCTGCACAATAATCATTTGATATTGAAAAGCTCTTGCTACTCACGGGAAGGTAGACAAGCCAAAAGCTAGTAAAACCCCTCACAGTCACAAATGAATGTGTCTTGGTTAGAAGTGGGCATGGAACAGCATCTGAAGTGAATTTAAACAGCCTGATATACAGGGATCCCTCGCTTTCCGCGGTTAATTGGGACCGAGATCCCCAAGCGACCACCGAAAACCGCGAAGTAGGATCACACAAACACACACACACACACACACACCCCGACTGACGTATATGTATATGTGTATATAATATCAATAAGTACATATTCAATGCTATAAATGCCTATAATAACAATTAAACACTTAAAAATAATGAATGGGATGTAAATAAAATATAAAAACACACACATACACATGCACGCACACAGATGCGCACCTCACATAAAAATGTAACTAGTTTTGATGGGAGGTTTTGTGTTGATTTTTGTTAGTTTGAAGATTTTGGGTTGTTTTTTTTGTTTTTTTTGCATAATTGGCTTTGTTTTTGTCCATTTTCCTCAACGTTTCCCCTATTTTTCCTTATTTTTTTAATTTGATTAAAATAAAAAAATTAAAAAAACGCGAGGCACTGAAGCCGCATGAATTGAAGCACGAAGTAGGGAGGGATCCCTGTACAGTAAGCTACTTGGTACTGACGCTCCCCGACTTACATTTTTAATTGGTTCCGAACGGCCGAACACAAGTTGAAAGTGAACATAAGTTGTTACAGTGACGTGTGACGCTCACTCATACTGTACTATACATCCATAAATACCATTACTGTATCTCATAAAACACCCCTAAATCAATTATTATAAAAATAAAATTGTAAAATAATATCAAATAATATCAACATTCATTTCCAATAAGTCAATTATTTATACAGAGTTACTTTACATGAAGCTTAAAACAGCCAATCAACGCTTACAATATGTGAAGCGCTCAATACCGAAAGTAGTGTGCTTGCAAAAGTAGTGTACTTGCTGTGGGTTATACAGACGTCCAGTCTTTCAAGTTCACAAGGATTTCGTTGAACTCATTTAGAACACAGCCTGCACTGATGTAAAGCCCAGCAAAGCGGAGAGTTCTTTCTTTTGTGTAAGTAAGTAAACTTTAGTCAAGAGATGCATACAAAGAACAAATCCGAATGAATATTAAAATAAAAATAAGTATACACTCTTAGGATTCTGCTAAAAGATCATAAATATCTGTAATTGTTCTGCAATTTGTGCATTCGGGTTTTCATCCATATTACAACTCTCTTTGCTGAACTGAGTATGCATGGTAGATTGTGCCGATCTGAGCAGATAGTTAATTCATCTCTGTGTATGAGACTTGCACCCATGCTAGTAGGCTTACACTTCTGACCAACCAGATTTGCTTACGGTTTCAAAAGTCCGCAAAACGGCGTAAACACAAAGATCACAGAGACGATGTCTTAACACAAGGGTAACACGCTATATAACTGATATATACATTCACACACACACACACACACACACACACACACACACACACACACACCACACTGAGTGTGTAGTTTGGAAACAATAAATGCAGCGTCATTACATCAGCGTACTACGTAGGTACGTCTAAACTCAAAATTAGACTTGTGGGGGGGGGGCATGACCGTAAAATCGAAAAAACGTAAAACGGATGAACTTACGTCAGGGAGTGTCTGTATTTGTTACACCACTTGCTCGGTCTGTATATAGAAATCCCAGGCCATGGTCTTTTTCAACAGACCTCAGACTGAAATTCATTCATTCTCTGAACAACTTAATATCCTGTTTGGGTCACAGGGCAGTTAGAGCCTACTTCTCTGGGCAAAAACAGGGTACATCCTCAACAGCTCGCCAATCCATCAAAGGGCCAATACACATTCAATCATCCACACTAAGAAATAGGTCCAATTTATATGAGTCACTTAGTCTAATGTGCATGTCTTTGGACTATGGGAGGAAACCAAAGGAAACCCACACAAGCTTTCTGAAAACAAACTTCACACAGAATCTCCCTCATCAACCCTGGTACAGTAGGCCTTTGACTGTTCGCGGTTTTGCACCCATGGTTCGAGTATTCGCTGACTGCCGAGCAACCGGCACGTGATTCAAATTCAGCCAATGGCTGTCCTCCTTTCTCCTGATTGGTTGAGCTGATGTCCCACCCCTTTTTCCTCATTCGCGCACAAGTTGTCAATGAGCCTCTTTTTTTGTGTGTGTTTCAATTACCAGTTAAGCTCTATGATACCACTCAAACACTATGCGTCTTCTCTGGCTAAGCGGTAGAAAACGCTGGATGTCTCTTCTGAAGAAATAAAACTTTCTCCTGAAAAACGGCGGTTTTCTCTGAACTGTTGTATTAAAATCTTTTTCAATTATTATTCCAGTACAGTACCTAAGTTCGTGTTTATGCATGAGATTTTATGTTCTGCAGCATGTTTAACAAACAATACCAAAAGGATAAACTTTATTACAGTACTCGTCATGTCCTTTTACATTGAACTTGGAATGACGTCTCCAAGATGGTGCTGCCCAGAGGGCGATGTCGCGGAGTTCTCAGACCCATCTTGTTTTGTCCCATTTTGTTTCGCAGTGACTGAACATTTTCAAGCAGTATGGCCGGAAGTGCTAACCAAGCGCCGGAGACTCTAAGAACTCCGCCTGGGCTTATTGTTAGCCGGGGTGCGGTTAGCATTGAGCTCCCATAGCATATTAGCTCACGATAGAAGTTGTTGCGTGCTTAGTTGCCCGAAGCTGAAGCTGCTCATAGCTGTAGTAGAGTCGACCAGTCGTAGGCGAGTATAGTGCAAAACATGAACAAACAAATAAAACAAATTAAAACGAACAAAGAAACAATTTGACTCTGACAACTCTGTGACGTTGCCCTCTAGGCAGCGCCATCTTGGACACGTCACTCCAAGTTCAATGTAAAAGGACATGAAGCATAATAAAGTTTATCCTTTTGGTATCATTTGATAAACATGCTACAGAACATAAAATCTCACACACAAACATTCTCAGAATTAACTTAGGTACTGTACTGGAATAATAATTGAAAAAGACTTTAAAACGAGTGCTTTACAACAGTATATGTTGGATAATGTTTATATTTTATCATCAATAAAAATAAGAGTAAAATTGAAAAGTTTTTCCTAATCATTACTACATTTTACTACATTAATACTGTATTAATGAGTAAGACTGTCTATAGAATGTGTTTAAGAAGCATATTTTAGCGCATGTAATAGATACATAGTATTTTACTTCTGGCTGCTCATTCACGCATGTGACGCGATACATGGGGTTTTACTTCCGGGTACAGAACTCACGGATTATGTCGATTCGCGGGAGGGCTCGGAACCGAACCCCCACGAATGTCTAGGGCCAATTGTACATGAATCCAAGACTTTCCTGCTGTGAGGCAGACATGCTGACCTCCACACCACCCTGTAAGGAACACTAAAACAAAACTAACTTATGTTCAGTCTTGAAACCAAGGCTTTTATAAATCAGTACAGACAAACATGAATAATAATCAACACTACGTACAGACTACACAATAAAGACACCAATCACAGCAATAACAGGAATTGTATTAATTAAAAAAATAATAAAAATGCAAATATTAAACTGTAAATTCTCTTCACAGAATCAAACATTAAAAGGTCCGTATTTTCAGCTTGTCTTTGCATTTATTTCAAGATTTGTTGGTCAACTGTGGAATATATTTCAGAATTTGGTGCCAAACATGGAATCACATTAATAAACCATCACCTGACATGGTCCTGAATCATTTTTATCTGTGTGTAGCTGTATAATAATTTTAGGCATCCAGTGAGACGTGAGCCCATGTGCACTGGATAAACGTGTGTGGAATGCAGCTGGGCCTACGTGACTGTTACAGTGAGAAAAGATGATGAGTCTGACACAGGGAAGCAGACAGATACAGACCTCTATGAAGGGCACACCAGAACGCTCAATGGCCACCACCCCCACCGTCTGGCTGAGCTCCAGGTCCAAAATGAGGATCTCTCTGGGGTACAGCAGCAACATATGACTCTTCTTTGAGGGCAGGTAAGACAGCTGAAGGCAGTCATTTAGGGTTACTGCCTCGGCCCTAGAGACATAGACGACTGGGTTAACCAAATATCTTGGCAAAGAAAAGTTTACAGGTAAACTATTGTAGTGTGAATCCAATCAGTTTATTCATTCTTCTGTTGACACTTTCCAAACGCATCCTTACAGGTGCGTGTGCGTTTCTATTACTATAAAGTCCATGCAGTGACAATGCACTAAATCAGAGAATAACTGAAGTCATTACTGCACCACACTGAGAAGAAATGCAATAACCGTCACAAATCTCTTCTGAGCCGGCTATCTTCCAAGTTTATAGGCTGCGGACGCCCCTAAACCTGCTTATAAGAAATAATGCCTGAGTAAATTGAAGAACATAATAAGGAGGCCTTTCGGCAGAAAATTCAAGAGGCGTTCTAAAGGGAAATGGAGTGAAGGACAGGAGAGAATATATGACCAAGTCCTGTATTGGTTTAAGATCATTAGGAGCCCGCACAGAGTATAAATAACGACAACAATGAGTAAAAGTTCTCATTTTAAGGAATAGTTAGTCTATAATTGCATGTAACCCAGATATATTAGACTCAATAAAATGTTTAATATTTTAGCCATGCAGAGCAAAACTACATTTCATAAAAGAGTTGATGAAAAACCTTACCACGACACTGCCATTTTGGCCATAAAGCAAGTCTATCCCAGGGGCGATGTATCATGACTGACCTCAATTTTCGAAATAGTTGTGAAGAAATGTGATTAAAGAATTTCATTGTGCTGTATATAGTGCAGATATAGCTTTCTTCCAAGTTATTTAATTTCTTTTGAGAAATTCTTGTTCATTTAAACAGTCCAGTATATTAAATAGTGTATGAAAATGGTTTGACCTGATTGGTACCTCAGGACAATCGATGATGATCAACCCTGAAAATCTAAGATAACACTTAAATCAATTAAAATAAAAAAATAAATAAAAATACCCCCCCCCCCAAAAAAAAAAAAAAAAAAAAAAAACATGTTTTAGATTATTTTTTTATGTTCCAATTTGTCCTGAGGACGATTCAGCTGACTAGGGGGAGACATTTCATTATTACTTGTACCAAGGGGAAACTGGTCATGTGTGTCTGTGACCATAACTCAAAACAATGGATGCATTTTCACAAAGTACTGAGAAAAATTATCCAGAAATGGATCCAGATCCATGAGTGCTTTGAAGGACGACTTAACATTGCGTAAAATGGCAAGGACGTGGAAATCACCCAGAATGTGCTGGGAGCAAAAAAAATACAGGTGATTATAGAAGAATTTGTTGATTTTTTTTTGTTGTTGATTATAGAAGATTCTTCTATAATCACCTGAAGAGAGAGG
Source organism: Plotosus lineatus (assembly GCA_024760905.1). Taxonomy (NCBI): domain Eukaryota; kingdom Metazoa; phylum Chordata; class Actinopteri; order Siluriformes; family Plotosidae; genus Plotosus; species Plotosus lineatus. The sequence continues at coordinate 12,927,503 of CM045736.1, read as the reverse complement.
ATGGTTTCACTACCCCTCAAAACAGATCTGTAGTGATAAATGGAGTTTCAATAGAAAGTCTTTGTCCTGTCCTTTTATTTGCTCTACCAAAAAGTATTGAGCACTCTCCTACGGAAGGATCTGCTCAGAAAATCATATATATATATATATATATATATATATATATATATATATATATATATATATATATATATATATATATATATATATACACATACATACATACATACATACATACATACATACATACATATATATATTGGCCATCTTCCTTTGCGATATCACTCGAGCCGTTTCTTCTTCTGACTCGCACCGGAAATCCCACGTGCGAGTGTGTGTGTGCGCACGCGCGTGTGCGTATGTTGACCATGTTTTATTAGCAGAGTTATAATCTTACAAATGTTTTTGGAAGGTTAAAAGCCCGAGTCAAAAAATAAAGCATGAAACAACAGTAACTCTGTCCTTTACATGAAAAGCATGTATGACAGATGCAGCTCCATATGGGTGCCAATGGGAGGGAGCTGCGTCATCCCTCCTAGCTAATGGGAGGCCACTGGGGCAGGATGTTTGGAGATAGCCAATAAGAGGAGCTGCGTCATCCCTCTTAGCCAATGGGAGGCTAGCGGGGCGGGATGTTGGGAGATAGCCAATAAGAGGGAGCTGCGTCATCCCTCTTAGCCAATGGGAGGCCAGCAGGGCGTGATATTTGAACGTCATTGAAGGGAGAGCAGCTCGTGCATTGTTTGAATGGCACGATTGAATTTTTAAGATGGCGCTTTCATAACGTGAGCTTGTTTCGTATCAAGAGACAAAAATTTTAGGAAAATGCATTTCGTAACCTTAATTTTTTTGTATGGTGAGACTTTCGTAAAGTGAGGTACCACTATATATACATATCAGTATATCAGGTCTTTGTACGTGCATAAGGAATGTGATAAGAGAAGGACACAATATTAATAGTTCTTCCTCTAGACTTTCTTTCCATCCCCAACACTGATCCTGAAGAATAATTTCAAGTCTAAAAAAATCAGTTGAATGGGCTTCCTTTTGTCTGGCTCCTCTCTTACTTATATGGGCTCAGGGAGTACTTCTTCCCACCATCACCTTTGACCTAAACAAGATTTGCATTTCGGATAGTAATACAGTATAGACATTGAAAGCACTTTGCATTTAAATTAGTCTCCAGCTTCTGTTATATCAACTGTATACTTTGAATTCTCTCAGTAAAAGCCTCTCCGTACAGAATAGTTTTGACCTTGCAAGACTGCTGAACAGATCTTTACTTATTCTTTTTGACATTTATGTTACAACATCAGCCAGATGACACACAACAAAAACTCCAGAGTGAGTCTGCAGATCAAGAGGGATGTGCCTAGGTCTGACTTTACCACACATCTTGTGATCTAAATCTTATTTAGGAAAGCAAGTGTCGGCGATTTCAAAATTAAAAAACCAAGGAGGATTCCAGCTTGTGCACTCAACTGTAGAAAAAAGTGTCAATCAGTTCCTAAAGGAATTTGGGATGCTACGATCACAATACAGAAATTCCCACAAATTCAACAACTGTCATGCACTCTGCCTGACAGTTATTTTGATTAAACAATACAACTTTT
>CM045736.1:12763390-12920890 GCA_024760905.1 Plotosus lineatus | reverse complement strand
ATTTGCGAGCATATAGTCTCTGCTGACGAACTAGTTTTTGGCGGACGAATCAAACCACGCGGTCGAACAGCGCCACGGTGGCGGCCACGAGAAGCTGACGCACACTCACGGCGTCACAGTTCGTCACCCCCTTTCTTTGAGTGCGGAAGTGGTTTGTGTTTGCTAGGCATTTTGGACTATATTGAGTGTACTTTTGCTTTTATGGGACCGAAAAAGACCCCACCACAGGCGGAGATCATTGAAAAACACGAACGACGTGTGCGTTTGTGTGACTTAGCGTCCCAGTACCAGTACGCCAAGTCTACCATTGCTCCAATCCTTAAGAACAAGGAAGCTATTAAGGGTGCGTGTGTGGCTAAGGGTGTTTCCAAACAGTAGGCGTTTCCAAACACTCCTTCCAAACAGTAAGTCCCTCCCTCCCTCCTCCTCCCACTCCATTCCATCAAGCCATCAACTACCATCACAAAGGTAAATAAAACGACTTTATTATACAGTACAGTTTATTTCTTTAATTACAATACAATAGCACATTTATTATACATAAAATAAGGTATATTTTTGTGTAGTTTTAAGGCTTATTTAGTAGAAAATTGTGTTTTATGGGGACCTGGGAACGGATTATTCTCATTTTAATGGTTTCTTATGGGAAATAAATGTTCGGAAGATGAACTTTTCGCCTTACACACACTTTCTGGGAACCAATTATGTTCGTGAGCTGAGGTATCACTGTACTAGTAATTTGACATCATTAATCAATTTCTGGGTTATCAAAGGCGGGCCATGTCTGTCACTGTCTATGGTGAGAGGCATGTAAAAGAACCATTGCTGACTTTCGTAAAGAGTAGCTGCAAAGTCGTCAGCGTGTTTCTATCCCTTGCTAAAAAGGGTTGTGACAGGAAGGGCATCCGACGTAAAAACCTCTGCCAAATCAAACGTGCGAATCAGATGATTCGTTGCGGCGACTCCCGAGTAAAAGGAAGACAGACAGACAATCAATTTCTTTATCCATTCCATTTTCAAATGTTAAATTTGCTTTGTTTATGCTGCCGACCAGCAAGAAATCCCTCACGTACCAATATTGTCAAGTTGGGTCTAAAAGAAATTGGAATTTAAACTGGAATAATCCGAGTGATTTTTTTAAACAACAGACAGATTGTGATGGTTAGACAACCGGATCAGAACATCTGCAAAACTACAGGTCACAACACTTTGATTCCTAATTTTGTGGCTCTTTTTAGAATGTCGTATAGAGTTTATTCTGGTTTAGTAAATCACGCCAACACTTTGTTTTTCTTTGCAAACATTCCTGTGAGAGCCGATGATGAGCTGATATATCCTATCAGTAGAGGAGCCAATCAGAGTGCAGGATTGCTCGTATCCAGTGGGTATGAATAAAATATGTTCTTCCATGACCTCTGATTGTTTCTGAGATCAGAGCTTTGGTAGGATTACTCGAGCAGGCCAGTTTTCATATCCGATCAGAGGGCATGAAGTAAAACTGTTTTCCCTCTATCCACAGGATTGAAAAAATGTTTTTGCATTTTAATTACATTGCGTGTTTCTGTCCCTTGCTAAAAGGGCTGCGACAGGAAGGGCATCCGACGTAAAAATCTATGCCAAATCAAATGTGCGAATCGGATGATTCGCTGTGGCGAACCCTGAGAAAAGGGAAAAAGCCGAAAGGAAAAGAAGAAAAAGAAGACCTTAGTCCACCATGGTACCTATATGGACTCTGCAGAAATCGGGCATTGTGCATGTAACAACAAACACCAGCCCACGGTCAGTCTGCTCTCATACATACAGTAAATACCTCCAGCATGTAAGCTTTTAGTTTTTCCTTATAGGGAAACACTGTTAATTACAAATATTGTCAATGTGAGCGTTAAAATCAGGCCCTCCCAGCTCTCAGAAGGCCTTCCAAAGCCATGCCCCACACCATACACGATCTGCCGATTTGTACACAATATGGTCACAGAGAGACATGGGGGGTATTTGATTGGACAGATTCCATAGGAGGATCGCAAGGCAGTGACTGGTTGGGTTTTGACAGGATGACACTGATCACAGTTGATGGATTTTTTTATTTATTTTTTTTTTTTTAATAGCTTTGGCAAATCTTCTGAATGCTCCCCAGGTGTAAAGAGAAACACAACCAATATATTCTTCATACAGATAAAAAAAACAGATTTAAGGGATAAATTTAAATGACTTGCACTGTCATTTTTATTCGATTTGTCCAGTGACGATAGAATATATTTTTGCAACCTTTAAATATGGCTGCATGATGGTATCATGAGTTTTACTTTGTCTTGTCAGCGAAGTTAAATGTAGTCACTGACCAGTAAAAAAAAACTACTGATCAAAAGTTTTAGGACATCCTTCTTCTTTTACTTTCGGCTGCTCCCTTCAGGGGTCGCCACAGCAAATCATCCGCCTCCACCTCACCCGGTCCGCCGCATCTTCTTTTCTGACTCCAACGACCTTCATGTCTTCCTTCACCACATCCATAAATCTCTTCTTTGGTCTTCCTCGAGGCCTTCTGCCTGGTAGTTCCAACCTCAGCGTCCTACTGCCAATATACTCACTATCCCTCCTCTGTACAGGTCCAAACCATCTCAATCTAGCCTCTCTGGCTTTGTCTCCAAAACATCTTACGTGGGCTGTCCCTCTGATATACTCATTTCTGATCCTATCCATCCTCGTTACTCCCAGAGTGAACCTCAACATTTTCATCTCCGCTACCTCCAGCTCTGCCTCCTGCCTTTTCCTCAGCGCCACTGTTTCTAATCCATACAACATCGCTGGTCTCACCACCGTCTTGTACACTTTTCCCTTCATTCTTGCTGACACTCTCCTATCGCACATCACACCGGACACTTTTCTCCAACCATTCCAGCCTGCCTGCACACGCTTCTTCACCTCTTTTCCACACTCTCCATTGCTCTGGATTGTTGAGCCTAAGTACTTAAAATCCTCCACCTTCGTTATCTCTGCTCCCTGTAACATCACTGTTCCTCCTGGGTCCTTCTCATTCACACACATGTATTCTGATTTTCTGAGGCTAACCTTCATTCCTCTCCTTTCCAGGGCATACCTCCACCTCTCTAGATTTTCCTGCACTTGTTCTCTGCTCTCACTACAGATCACAATGTCATCTGCAAACATCATAGTCCATGGAGATTCTTGTCTCACCTCGTCTGTCAGCCTGTCCATCACCATAGCAAACAAGAAGGGGCTCAGAGCTGACCCTTGATGCAGTCCCACCTCCACCTTGAACTCTTCTGTCATACCGACAGCACACCTCACCACTGTCTTACATCTCTCATACATGTCCTGCACCACTCTAACATACATCTCTGCCACTCCAGACTCCCTCATGCAATACCACAGTTCTTCTCTTGGCACCCTGTCATATGCTTTTTCCAGATCCACAAAGGCACAATGTAGCTCCCTCTGACCTTCTCTGTACTTCTCTATTGACATCCTCAAAGCAAACATTGCATCTGTGGTGCTCTTTCTTGGCATGAAACCAAACTGTTGTTCACAAATGCTGACCTCTGCCAGAAAAGCTACTGCTACCTCTCCTAGACACTTCCATACCTCCACAGGTATATCATCAGGACCAACTGCCTTTCCATTCTTCATCCTCTTCAATGCCCTTCTCACTTCACCCTTACTGATCTTTGCTACATCCTGCTCCTCAATGGTCACCTCTTCTACTCTTTTTTCTCTCTCATTTTCCTCATTCATCAGCTCTTCAAAGTACTCTTTCCATCTTCCCAGCACACTTCTGTCATCAGTCAATACATTTCCATCTCTGTCTTTTATCAATCTAACTTGCTGCACGTCCTTCCCATCTCTATTTCTCTGCTGTGCCAACCTGTATAGATCATTTTCTCCCTCTTTACTATCCAACCTATCATACAAGTCATCATACGCCCTCTGTTTGGCCTTAGCCACTGCTACTTTCGCCTTACGCTGTGTCTCCCTGTACTCCTGTTTACTCTCTTCGGTCCTCTCAATGTCCCACTTCTTCTTAGCTAACCTCTTCCTTTGTACACACTCCTGCACTTCCTCATTCCACCACCAAGTCTCCTTATCTACTTTCCTTCCAGAGGACACACCAAGTACTCTCCTACCTGTGTCCCTGATCACATTTGCTGTGGTTGTCCAGTCATTTGGAAGCACTTCCTGGCCACCCAAAACGCCTCCTTGAAGACAACACGACACTCTTCCTTTTTCAGCTTCCACCACTTTGTCTTCTGCTTTGCCTTTGCCTTTTTCACCTTTCTCACCATCAGAGTCATCCTGCACACCACCATCCTATGCTGTTTGGCAACACTCTCACCCACTATGACTTTGCAGTCACTGACTTCCTTCAAATTACATCGTCTACACAAGATGTAGTCTACCTGTGTGCTCCTACCTCCGCTTTTATAAGTCACCCTATGCTCCTGTTTCTTCTGGAAGAAAGTATTCACCACAGCCATTTCCATCCTTTTTGCAAAAGTTTTAGGACATCCATGTTGGGTTTTTTCGCTACAGACTGGTTCCAATTATCTGGCACCATCGAGACAAAGCAGGTGCCGGAAAATCAATTTTTCCCGATGTATCAGGACCTTCCCACAAATACATGTAAATTAAATTAAAATTAAATCTTGATTAAAAGAATAATGTCAAAATAAAAAGAAACTACAACATAAAATAATAGCCCAGCTAACGCGCGCGCGCACACACACACACACACACACACACACACACACACACACACACACACACAAAACACTTATACAAATGTAAACAAAGGCCAGTGTTATTGTTTTGTTTCGATCGGCTGCCTCTAGAGCACAACTGCTCAAGTTTTCCTGACAAAATATGCCGCTATATCAAGTACGGTCTTTACTGTTTGGCATTTTTAAAAAGTGCAGTTGAATAAGGCCTGCCTGTGCATCAGATGCCGGATAATTGGAACTTGTCAGTATTTTTGATAAAATGTATGCACTTTATTGTCTCAGTAAATGCTGAAATTAAACCACAGCAAAACAACATTTGGTGGTCTAAAAAAAATAAAATAAAGGTGGTGATGGCCATTTAACAATGTAATCTACATTTTTAACTCATTGAAGTTGCCACTTTTGGGGATTTTCCAGTGGAACACATTCTTATTCAGGAGGTTCTTCCCAACACCGTTGCAAAAGTTCTCACTTATGTATTGCACTTTTTTGCTGCTTCGTCTTCACCTCTCTGTCCACTTCATGCAAAAGCAGGTCGATGGGGATTGAGTCTGGAGACTGGGCTGGTTTTATGATTTGTAACTTACAGTCTTGTTCGAGTTCTGAGGTACAGCTATCTTTGCTACTTTTGAGGTCGTAAACTGGACTCTTACTAACTGCTGAAATTTCAATAAAGCTGAAAAAAGTTGTGCTAAACTTTTAACCAGTGGTGTATGGAGCTCAAGTTCAGAATTATACCACAAAATACATGAAATATATTGACACATTTTTCGACAAGATGACCAGTTTTTAAACCCGGGTTTAAAAGTATGAATGTAAATCTGTTTTGAGGTTAAAAAATAACTATAAACAACAACAACAAAAAAACACAAGTGAGGAATAAATACAATTTGGATTATAGAGGATGTCATGGAGGGTTAGAATGACAGGATTAGCTTAGTTTAATTAATTATATTAAAAAAACAAAAATAGCAATTATATCTTGCTGCTAATAAAGAATGTCCAGGAAGCAAAGTGAAAAAATTCACTTCCTCTCTGAAGCTGTTCTCACATAAATGTAACAGACTAGGAGACAGACAGACAGACAGATTTAAACCATGAAACGCTCTCAGGTTGTGTGAGACTGCCATGCGGAGGTACTCACATGGGTTTCTCGTTGGTGATGAGAACTTTGACCTTGTTCAGAGCTTTCTTAGCACCAGTGGGATGTGTGGCAGCTGGTTTGCTGTGAGCAGGACTGGAGTGCGGGCTGGCAATGTAAACCTTTTTCCCGCTGCTGCCAGGCGGTTTGGCTGGTGAGAAGTCTGTGATGAAAACGATCCCCTCACTGGTCAGCACTAATAAAATGGGGCATTAAACATAAAATAACAAGTTCAGTTATTCTGAGCAGAGATAAAAGGGACACTGTGGACTGACAAGGTTTAAAGGTCAAAGACACAATAGGTATTACAATGTTTTTTGAAAGAAATTACTTTTGAAGTATAATTTATTACTTTATGTATTTAAGTACTTCGTGTCGAGTCTCTTTACGTACAGGCCAAATTTGAGGGGTCGAAAGGGTCAAAAGAGAAGGACAAGATATTCTCAGCATAGCTTTTCTTCCACAGCTTGGTCCCTGTGTCTCCATTCCATAACACTACATAGTTGGGAGGGTGGACAGCCAAAAGTAGGTCATGTGACGCATCCTGATTCCACAGCCAATCCATGTCTGGAAAAAAGTATAAAGAGTGTAACAACCCCAAATCAAGTCAGAGAGATTCTACACAATAACTGAAGCTTAAAGACTTAACCTTACAGCAACTGGTCTAATAGGAATAACTGCAATCTCTCATTCATGCAATCCGAAACCTGAGTAGGAATCAGATACCTGTATTTGTTTTGATCAGCAGAAATGCCCAAAAAAAAAAAAAAAAAAAAAAAAAAAAAAAAGCGATTCACTATGCTGTGTGTTCTTTTCCGTGAGCCGTGAGCCGTATTTGGAAGGAGTAGTTAATTAGAATGATTACAGCCTTCCTGTCAGGATATGCCACACAAAACATTGTAAACTAAAAAAAATTATAATGGTCATAGAAATTAAACAAAATTTTATCCCAAGAAATATGGAGAGAGCTACATAACATTTCCCTTGTTTTGTTATGGGGGGAAAAGCACCTCAAAAGATTCAAAATATTCAGTCCTGAAGCCCTATTTCATTGTGATGGTGCAGCTATGCTCAGTATCCTTCAATGGAAAAAACAAACAAACAATCTTTTTTTCTCTTTCCATATAAAGTGTGAATGACACACAATCATTTAAAAGAGTTAAAAATGAACTATTAAAATCACATTTTCATGTTTTTTTTTTTTTTTTTAAACTTATGTTGTCATGTAGTAGATACTGAAACAATATCACCTCAGGCTCACTGGATGCTGCTGAATTGGATGAATCTCATTTTCAGTGACACCCACCTTGCCTCAGGCAAATAATTCATTATCTCCTCCTTAAATTCGGGACAACACGAGATCAAATAAAAATGCAAAACCAAACTACAATATTCTCAGTGTAGTTTCCTTTTTATGTTCCCGTGTAGTATACAGTGGTACCTCACTTTACGAAAGTCTAACCTAACGAAAATTTCAGTTTACAAAACGCATTTTCCTAAAAACTTTTGTCTCTGGATACGAAACAAGTTCACGTTACGAAAGCGCCATCTTAAAAATTCAAGCGCGCCATTCAAACATTCAAAAATGCGCAAGTTGCTTTCGCATTGGTTGTCTCCCAACACCCCACCCCGCTGGTCTCCCATTGGCTAGGAGGGAGCTGAATCTCTATAATACAGTACTGTACCCATAATGATTTCATGTGCCTTCGACCCATTGTTCAACACATGCGTGAAGCAGACTTGTACTGTTGGTTCGTGAGTTTCGTGAGTTTTTTTGAGTGTGCTCATTGCAGCGTTATTTTTCGTTATTAATCATGAGCCCCAAGAAAGTGATTCCCGGTGAGACTGAAAAGAAGAAGCGGGCTCCGTTATCAATAAAAGTAAAATGGGAGATGATAAAGAAATATGAAAGTGGGATTCGGTTGAGTGAAATCGCAAAGGAGTATGGCCGAAATCCCTCTACAATCGGGACGATATTGAAGCAGAAGGAGGCCTTAAAAGCGGAAATACAGTGATGGAGGCGATTATTTCGGAAAAAGCAACCGCCATATTTCAGGACCTCGTGAAGCATGGTGGGGGTGGTGAGGGTTCTTCAGACCAGCAACCCCCGGACTTTAAAGTTTAAAAAAGGTAAATAATTTTCTTTTAACACATATTTAAGACATATTTCATACAAAATTGGTGTACTTCAATAATTTTAAAGGGTTTATGGGGTAGAATTGGGAGCCTTGGAACGAATCACGTGTTTTACAAGTAAAATGTGGTTCAATTTACGAAAAATGCAGGTTACAAAAAAGCGCTGGAACGGATTAATTTTGTAAAGTGAGGTACCACTGTATACTAAAACTATTATTCACATTGGGCTTGGGAAATTAATTAGCAAAGCAGGCTTATAATCAATATTTCACTTCATGTTTCATTGTTATACCATTATTTATTGTTTTACAGATAACTGCTATTATTCTTTAAAGAGATTTTCTCCTTTCTGATTGGTGATAATTCTTCAAAAATTTCTTAATACTGTATTGTTGTCATGTTGCAACTGCCACTTGCCAATGTTGCTCTTCAGAGATATCAAAGATATGGAGGCTCTGTCGTGCTGAGGGATCTGCGCTGTAACCATCATTTAATTTATACTCTTGGAAGCATACAGCTTGAGATACAAGACTCCAACAGCATAAATATTGAGAAAATTAAATTGAGTTTACAGCTTAGGACGTGGCAAGGCTATTTACCATAGGACATATCTATCTTATGATAACCAAAAGGCCTCCGCAGCATACAGTAGACGTTGGTTGTAACCAGTATTTCAATTATATTTAGTTACCAGATCTTGACTATCACAACTCTATCTGCAGGATAACTGGAGCACTAGGCTAGTCAAGTCTGCCAAGCCTCGCTTCTTCTCTCAACAATGACACCTCCTTATGACCATAATAGTTTCTCCTGTTAATAGCTGTGACTTACCCTGGATGGGTTTGGAGTACTCTTGAATCTCACAATGCGCCATGCCGCTTACCACATCCCACACGATGATTTTGCCTGCTGCATCAGCCGAGGCCAGGCGTAAGGAGTAAGGTGAACTCAAGTTGTGGTGGTAGTTCTCCCTGGACCATTTCACCTAACCCCACACACACACACACAAAAACACATCAGTCTTTATAGACGACATGAGACATAAAAGCAGTTCTATAACTCTGCAAATTGAGGTTTCGAACTCTGACAAAGTCCCAAAATTAATGGAGCAGCAGAAAGAATGTCAGTGGCTATAAAGCTGCAGGTAGTAAAAGTAGATATCTGGAGCTATTTAAATGTTCTGCTTACCACTCAGATGCATTTCAGATAATCACATGAAAGCATTTTCCATTCATCAGTCATTCACAATTTTTAAAATCATCAATATTAGATTCGTCCGATGGACTGAGCAGAACATTATGCTTATGATGGAGTATCATTTAGAAACAGTAAACACATGGAGGCTGGCACATGGTACATTTCGTCTGTTCTTCCCATCAGCCGGCTTGTTCAGTCCAGGGATGACAGTGAGGGATGGTCCAGTGTGGCAGTGTTGCGGTTTACAAGATTAAACCGTGTGGTGGGGTGAGAAACGGTAGCAGGAGCCTGGCACTGTCTCTGATAAACACTGGCTAGTTTATGGGTCATTACTCATGACGCCACATACACACACACACACACACACACACACACACACACACACACACACACACACATGCAGAGTGCTGATAAAGTGCAGCATGCTTGTGGGGCATAAATGACACCAGCTTAATTCTTTGGGGACATTTGTCATCCTGGTTCCCATTACATTCATTTTAATTCCCTAAAATTACCTGAGACTTAATCGACAGATAAATAAAAGGTATACAGACAATTCCAAGACCACAGCAAGTTAGATCATACCATTCTCTAAATCTGCATGGCTAATTCTGTTGGGTTTAAGAATTGCACACAACATCTCTCTCTCTCTCTCTCTCTCTCTCTCTCTCTCTCTTTATGGATAACAAAGTCAGAGTGAGACCTTTGTGGTTAATTAGCTTTTTTGAGGTTAATTAGCTTCTACCGTGTATGTTCTGCGCTCCACTTCACCCCACTGGATTGCACAGGATTAGGATTAAGGTTATGTGTAGGGACTCAGGGGACCTGACTCTACATTCATTAAAAGGAAATGAATCCCAAATTTAATAAAAACATGCATGCATATTTTACTTTTTTTTTTCTATTTAATTGTGCCGTGTCATGAACCCCCTATTTTAACATATCGACTAAATAAAGCAACAATACCGCCGGACACAGGGGGCTGCACTGCAATGAGCATCTCGTGTCTCCATCAAAAATGTGAAACTATTCATTTTATACGTACAACCGCAAGTTTGTTTTAATGTATGCAAACAGAAGTGCATATAAATTGTAGAGGTGCCTAGTTTTAGTTTATTCAGAATGTCACTAGTTTATACATGTTACTTTAACATGTCCTGTGTGTGGGCGAGCATTTGGGGCTCGGATTGGCCTCATTAACCATCTCCAGACCCACAGCTAAGCATCACAGATCTGACTCAAAGGACTAACAACAACAACAGTTTCTACCCGAGTTATTAGTTTAATATCTGTATACTCTTATTTTTGCCAGTAAGTTGCCTGTAGGATTCATGTCCTATTCCTCATCATTTTGTGCTCTCGCTTGAGTGCATCGACATCTGCTTCAAACCCATTAATTCAAAGTAGCATATGGATTTTGGCAGGCTGCTTTATAAATGAAAGTAAAAACTACCTGATTATAAAGATATTCATGTTAATGTGCAACAGGTGAGCTAAGAAGGTTTGCCTTTCATTTCATATATATATTATTCAATAATATTCTGGTCATATTTCCATTGTAACTCAGCAGAAGAAACCAAATGTATTACTTTATTTAAAACAAAGCTTTTTCAGGACATGAAGTCTTTTCATTGAGAGAATGATCTGATGGCATGGATTGCACGATTTATTGTTTTCCATGAACTTTTCACTTTCAAATTAATAACCCAATTGCACACATATACACGTATAAAGCCTTTGCTCTTTGTAATGTCTCTTTAGCTTCTTTTATTCGAGTGTTGTTTAACAATGCTGTTCTTCTGAAAGCTCATCTCGCCTGCATATCCCTTGAGCCAAGAGAACTGGAGACAGCAGATGCTGATAGCAGTGGATGGCATACAATCAGCAAAGGAGCGTTGAAATTCGAGAGAGCTAGAGGCCAAAAAAAGGAACGCAGAAAGACAGATGATATGGTAGACCCTCAGAGGCCAAATGCATGTCCAGATGTCTTCTTTGGCTCCTCTATGTATCTTCCTGAGGCAACAGCTTTTGTAAAAACACCAGGTGCGATTTGCCTAAGATGGGTGCAATTGTCCCATTTTATCAATGCTAAAACTAGACATGTCCATACAGTATACTGTACATTAAGCAAAAATAATGTTTGGTGTGATGACCCTCTGCTTTAAAAATATATTCTCAAGTAGTTTAATAAGGTAATGAGATGTAAGTTTCACTGATCATCTTGCAGAACTAGGCCAAGATCTCCAGGGAGTTGTGACGGTTACACTTGCTTCTTTATTCGCATGCAAAGCCCAGCAGACATCATTATATTACAGCCTGGAAAGCACTCTCTTACCGTATATACTGCTTCCTTTATTAACAAATAAACATTCTGTTTTCCCATTACATTTAATTTTGTGCTGGAAATTTAAAATATTTTACTGACTTGCTAAATCATAAAATCAAACTCTGTAGTGAGGTTTATATTTATAAATTGGGTGCCAAAGACTTTCACACAGTACTGTATTTTATATAAAAAGAAAAAAAAGTTTAGAAATATGTATTATCCTTTTTCGTATGATGTTTATGTTCATGCAAGTCAATAGCAGTTGTTCTATTTAGCTATTGCTTAACCTTGTTAGAGTTTTAGAAACCTTTCCAACTCACCTTGACAACATTGGCTTTGTGTCTCTCAAGGACTTGAATGGTCTGAGCAGTCTTGGGGTCGATAATGAGGATGCTGGAGTGGCATCCCTGAGCAATCAGACCTTGCCAACCCCTGAAGGGAAAAGGATCACATAAAATTAAAAAAAAAAATCAAAGGATGTGTGAGTGTGTGTGTGTGGGGGGGGGGGGGGTAAATCATTTGCCAAGAAAGCATATAAACAATATAGAAAAACACTTGAATTTTTTGAGAAAACTTTGAAATGTACCTTGAGATGATTAGAATTGAAAAACATGCTGAACATTATTTTTTTTAATAAATAAATAAAGTTTCTATGGATTTCTCAGGATCCTATTACCCCTGCCAAGTTTGTGTGTTAGTGAAAGGTCATATCGAGATTCTAATTATTTTTTTTCACAGGGGAAGGGCTTTGAATATGGAAGATTCCAAAACATTTTGGAAATGATATGGGATCCACGATTTTTTTTTTTTTTTTTTTTTTTTGGGGGGGGGGGGGGTTCCCCCCCACTTTCCCCCTAATTTAGTCAAAACCAATTCCCTCTGATCAAGCACTGCCTTCCATATCACACAAATAACACTGACCAGGGAGAGGAGAAAGCATGCGCACACACCCGCTGTGATGCCACCAGCATCTTTTCGAATTATAGCACCATGAGTATTTGGGGCTGTCTAACACAGTCGGAGGAAAAGCGATATCCACCCTCTCGTAAGACGCCCATTATTGCACACAGACATCCATTATTGGCTGGCGATCGCTGTGACAGGGAAGTGAGCATATGCCATCCCTCCCTCCAATGAGAGCTCAGCCAATTAGCTCCAAAGGACTCACGGCCACAAACGGCTGTGGCATTAAACCAAATTCAAACTTGCAATTTCTGGGTGAATAGTCATACACCTTGTCAATGTGCCTAAAGGATTCTTTAACATTGCGAAACAGGACTAACATTTTTGGACGCATCATATAACCACAAACCCAACAAAGGGTGCCTTGTACATTTGTGTTTATATTTGGCATGACAGAGGTCTGCGCTCTCTGAATGCTCTTGTTTTCATGATGTCTCTCTGAAATCTGAAAAACAGTTTTATCGATGTTACAGCAGATTTTGGACAATTTCTTTGGAATTCTCACAATAGTTACGTAGCACAGAGCTACTTTGTGAATGTGTTCTGTTTATTATTGTGGAAATTTCTTATGTATTGAAACTGAAATAAGTGACAGAGTGAAAATAGCTTTCAGGATACAGATGAGAATGTAATCTACACCAGAATTCTGCATGACCTACAAGCTTACTCATACTTTTCCTTCCTTTTTCTTTTTTATACCATAAGAAATACCAATTTTGCTCTGAATTCTGTTTAATAGTGAAAAATAAATCACAAAGTAATTGAAAACTTCCCCCTGTCCAGAGACGGAGACCACCTTTTCAATGCCCGTAAAAGCTGTCTAGGGACAATTCCACCAAATGTTCCCACTTCACAGAATTTTTTTTCTCTAAATGTGCAAAAAACAGTGACATTTTCAATGAAGACACACTGTAGAGGGGTAAAACATTAATTGTTTTCAAATACTTGGATCCAAACATGTAATTAACAGCTCCTGAAGCTGATGTTAAATTTATGACTCAATCAATGTGGAAAAAAGTACCATTTCCATTCATTAGAAAAAGACACTATCAATAAGGCTATTGACAATCTTTCCTTTAAAAATTAAACCTTATAATGTGCCAATTCACAAAATTTTGACATGTTTCTGTTTGGTTTTTTTTTTTTTTTTTTTTTTTTGTGACATGAAGACAAATTTAGGCAATCAGTAGATGTAATGTAAGTCACAATATTTTTATCTTTTCCTATGACACTTGTGTTGTTTTATATGATCTTGGCTAATGAATACTTCAATCATAGTGTAGTTTATCTACAAAAAGGACAGCCAAGGGAAACTTGGCAAAATGATGGAAACAGGCACAGGTGAAGCCTTTCGTGACTATATCCGTGAAATTCTCCCAGCTTTCTTAAAGCACTTCTATGCCAAGAGACAACAAGCCTCTTTTTACAATGAAGAGAGGAAATTGGCCACAGAATTACCTATTGATGAGACAAAGGCTCTACCTACAAGTGGACTACTCTGAGAACTACTGTATACTTGTGTGCACTAAGATGAGATCCAGAGTGCCCACTGGAACCAAAACCAGGTCAGTCTCTTCACATCTGCTCTGTGGCACTCTGGATCACTACATTCGAAATTCATTGCATCGGATAGCCTGGTACCAAAGAGCCCTTAGTTCCATACATCGACAGACTCCTTCAGGATTTACCAGCAGCCATCAAGACAGTGTCTATTTGGTCAGATGGCCCTTCCTCACAATTCAAGAATTGATTTGTCGCAGCTGCAATTGAAGCTCTTGAGAAGGAGCATGGTAAAATAATTGTGTGGAACTTCTTTGCAACAAGCCATGACAAGGGTCCAGTGGACGGGATTGGCGAAGCTGTGAAGATGCACGTGTGGGCAGCAGTGAAATCAAGGAAGATTATTGTTAACGATGCAGTAAGTTTCACTGAAGCAGCAACTGGCATGGCTGAAGTGGAAGTACTTGCTATGTCGTGTGATGAAATTGAAGAGCACAACAGGTCACTAGGACTTCGACACATTTTCGACAGTGCCCCCCTTGTTCCTGGCATCAAGGATATCCACTGCATGAAAATGTCGGGCAACATACTTATTACCTTCTGCCTGACAGCTGATGCAGAAAAGGTCGAGGAGCCTGAGCATGCCGAGACTCGGGAGGAGGAAAGCCATGAAGGATCAACAAAGATCGAGTCGTCGTTGAATATGAAGGGGCCCTGTTTCCTGGTGAAGCAACAAACACAGTAGGACAGGAATATGAAGTATCTACATTGCAATAACCAAGGGGTGGTCACTGGAAGTTCCCATCAAATGCTTCGGGTGAAGTTGAGGAAGACAAGATCTTCTATCCAAGATTCCAGATCAAGAGAAAATTGGAACTCCATGTCTGTGTCAATTTGCGTGGACTATACAAATTTTCTGTTTTCAATTAACCGTATCAAACTGTGCCACTCAGACTGATTAGCCGACTATTCGGAATTTCAGTAAAGTAGCTAGAATGTGAATATATATCTGGCATGAATTATGTTAACATTTATCATATTCTGCCCTTTATGTATATGTACCAATACATTACATAATGTTGATTGGACTTTTATTCAGCATATTATATACTTAGAAAAGCTACAGTGGTATGAAAAAGTATCTGAACCTTTTGGAATTTCTCACATTTCTGCATAAAATCACCATCAAATGTGATCTGATCTTTGTCAAAATCACAATTTATCCTCATTAAAATATGAAAACCTATAAAATGTTTGGGTGGTTTTAGTTAAAGCAGACACCGTTTTTTTCATCTGTGTGATTTTGACAAAGATCAGATCACATTTGATGGTGATTTTATGCAGAAATGTGAAAAATTCCAAAAGGTTCAGATACTTTTTCATACCACTATATATTCTGTCTGAAGATTAGTAGAAAACAAAACTTCAGAAATGTGAATTAATAATTCGGACACAGTATCATATTTTAAGGTAAGTCACGAAAATTTAAAAGGTAATTGACTAATATGCCCAGGTGCTAAGTTAATGTTTTTCAGACAGCTATATGTCTACACTATATGCATGTTAAAAACTGTTCATTAAAACATAGAAGTAAAATGAGATATTAGAGTTTGAGTGTCCTGATTTTCATAAAAAGTGTAACGAAAGTCACATGGAATTGCTCCTGGGTACAAGTTTCATGAATTAGATTATACCTACAGTATAGTATAGTATAGTATATGGAGCTGTGTAACACAAAAAAATTGGAATGAAAGCACCCAGGCAAATCACATCTACACCCCACAGTCATCGTTTCATCTCTGCAACTTGCATGGAAACCTTTCACAGATCAGTATATTCTGTAACTTGTTCTTAATATTGCAGGAATTTCTCTGTCATAGTCAACCAGGTGTTGCTATATATATTTTATTATAGGCTTTGTTTATAGCTATAATGTCACTCGAAAAATCACAGTCCGTTGCCTAGCTTGCTGCTAACATAACACAAACATTGAGGTGTCATCTTACCAAGCTTGGATTTTTGCAAACTGAATACATTTTTCTTTGAAATATACACACACACTGTAAATTGCTTGAGATGGAAGCATCAAGGACGTCCCAATACAATAATATTACAAGATATAGCTGCCAATTCAATTTGTAATGCAATGTTACAAATACCACAATTCTACCAATATCCTTACATCAAGATGATTTTAAAATCTTGACCCAAATTACAGAATACAGACGCTCCCCGACTTACGTTTTTAATTGGTTCCGGACGACCGAACGCAAGTTGTTACCATGAGGTATGACATGTGACGTATGACGCTCATACTGTACTATACATCCATAAATACCATTACCGTATCTCATAAAACACCCCTAAATCAATTATTATAAACTTTACATAGTCATGTAAAGTGCCTTGGTATAAATAAGTGACTTATTTGAAATTAATGTTGAGATTAATTTCAAATAAGTCACTTATTTATACCAAGGCACTTTACATGAAGCTTAAAACAGTCAATCAACGCTTACAATATGTGAAGCGCTCAATACCAAAGTAGTGTACTTGCAAAAGTAGTGTACTTGCTGTGGGTTATACAGACTTCCGGTCTTTCAAGTGCACAAGGGTGCCGTTGAGCTCGTTTAGAACACAGCCTGCATTGATGCAGTCTCCCAGCAAAGCAGAGAGTTCTTTCTTTTGTGTAAGTAAGTAAGCAAACTTTATTCAAGAGATGCTTACAAAGAACAAGTACAAATCCTAATGAATATTAATATAAAAATAAGTATACACTCTTAGGATTCTGCTAAAAGATAATAAATATAAAGATTGTGCCGATCTCAGCAGATAGTTAATTCATCTCTGTGTATGAGACTTGCACTTCTAACCAACCATATTTGCTTAGGGTTACAAAAGTCCGCAGAACAGTGTAAACACAAAGATCACAGAGACAACGACTTAACATAAGGGTAACACGCTATATTACTGAGATTTATATACAGTGTGTGTGTATGTGTATATATATATATATATATATATATAAAAAAAACTGAGATATAGATGTAGGCTGCAAAGCCGTCAGCATGTTTCTGTCCCTTGCTAAAAAGGGTTGTGACAGGGAGGGCATCCGACGTAAAAACCTCTGCCAAATCAAAACATGCGAATTCGCTGTGGCGACTCCCGAGTAAAAGCCAAAAGGAAGACAGAATATGTACAGTGTATGTGTATATATATATATATATATATATATATATATATATATATATATATATATATATATATATATATGGGATTTTCTGAGTAGATCCTTCCGTAGGAGAGTGCTCAATACTTTTTGGTAGAGCAAATAACAATAAAAATAAAAGGATAGGACAAAGACTTTCTATTGAAACTCCATTTATCACTACACACACACACACACACACACACACACACACACACACATAACTCTGTCTGTAGTTTGTAAAGAATGAATGCAGTGTCATTGCGTCATTCCGTCAGCATACTACGTAGGTACGTCTAAACTCAAATTTTGACTTTTTTTTGGGGTGGGACGTAAAATCGAAAAAACGGATGAACGTAAGTTGGGGTACTGTATATGTTCATTGTTTTTTCTACACAAAGTTAGCAACTTAATTTGGATTTATACTCATTCACTCAATCAGATGATTCGCTGTGGCGACTCCCGAGTAAAGTGAAAAAACCAAAAGGAAGACAGACAGACTCATTCACTCACTCATAAATTTGTTAAACTGTTTAATCCTATTCGGGTCATGGGGAGGCTATGTCTATCTCAGCCAATATTGGTTAAAATCAGGGTACACACTGAACAGCACGCAAAAACCATCACATGGCCAACACACACATTCGCACTAGTATCTAGGGACAGTTTGGAACAGCTAATTTTGTCTTTGGACCATGGAACTCAACCAGAGCACAAGAGGAATCCCACAGAAACATGAGGACAAACATGCAGAATATGGGAGCACTTCTCACAGAAACACTTAAACCCAGGATCTTCTGGCTGTGAGGCATGCATGCCAACCAATGCACCACCGTATTGCCCACACATCTCATTTATAGTGTCTTATAAACCAGAACTGCCCAATTTAGTGCAACCATCAAGAGGAGGAATTCACAGATATACAATGTGTTAAAGATTATAAGAGATTGTCAACTACCGTTTTATAATGCCATCCAGAATTACTGGCTAACTTCAACCATCGTTCTCATTCAAACTACTCTATAGTAACACTATACGCTCCATACAAGTACAATATGTCTAAAATGATAAACATTAAATGGCTAACTACCAGCGTTATCAGATACAGTAAAACCTCCGCTGACGAACGCTTAAGATCACGAACTTTTCGCCTCAAGAACATTAAATTTGCGAGCATATAGTCTCTGCTGACGAACTAGTTTTCGGCGGACGAATCAAACCACGCGGTCGAACAGCGCCACGGTGGCGGCCACGAGAAGTTGACGCACGCTCACGGCGTCACAGTTCATCACACCCCTTTCTTTGAGTGCGGAAGTGGTTTGTGTTTGCTAGACATTTTGGACCATATTGAGTGTACTTTTGCTATTATGGGACCGAAAAAGACCCCACCACAGGCGGAGATCATTGAAAAACACGAACGAGGTGTGCGTTTGTGTGACTTAGCGTCCCAGTACCAGTACAAGGAACAAGGAAGCTATTAAGGGTGCATGTGTGGCTAAGGGTGTTTCCAAACAGTAGGCGTTTCCAAACACTCCTTCCAAACAGTAAGTCCCTCCCTCCCTCCTCCTCCCACTCCATTCCATCAAGCCATCAACTACCATCACAAAGGTAAATAAAACGACTTTATTATACAGTACAGTTTATTTCTTTAATTACAATACAATAGCACATTTATTATACATAAAATAAGGTATATTTTTGTGTAGTTTTAAGGCTTATTTAGTAGAAAATTATGTTTTATGGGGACCTAGGAACGGATTATTCTCATTTTAATGGTTTCTTATGGGAAATAAATGTTCGGAAGACGAACTTTTCGCCTTACACACACTTTCTGGGAACCAATTATGTTCGTGAGCTGAGGTATCACTGTATTAGCAAGATACATGACTGACAGAAATACAGCACGAAGTAACAAGCGCCAGAATTGTTTATCATATCACAAGGGTGTAAATAAAAATTTATTTAATAGATTTCCGAGTAGAAATTTCCAACAGCACCAACCGTGATGTATGACTTCTCACTGCTACGCCTCCCACTGCTCCTGCAATTACAGCCATTATTTAATTACAGACCAGGAGTAACTGTTAGAGATACAGCCCTAATTCCCTATAGCATCATCCAGTGTGCAAACCAGCGTGTCAGCTTTTATATATTCAGCTGGTTTCCAGACAGATTCCTGAGCAACACTTTATCAGCCTTAATTTTTGTATGTGTGTACGCATCAAACAAGTTCCAAAAAAATAAAGTAAAATATAAATCAATATATGGTGAAGTAATCCTGACATTTCATCAGTTTTCCATGCATCTTGGAATTCTGTCTACCAGTCTTTCTCGTTGCTCTTGGATAACTTTGTGTCACTTCTGATGCAAAAAATGAAATCAGATCAGCTTTACTTAATGGCTTCAGACCATCCATCTTATTCTTGATCACATTCCACAGGTTTTTAACTGGGGTTCAGGTCTGAAGATTTAGTTATGATCTTGTGGTTCTTCGCCTACATTTACATTTACAGAATTTAGCGGATGCTCTTATCCAGAGCGATTTAGAGAAGAGCTTCAAAGTTTCTATCAGTAAATATATTCTTATACTGGTTTCTTAGAACACAGAATAAGTCTGCTGTCAGTCAATCTCAGTCAGTAGGTGTTCTGTGGGCTTTTTTGTGTGTGTGTATGTGTGTTTGTATACAACATAGTGCAAATCTAAGTACTGCTGGAAAAGGTAAGTTTTCAGATGTCGTTTGAAAATACCCAGTGACTCAGCTGTCCAGAGGAAATTCATTCCATCGCCGTGGAGCCAGAACAGAGAAGAATTTAGTCACATTTTTTTCCTTGTCCGTTGGTAGAGGGGGAATCAGTCTATCATTGCTGGAGGATCTGAGAGAACGTGGTGCAGTGCAAGGTGTGATAAGTGCTTTGAGGTAGTAAGATGCAGGTCCATTCTGGGCTTTGTAGGCAAGCATTGGTGTTTTAAATCGAATGCGAGCAGCTACACGGAGCCAATGGAGTCACAGTGATGTGAGAATATTTGGAAAAGTTGAAAACAAGCCATGTAGCTGCATTCTGGATCATTTGCAAAGGTCAAATTTTGATCAAAAGGTAGACCTGCTCGGAGTGAGTTGCAGTAATCTAGTCTTCATATGACAACGGATTGAACAAGTAGTTCTGAGTGGCCTTACCGGAAAGAAATGGACATATATTATCACAACAAACATTTGTGTTCAAATAGTGAGCATACCTGCTACAAGTTAGAATGTTAATAGTATAACACTATTATGTTTCTAAAGCTCGCTAAATAGGCAAGTAAAAATAGCGGAATTCTGCTAAATAGCGGAGATCCCTGTTCACTGGAATTTTTTCGAACTTGTGCTGCACAAATACAGACTTTTTCCGTTTTGAATTATTACTGAACATTCTGCACACTGAGGAATATCCTGGGCAAGAACTTATTTTTTTTTACTTTTACAAATAAATAAACCTACAAGACTTGAATGATGACCTGATATCAAAGATACGTTTGTCATCCACAGACCTTTCTTGAACTTTCCAAGTTTGTAACCTATATTATTTGGTGATATTCCACAGATTAGGGCCTGTGTCATTTATCAAGTCACTGACATGAAAAGATTTTTATCGTTCCAGCTGAATATCTTAATGTTTCCCTGTCAACAGTTCGACACTGACAGAAAATAGAATCGTGTTGCTATAAAGGACGTAGTTAACCTGGTCCTCAGAGGGAGTACATTCCAGCCATTTGATACACAGTGCTGTATTATTACTGTACTATTGTACAGAAACCCAATATTTAATGAACATACATAAAAAGCCATTGTGACCTTGACCTTTGAACCTTATTTTAAATACGGTTCTGTACTATGGCCTGGAGAACAACTGTTTTCACTTTAAATCTGTTCAAGTTATTGCCAAGCAACCTTCAGTGCCCATACTGCTCCTCAAACAACCAGCCACCCAGCCACTTGTACAGCATACTAAAATAATTCTCCACCGTCAAATAGCAGTTATCGGATTGGTTACCATCATGTACAAGATGATGTTCATTATTAAACAATATATGAGTGAGAGCAGTCTTTATAATTTTGATATGAGAAGAATATTATGTGAATGTAAACATTCAGGATAGGCTTTAACTTAAATGTGAATATTTTGTTCAATTTTTCTTTTCCAGCTTCTCAGACAATTTATGTCTGCACTGAGACCCATTTTACAGCTTAGTCATTGCATTTTTTTTTTGTTCATCATCATCTGCCGCTTAATCTGGAGTCGGGTCACAGGGGCCGCAGCCAATGCAATGAGATCCAGACATCCCTCTCCCCAGCCACTTCCTTCAGCTCTTCCGATGGGTCACAGAGGCGTTCCCAGAAAATCCAAGAGACATAATCCCTCCAGCGTGTTCAAGGTCAACTCCGGGGTCTCGTCCAACCGAGAAGTTCGCCCAAGCCACCTCAACTGGCTCAATAAAAACGATCATTTGTTTAAAGTATCATATTGTTCTGATTCTATCTCCTTAAATAATGCATCCGACTCTAGTTAGCAACATTAGAAAGACATTCTTCAGATTCACATTTTATTATTATTACCATTAATGTTATTATCCTCATTATTTTTATGCCAACTGTTTAAAACTTTAAACCATGTTCTCCATAAAAATCAGAAAAACACAGAAAAAGATTTCAGATTTTGGGCCGTTTTCCCCATTTTTTATACAGTAACAATCTGGTCATGTGGGTACAAGAAACTGACACACAGACTCCGTGTATGAGAAGCTGTGGATCAAAGTCACATAAAATACAGCGAGAAGCCATGAAAACAAATCCAAATTAAATAGAAATCCCTCATTGTAGAATTTCATCTCCAAAAGCCATCATTTCATCAAACTTGTCATTACATTTTTATAGTTTTAAAGTACAGTTTATATGAAGAGTTTAGAGCAATTAGAAATGCCATGAAAACCAGAAGAAGAATGGGTGCATTGTGGGTTAGAATGAGGGTGGATTTAGATAGCATCAGGTTGAAAATAAATCACTGTTGTCAGGCAACTGATGCTGCAGAAAACTCCAGAAACTCTTGTAAAGTATCTCATCAACTTGATTACTATGAATCCCTGAGGATAAACTTTTCAGAAACGAAGGGGTCGATTTACTATTGATATCTCACTGTACTAATGCTACACAATTAAACTAGCCTGCTGAAAAATAATCACTGATAATTACTGTTCTGAAAACAGTTTCTAGCTCACGATGAATAACTTCCTGCACTTCTTTTAGTTGGTCCTGTTAGAGATCACCACAGCAGATCATCCCTCTCCATCACATTCATCACCTGCATGTTATCTCTCACCATGTCCAAAAATCTTTTCTTTGGCCTTCCCCTTCTGCACCTACTAATCAGTTTCATCCTTAACGTTCTTCTACGCATCAACCGTTCACTCCTCCTCCTCCTCCTCTGCACACGCCCAAGCCATCTCCACCTGGTCTCTCTCACTTTATCCCCAAACACTCCTACCTGTGCTGTCAATCTTGCATACAAGTTTCTAATTCTGCCCAGACCGGTCACTACAAGAGAAAATCACAGTACAGTGGTACCTCGTCTCACGAGTGTCCCTTATAATGATTTTTTTCACGATACAAGCATTGAACTCGCCAAAAATCTGCTCCATCCAACGAGCAAACATTCCCTTTATGAGCTCTCCTCAAAATGTCTTTTCTGGGTCGATTATCTCAAACTCTTCCGCGTGTATTCCTCCGTGTTCCGAGAACACCTTGTGCAGTGCTTCTCAATTATTTTCTGGGACGCCCCCTCTAGGAAGAAAAAAAAAAAAAAAACATTTCACACCCCACCAACGCCCTACACGTGTCTATAAATAGTGTTTACTGCACTTCATATTGTTTGCTCAGTGTGAAAACCCCCTACACCAAATAGATACATGACAAAAAAGCATGTTCCCCAGGGTCATACATACCCCCCCAGCATCACACTGTCTTCCCCCAAAGGGGGGCATGCCTCACTATACTGGCCTTGCTGGAGCTCATTACGAGCCTTTCCTCGCTGGCATTCGTAGCGTGCACATACACAAAATTCTCCTCTGTTAAGCACCACCTCCTGCCTGCCCACGTGACATCTTCGCCACAGTCATTGATCAGAAGTATTAGTTGACTTATTGTTTATTCTTGTTTTAATATTATTTATTCTTAATGTTAATGTACATGCATTATTATTATGAAATATTTATTGTTTCTACATGTTTATCTTTATGCAGCTAACTGGGTTATCAAAGGCCGGCCATGTCTCTCACTGTCTATGGTGAGAGGTTCGTGTAAAAGAACCATTGCTGACTTTTGTAAAGAGTGGCTGCAATGCGGTCAGCGTGTTTCTGTCCCTTGCTAAAGGGTTGTGTCAGGAAGGGCATCCAACGTAAAAACCTACGCCAAATCAAATGTGCAAATCATTCACTGAAAGCTGAAAGGAAATCTCTCATCTTTAATATATTAGGTCAAATATAGGTGTTTGTGGCAGGTTATAGGAGTTTGGAAGGGGGTTGGATTGATTGGTTTCCTGTTATTTCTTTTGGGAATCATTGTTTTATCTAACAAACTGTTCAGCTTACAAGCTCACCCTCAGAACAGATTGAGATATCAGCACAAGTAAGAGGTTTTGGAGACAAAGTCAGACAGGCTAGACTGAGATCGTTTGGACATGTGCAGAAGAAGGATAGTGAGTACATTGGTAGTAGGATGCTGAGATTGGAACTACCAGGCAGAAGGCCTACAGCAGGGGTCACCAACCTTTTTGAAACTGAGAGCTACTTCTTGGGTACCAATTAATGCGAAGGGCTACCAGGTCGATACACTTGTAACAACAAATTTATTCAATTTACCTTTAATTATATGTTATGCTTAATAATTAATTATATTCATCTATGACAGGCTCAGCGACTCATGTTGTCCTTGTGGGCGGGCAACATGTTGGTGACCCCTCGCCTAAAGGAAGAGCAAAGAGAAGATTTATGGATGTGGTGAAGGAGGACATGAAGGTCTTTGGAGTAAGAGAAGCAGATGCAGAGGAGAGGGTGAGATGGAGGCAGATGATTCGCTTTGGCGACTCCTGAAGGGAACAGCCGAAAGGAAAAGAAGAAGAAGAGGTATCACTGTATCTTTGTCTCTGCCATTTCCAACTCCTGTCTTCTTTTGTCTTCAAACAGTACAGGATATTGTCAAGAAATTATTTTGAGGAAACTTCAACAATGATCAGCACCCTCCTGGGAAATCCAATTTACGATGGCGTCTACATTTCTGACATTTGACAGACATCCTTATCTCGAGCAACTAACATTTTTCAGTTTCATACAACTTAGTAGTTGAGGGTTATGGGCCTTGATCAAGGATCCGACAGTGGGATTAAACCTACAATCTTCAGATCACTAAACTTTAAGCCACCACCACCAACCTTCCAGCTTGAAAAATTCATATCATGGGAATAAACTGCTCAACACGTGTTTGTCTTTAGCATTGAATTATCATCAGTAAATTAGAAGCATTTTCATTAACCTGTATTTTGTTGTATTTGGACCTGTTCAGTCGAAGCTGGGATTTATTTTAGCAGGTTTTTGCTTTGTTATTCTGCAATGTTTTACTCTACTATGACGATAATATACAAATATAAGCTGCAACTTCTAAAACTGAAAGTCCATGCACCGGTTACATGTCAACTGTAGTCTAGTTTTAGGCAAATAAATGCTGGTCAAACTAAGAGCCATGCAAAAAAAAAAAAAAAAAAAAGTACAATGAATAGTAGTACATATATGTTTCTTAGCCGAAAGATAAAATATATTTCACTGGTGGATAGTAAATACTGTATATATAAACGCAGAACAGCATGACCGCTATTATTTATAACCACTGAAAACAAAACTAGAGTGATTTAATATTGTGTAGGTTGTGTAACAGAAATTTTAAAATAATAAAACCCTGCTGATAGAAGATATTTATTTAAAAAACACCGATTAGCCATTATGCTCGTTAATGCTACTCACCAGTCAACTGCTGTTTTGTTTTGCAAATTGAGAGTCCCAGTCAGTGTCCGTGCAGCTAGTTTAATGTTTACCGTGTACGGAATCATAGTTGTAAAGACTGTCGACACTACATAAAAACAAATAGTATTCTTGGACGATTAAATTGTGTAGAAATGAATGGCTGTCAGATAGGACTGTAAACAGGAAGTAACTGGAGTGCGTCACTCAATAGGTTCCGGAAGGGAACGATTATTTGTAAATGCGATTCCTGAATTAAACACAAGTTTGATTTGAAGTGGCGACACTTCAGTGAAGATATTTTAAAGTTAAATGATGACTTTGAGATCATATGTTAAAATTTTATCTTTCCTTATATATTTTTTTTCTTTTTTTTGTTCCAACCCACCTGTTTTTCAAGTGATCAAAAAAAAAAAAAATTGGAAACCATATCCACAGGTGTTTCTTGTTGATCAGGTCCATCCTGTTTCATTGGTTGGGTAAAAAAAATTACAGTTCTGAATATCTACTCTTGACTCAAGTTGTGTTCTGAAAACATATTGTTTGAAGAAAAAAAAATCACTATTAACAAAAGTCAGGTCCAGTTGGGATGAGACATCAAAGTGCCTGAATCTATATTGTTCTAACATTATATCAATTTTTCAAAAGTTATTACATATATCTGTACATTTTCCTAGTATGATTTAACTAAGTACTGTGGACGATAATTCTGTACATTCATTTCCTAAACTACTTAAATCTCATCAGTGGGGCTGGTGGAG
This sequence comes from Plotosus lineatus, assembly GCA_024760905.1. Taxonomy (NCBI): domain Eukaryota; kingdom Metazoa; phylum Chordata; class Actinopteri; order Siluriformes; family Plotosidae; genus Plotosus; species Plotosus lineatus. Next base: position 12,894,881 of record CM045736.1, on the reverse strand, counting down.
TAGTGATTAGGGTGCTGGGCTTATGATCAGGAGGTTGTGTGTTCAAGTCCTGCTAAGATCCCTGGGTTAGGTCTTAACCGCAAGTGTGCCTCTGTTCACCCTGCAGTATAAATGGGAACCAGAAAAAATATGCTGGAAAGGTAACCTGTGATGGACTTGCCTCCCATCCAGGAGTTGTACTCCTAGTTGCTTCATGCTATGGAAACTGGGGATAAGCACTGACTTGATGAGCCATTAGGCTCGGGTGGAAAAAGCCCAAAGGACTTTATCTTACTTTTTAAATCTCATCAAGGTCACAGGGAGGCTGGCACCTCTTTTGGCCGACTCTGGGTGAAGGCTTTTTAAACCCTTAACAGCTCGCCAGGCCATCGCAGGAGCAACACTCACACAACCATTCACTCTCACACCTGAGGGCAATTTGTAACCGCCAGTTAACCTAATGTGCATGTTTTTGGACAGTAGGAGGAAACCAGATTGCCTGGAGGAAGCCCGTGTAAACACAGGAAAAGCATGTATACTCCACACAGAAATGCCTGAGCTTAAGAATATAACCCCTGACCTAGGATTAAGTGATTTGGCAAATGAGTGTATGAATACTGTAAATCAATAACAATAATTAATGATTTATGGATTACTTAGAAACTGGTTGCTATGTCCCAAGAGTCAAAGTCAGTAGTTGAGGATCAGTCTGACAGAACTCATGTCCTTGGCTGCCTCCCAACTCACAACGCACCCAACAACTATAGCCCCTCCCACAGGTCGTGGCTCCATGGGAGGACAGACCTATGTTTCCTTTTCGATTTGGGCCCGGCCAGACTCAATGGGCAGAAGCTCGACCACCAGGCGCTCGCCTTCGAATCCCTCCCCAAGGCCTGGATCCAGGCGGGACCCCGGTGACCCGTGTCCAAGCAAGGGGAACAATGTCCTTCCATGTCTCTCCATCGGGGTCTTTTGAACCGTGCTTTGTCTGGCCCTTCACCTTGGAACTTGTTTGCCTTTGGTTGACCTTACCAGGGGCATAATGGCCCTGACAACATAGCTCCTAGGATCATTAGGACCCAGCTCAGTGTTCCCCGTGGAAGAGCTGGAGGAAGTGACTAAGCAGAGGGACATCTGAACCTCATTGCTTTGGCTTCTCTCATTTCATTTTATGAACTGCTTTATTCTTTACAGTCACAGAGGGGCTGGAGCACATCCCAGCTGACTCTGGGCAAAGGCTGGGTACACCTTGAACAGCACACCGCTCCATAGCAGGGCAAATGTACAACCACTTACACAGCTCGGGGCAATTTGCAACAGCCAGTTCGCCTAAGGTACATGTCTTTGGACTTTTGGACAAAACCGGAATACCCTGAGGAAACACATGCAGGCATGGGGAAAAATTCACAAACTAATGCACAAGAATGGGAATCAAACTCAGGACTGTCACGCAGTAAAGCAGACGTGTTAACCACTACACCACTATGCTGCCCTACTCATTGTAGACATCAAACAATGAATGAGTTTGGTCATAGAGCGTTTGATTTCATTTCAGTGTCAAAGAATTGAATGTGAAATGTCTCGCTATTCAAAACTCATTAACATACTATCCTGTCTTGTTTTTGTCCAGAATCAGAAGTAGGCTTCATGGTCGTGAATGAAGTGGGGGGGGGCACGGTGATGGAGTAGTTACCACACAACAAGAAGGTCCTTTGTCGAGCCTCAGGTTCAGGCATTTCGGAGTGGAGTTTGCACATTCTCGCCATGCTTGAGAGGTTTCTTCTCATCGTCCATAACCATGCACGTTCGGTTAATTGGCTGTTCCAAATTGCCCCCTAGATGAGAATGTGAGTGTGAAGTGTGATGTGTGTTGGTTCTGCGATGGTCTGACAAGCTTAAATGTGTAGCCTGCCTTCAGCCTTAGATTCAGGGTGTACTCTGCCTTCACTCAGTGTCAGCTGAGGTAGACTCCAAGCGATCCTAATAGGATTACGCCAGTCAAACAATGGGCAAGTGAGTGGGATTCACATGTGACATTTTGGTATGTTATCCAACTAGCAGGTGCCTCGTGTGCTAACATGGCGTAATTTTTTTTGTGTTTATGTATCTCAGGAATGGTATTGTAGATGTATATATGGGGAGGGACAGGTTGGTGTCCATTTTGTGAGGTACGATGCAGGACGCTCATCATCCTTGGCAGGTTTTACTGCACAACAAAAGCCTGGCGCTGCTTTTTTCATCTGAGCTACAGCCACATACAACTGCTTCCCAGTCCAAATCCTGCCTTTCATCTCCCTCCTGGCCCTCATAGTTTCCTGGGGAGAGAAGAAGGAAGCAATGCCAAATCCCTTGGAGCAGCCATTCCTCATCATCACCTAAAGGACAGCAAGGGAAGCTAAACATGAGGAGAGACAAGCACTGATAAAGTTTTTCATAAGTGACACTCTTCATGTATTATAATGCAGCCATGAGGCAGGGGGTCACTCACCAGTGTCTCTCCCCCTTATGCCGGTCCCAAACCGGGATAAATGCAGAGGGTTGCGACAGGAAGGGCATCCGGCGTAAAACCTCTGCCACATTAAAAATGCAAATGGTCAAAACAAAATTCATACCGGATCGGTCGAGGCCCGGGTTAACAACGACTGCCATCAGTGCTGTCAACCAACAGGGTGCTGATGGAAATTGGACTACTGTTGGTCAAAGACGAAGAACAAGGGAGATGTACAGAGTTGTGGCAACTACAGAGGGATAAAGTTGATGAGCCATACAATGAAGTTATGGGAAAGAGTAGTGGAAGCTAGACTAAGGGCAGAGGTAAGGTCGTTGGAGTAAGAGTAGAAGATGCAGAGGATAGGGAGAGATGGAGGCAGATCATTTGCTGTGGTGACCCCTGAAGGGAACAGCCTAAAGGAAAAGAAGAAGAAGACACTCTTCATGTATTATGTTCAAAAAAGTCATTCTGTATATGTAAATACAAATTACTCCATCTCAAAGGGCACATGGTGTTTTCAACCTTCCCAAATTTTCCCACACCACACTACTGCTACAATCTCTCCACTGGCTTCCTGTAGCTGCTCACATTCAATTTAAAATACTACTGCTCGCCTACAAAGCCAAAAATGGACCTGCACCTTCTTACCTCAAAGAAGTTGTCACACCTCACACTGCACCGTGTTCTCTCAGATCCTCTTGCACTGTGAGACTTATCCCTCCCTCTACCAAGGGACAAGGGAAAATTCGTTTAAACTCTTTTCTATTCTGGCTCCACAGTGGTGGAATGAACTTTCTCTGAAAATCCAGACAGCTGAGTCACTGGGTATCTTCGAATGATGGCTAAAATGTACCTTTTTCAGCAATAATTAGATTAAGCACTATGCTGTATTCAAACACACACACACACTACACCTACCATTTTGAGTTTGACTGACGGTATACTTATTCTGTGTTCTAACAAACCAGTTCAGGAATATATTCAGTGATAGAGACTTTAAAGCCCTTCTGTAAGTCGCTCTGGATTAGAGCATCTGCTCAATGCTGTACGTAAATGGAATTGGAAATGGTTAGCACACTCACTTCAGAGCAAAAAGGTGGTGTGGTCGAGTCTCAAGCTCTGCGAGGTCATTTCCTGTGAGGAGTTTGTATGTTCTCACCATGTTTGCATGGGTTTCCTCCAGGTACTCTAGTACCCCCAGTCCAAAAACATGCAAAGTGATGTTCCAAATTGACCCCAAGTGAAAACGTGAATGGTTGTCTTTTGCCATGCAGTGGTTTGGAGAGCTGTTCCCACCTTTGTCCAGTGTCGGCTGAGATAGGCTCCAACCTCCTAGCAACTGTAGTAGGATTCATCAGTTTAGCAAATGAGTGCATGATTACTCTCCTTCATTCTAGTCCTATCCTGATATTAATGGCGTGCTATATGAACTGCGACTTTTCTTAATGTATCTAAAAGTAAATTTCAGTTGTACCTGATTGTATAAATCTTTTACTTCTACTCACCTGCGATTCATAAAAGCATTTAAATTACTTGGATTCCTGACTCAATACAAACTCAAGACGAAAGTTTCTGGGTAAATAAATAATACCAAAATTATCAACACACCATAACCACAGCAGTTAATGAATAACTCTGCATTTGTGTCTGCTAGCTCTATGACCGTCATAGAAAATTATGTCAATGCTATTCATATGCAGCCTGCTGGTAAAGGGCAACACCAGGGGAAAAAAAGACATGAAAGCATGACGCATAGCGCAGGATTGAGAGTATTTGTTTTCATCACGCACTGGGAGCCCCCAAAGGCAAACCAGAGGGGGTAAAAACCCCAGGTATCCTTGGTGATGGAAGATTAGAAAAGGTACCTAATGTCCAGGTTGTAGAAATATAGTCTAGTGAAAGGGCACTGCATTAAGGAACAGCGTGTGAGGACCACATATACTGGCTGGACATTTAAATTTATGAGCTTCTTTCTTGCAGGTATTCCTACACTTTGGACTACTATGTATTTAAAAAGTGCTGTTCTTCAGAATTTATCCTGGAACTTGATGAAAATAATAATCACATAAATATTAACATTAAATGGCGTGGAACGGTGGTGTAGTGGTCAGCACATCCACCTCACAGCAAGAAGATCCTGGCTTTGATTCCCAGCTCGGGTGTTTCTGTGTGGAGTTTGCATGTTCTCCCCGCGCTTGTATGGTTTCCTCTAGGTACTCTGGTTTCCTCCCACAGTCCAAAAATATGCACAGTAGGTTAATTGGCTGTTCCAAATCTCCTCTAGGTGTGAGTGTGAGTATGAATCGTTGTGTGAGTGTTGGCCCTGCAATGGCCGAGTGAGTTGTTAAGGGTGTATCCCGCCCTCACCCACAGTCGACTGAGATTTGCGCCAGCCTCCATGCAATCCTAACTAGGATTAAGCGGTTCAGAAAATGAATGAATAACAGAAAATGGAGGAGTGATTAGCACGTTCATCTCACAGCAAGAAGGTCCTGGGATTGAGTCCTGGGCTGGGCTGTGTGGAGTTTGCATGTTCTCCCCATGCTCGTGTTGGTTTCTTCCAGGTATTCAAGGTTTCCTCCAACAGTACAAAAACATTCATTTATTTATTTTCTTGACCACTTAATAATAATTAGGGTCGCGGGGGGCAGGTGCCCGTTTCAGCCGACTCAGGGCGAGGGGGGTGTACACCCTGAACAGCATGCCAGGTCATCGCAGGGCTAGTCCAAAGACATGCACATTAGGATAATTAGCTGTTCCAGGTCTGGGACTGCATTTACAAATTGTGTAAACATCATCATCATCATTTTCTTCCACTTGATTCGGAGTCGGGTTACGGGGGCAGCAGCCTAAGCAGTGGGATCTATACGTCCCTCTAGCCAGACACTTCCTCCAGCTCTTCCAGGGGGACTGTAAGGTGTTTTCAAATCAGTCGAGAGACATAGTCTCTGCAGTGGGTCAACCAAGCTGTCTTCTCCCAGTTGGATATGCCCGAAACACCGTACCAGGGAGGCATTTTGGGAGGAGTTCTTATGAGATGACCAACACACTTCAACTGGCTCTTTTTCAACACAGAGCAGTGGTACTACTCTGAGCTCCTCCCAGAAAGCTGAGCTTCTCACCCTATCTCTGAGGGAAAGCCCCATCACTCTGCAAAGGAAGTTCATTTCAGCCACTTATATCCGCATCTGCAGGCTAGTCTACAGTATATATATATAAACTATTATTAAAACTTTCCAAAACATTCATTCACTTTCTGTAACTGCTTAATCCTAATGAAGGGCACAGGGAGGCCCATCCCAGCCGACTCCGGGTGAGGGCAGAGTACACCCTGTATGGCTTGCCAGGCCATCGCAAGGCAGAAACACTGGGTGCACTGGGGAAGTTTGAAAGGAAAAGAGTACAAGACGGTGGTGAGGCCAGCGATGTTGTATGGTTTAGAAACAGTGGCGCTGAGGAAAAGGCAGGAGGCAGAGCTGGAGGTAGCAGAGATGAAAATTCTGAGGTTCTCTCTGGGAGTAACGAGGATGGATAGGATCAGAAATTAGTACATCAGAGGGACAGCCCATGTAAGATGTTTTGGAGACAAAGTCAGAAAGGCTAGATCGAGATGGTTTGGACATGTACAGAGGAGGGATAGTGAGTATATTGGCAGTAAGGATGCTGAGGTTGGAACTACCAGGCAGAAGGTCTAGAGGAAGACCAAAGAAGAGATTTATGGATGTGGTGAAGGAAGACATGAAGGTCATTGGAGTCAGAGAAGAAGATGCAGAGGACAGGGTGAGATGGAGGCGGATGATTTGCTGTGGAGACCCCTGAAGGGAGCAGCCGAAAGGAAAAGAAGAAGAAGAAGAAGTGCACTGGGGGAGTTTCTAAAGCATCTGAAGAAATATCTGTGCATAAGGAGAAGACCAAAAATAAATACTGGATGATTTTTAGCCTCTCGGACAGCACTGCATTAAAAACAAAAAGGATTCAGTCATGAGAATCACTGCATGGGCTCAGGAGCACTTCCAGAAATCCCTGTCTGAAAGTTTCCATGCCATCCATATACATGTACACGTTTATTATGCAGTCAAACAATGTTCTAAGTGTAATAGTGCACAATGCTGTTTATGACCCTCAACATGTCGACTTGTTCAACTTATCCTACTTTGTTTCATCCATTTTTTTAATAGTTATGTCCATTAACATCCTTTCAATTGTATTACTATATTTTGATAGCACTTTGTGATATCTTGTGGTCATAAAAACTACACTAATATAGTATAAGTTGGAATGATGGAGAAGACTATTTTCACTGGTTTTTTTTTTTTGTTTTTTTTTTTTTTTTCATTTTTCAAGAAATAGTTATGCCTCTTTTGATGGAGTCTCTCTGGCTGTCACGGAACTTGAACTTTAACCACTGACCAGAAACTTTAATTCCCGCTTCTAATATCCGTCTCATGCAAGATCTCTACGCTGGCTGATTGCCGAATATGGTGCACTGTGTAAAATACATCAGTAGATTCCATATCAAGAACCCCACCCCCAACACTTTGCACTTTCCACTTCACAGAGTATTAACTGGAATGTCGCCCAGACCTGCAAGCTTACCAAAGACATTTGGTTTTTCAATTCATATTGCTGAGAAAATATATTATATAATTCCATTCACCAAATCTCCACTGGATACTGTATTTTCCTCCCAAAGTACAGTATAAAGACACCCATATTCAGTGTTCCAAATTGCCCCTAGGTGTAAATTTGAATAGTTTTGTGAGTGTGTGTGTGTGTGTGTGTGTGTGTGTGTGTGTGTGTTGCCTTGCGATGAGCTGGTGAGCTCTTCAGGGTGCAGCCCACCTTTGCTCAGAATTGGTTAAGATAGGCTTCAGCCTCCCTGTGACCCTAATAGGATGATGTAAGGGAAATTATTGAATGAATATAATTTTTTTTTTTTAAGAAATCGAAAGGGTATTCTGCCATCTCTAGATGCCTCTGCCAGATCCTGACACATCTCCTGTTTTTTTTTTTTTTTTTTTGCTCCTGCTGCCTCAGAAATCTCTGGATTCACACTCATGCTTTTCTGCTGCTCATTCGTCTTCAATGGATATTCCGAAATATAATTTATAATTATAATTAAAAAAAAAAATCATTTCATGCTCACCTTTGCTTCAATGGTTTATCCTACCTGGATACTACAGACATAACAAATGTTATAATCATAAAGGCTTTCCTGTGTTTATCCCAAAATTCTTATCCATCATGTGATCATTCCAAGCACCATAATATAATCCAAAATAGATTTTCCCCCTTCTCTTCTCATTCTAGATTGCATTTTCATTGCCACTTTAACCCCCCATGTGTGCTGAATAGGTATGCGGATCTGTACACACAATGAGCCTGGGGATAGCGAGCACGAGGATTCGTAACTGAGCAGAAGCAAAGAGACTCAATTTCAATGTCAATGTTCAATGTCGTGCATTTATGACTTTCATATCTTGCCGTCAAACAGCAATGACCTCAATATTTCAGCATATGAACAGTGCATAGTACGGATTATTATAAAGCATTTGATTGTTATTCTATTCATCTGCGTACAAATAAGTTCATTGTGTAAATGTGAAGTACAAATGAGTCCATATGTAAACAAGTTCTATTTTTAATGTTAATCTTAAATCTTGAATTTTGTGCACAACTTTGGGCATGGAAGTAGTGGCCTCATGATAAGGTGCTGGATTACCATCAAAAAGTTGCGGGCTCAAGCTCCACTGTCAATGGTTGTCACTGCTGTCCCCCCAACAGGACAGCAAACGGGGTTGTCGAAGGCCAGCCATGTCTCTCACTGTCTGTGATGAGAGGTGTAAAAGAACCATTGCTGACTATCATAAAGAGAAGTGTTTCTGCCCTGTGATGGCCTGGCGAGCTGTCCAGGGTGTACTCTACCCTCGGCTGAGATGGGCACCAGCCTTCCTGAGACCCTAATTAGGATTAAGTGATTTAAAAAAAGAATGAATGAAAATTATGCATATTTTTATTTTTTTTTAAATATTATACATCCTGGAATAAAAATCTTTAAAGGTGCCTTTTAGTTATTTTTGTTTGTCCTTTCTTATTATTTTCATATACATTCCCAGGCAATAAAATCCACATGGAACATTTATTAAGATGCAAGATGTGTGGACATGAACTCTGAACCATGCTTAAAACCAAGACCATAGTAGGGGTCAAAACGCAGATAGACAAAGTTCAACAACGATGAACCACAATCAGAAACACTCAAGTATAGGAGCAAAAAAAAAAAAAAAGTGGACACACACGCGCACACACACACACACACCCACACACCCACACACACACCCACACATACTTCTGTTTACTCTCTTCGGTCCTCTCAATGTCCCACTTCTTCTTGGCTAACCTCTTCTTTTGTACACACTCCTGAACTTCCTCATTCCACCACCAAGTTTCCTTATCTACTTTCCTTCCAGAGGACACACCAAGTACTCTCCTACCGGTTTCCCTGATCACATTGGCTGTGGTTGTCCAGTCCTCTGGAAGCACTTCCTGACTACCCAAAGCCTGTTTCAACTCCTCCTTAAAGACAACACGACACTCTTCCTTTTTCAGCTTCCACCACTTTGTCTTCTGCTCTGCCTTTGCCTTTTTCACCTTTCTCACCATCAGTGTCATCCTGCACACCACCATCCTATGCTGTTTGGCAACACTCTCACCCACTACTACTTTGCAGTCACTGACTTCCTTCAAATTACATCGCCTACACAAGATGTAGTCTACCTGTGTGCTCTTACCTCCGTTTTCATAAGTCACCCTATGCTTCTGTTTCTTCTTGAAGAAAGTATTCACCACAGCCATTTCCATCCTTTTTGCAAAATCAATCAACATCTGTCCTTCTGTGTTCCTGTCCTGGATACCAAACCTGCCCATCACTTCCTCGTCCCCTCTGTTGCCTGCACCAACGTGTCCATTGAAGTCTGCTCCAATGACCACTCTTTCACCTCTGGGGGTACTCTGCATCACTTCATCTAACTCACTCCAGAATCGCTCCTTCTCTTCTAGCTTACATCCTGCCTGTGGGGCATAAGCACTAACAACATTGACCATCACGCCTTCAATTTCTAACTTGAGACTCATCACTCTGTCTGACACTCTTTTCACTTTTAGAACATTCCTGACAAACCCCTCCTTCAAGATGACTCCTACTCCATTTCTCTTCCCATCCACACCATTATAAAACAGTTTAAACCCTGCTCCTAAGCTTCTAGCCTTTCTACCTTTCCACCTTGTCTCCTAAACGCACAGTATGTCCACCTTCCTCCTCTGCATCATGTCAGCCAGCTCCCTATCTTTTCCTTGCATAGTTCCAACATTCAAAGTCCCCACTCTCAGTCCTTGGCTCACGCATTTCCTCTTCTCTCTCTGCCTACGGACACGCCTCCCACCTCTCCTTCTTCGACGTCTTCGACCAACAGTAGTCCAATTTCCATCAGCACCCTGTTGGTTGACAGCACTGATGGCGGTCGTTGTTAACCCGGGCCTCGACCGATCCGGTATGAATTCTGTATTGATCATTTGCATTTTTAAATGTGCCAGAAGTTTTACGCCGGATGCCCTTCCTGTCGCAACCCTCTGCATTTATCCGGGCTTGGGACCGGCATAAGGGGGAGAGACACTGGTTAGTGCCCCCTATATATAATATATATATATATATATATATATATATATATATATATATATATATATATATATATATATATATATATATATATATATATATATATTCAACAGATTCTGCCTATTTTCCTTTGGTTGTGGAACCCTGTACCTTTTTTGCATGTCATGTTGTCTTTGGCTTTCCACACATTTATTACCGTGTCTGGTTACCTGCCTTAGTAATCGGGCTATTTACACCCAACATTTTGTGCCAGATTGATCCTGGGTATATTGTCAGGGTTTTCCTGCATTATTAAGTTTTTGATCTTGCCTGTTCTTGGGCCACACTTTTGTTTTTGAACACCTTTGCTTTACTTTTGTTTTGACTTTTTGGGATTCTCTGACCATTGTATGTGTTTCTTGAGTGTTTTAGCGTACTTGCCAGTTTAAGAAACCTTGTGCTCTCCCTCACTTTATAAAGCGAGTGGATCCCCTTTGCCCTTGTATAAAAAACACTAATAATAAGGTAAGCAACATCTTTGGACAGGCCTAGCATGGTCTTCCAAAACTCCTCAATTTGGGTTTAATGTCTCCTTAGTGGGGCAGTAGTGGCCCGGTGAGAAGGTGCTGGAGTAGTGATCCCAAGGTTATGGGTTTAAGCCCCACTGTCAACGGTTGCCACTGCGCCCCCCCCCCCCCCCCCCCCCCCCAAGTGCAGCTAACTGGGTTATCAAAGACTGGCCATGTCTCTCACTGTCTGTGGTGAGAGGTTCATGAAAAAAGAACCATTACTGTCTTTCATCAAGAGTAGCTGCATGTTTGTCAGTGTATTTCCACCCTGCAATGGCCTGGTGAGCTGTCCAGGGTGTAGTCTGCCCTTGGCCAGGAGATGGGCTGAGATGGGCACCAGCCTCCCTGCAACTCTAATTAGGATTAAGCAGTTCAGAAAATGAAGGAATGAAAAACTAATTGGCAGACAATCATTATAATATGATATCAATAATTTATCATTAATTACTGTAATGACATGATAAGCGCCCAGGGTGCTTAAAAATTGGAGTAGGTGGGCGCTTATTTGAATGTTACCAGCGGAGTGGAACGGTAAGTGCATATTACCATCGAGGTGGAAAACATGAATAATTATAGCACAATAAAGCTGAAATGGGAACCAGCCTCCCAGTGGATCAAATGGATTTAGTCTAAATCTGATAGCTGTTCAAATCATGACTATGCAACAAGCTACCAACATTGGAGGCAGAGAACAATGGGGGGGGGGGGTGTTTACTAGGTGTTTATTGCAATGACATCAGAGGATTACAGGAAAACTGCAAAAATTGTTGCACGCCTATAAATTAAACATAAACAAGGAAGTGGTGTACATCTTATTTTTGCAGAGGATGATAATGATTAATGGAAAAGTTGTACAGTATTGTTTAATCAAAATAACTTTCAGGCAGAGTGCATGAGAGTTGTTGAATTTGTGGGAATTATTGTGATCGCAGCATCCCAAATTCCTGGAGGAACTGATTGACTCTTTCCTACAGTTGAGTGCACAAGTTTGAATCCTCCTTGGTTTTTTAATTTTGAAATCGCCGACACTTGCTTTCCTAAATAAGATTTAGATCACAAGATGCGTGGTAAAGTCAGACTTGGGCACATCCCTCTTGATCTGCAGACTCACTCGGGAGATTTTGTTATGTGTCATCTGGCAGATGTTGTAACATAAATGTCAAAAAGAATAAGTAAAGATCTGTTCAGCAGTCTTGCAAGGTCAAAACTATTCTGTACGGAGAGGCTTTTACTGAGAGAATTCAAAGTATACAGTTGATATAACAGAAGCTGGAGACTAATTTAAATGCAAAGTGCTCTCAATGTCTATATTACTATCCGAAATGCAAATCTTGTTTAGGTCAAAGGTGATAGTGGGAAGAAGTACTCCCTGAGCTCAAATATGTAAGAGAGGAGCCAGACAAAAGGAAACCCATCCAACTGATGTTTTGGATTAGAAATAATTTTTCAGGATCAGAGTTGGTCATAGACAGAACGTCTAGAGGCAGAACTATTAATATCGTGCCCCCACTCTGATCACATTCCATTTGCACTTCACGTGCAAAGACCTGATACATATATATATATATATATATATATATATATATATATATATATATATATATATATATATACATACACATACACACACACACACACTGGTACCTCACCTTAGGAAATTAATCTGTTCCAGAAGTGGCTTTGTAACCTGATTTTTTTCATAAGTTGAGCCGCATTTGACATGTAAAAGGCCTGATTCGTTCCAAGACCCCAATACTACTATCCCCTAAACCCTTTAAAAATTATGAAAGGATACCTTTTAAGGCCTCCTTCTGCTTCAATATCATACTGATAGTCGACTGGTTTGGCCATATTCCTTTGCGATATCATGCATGTGTTGACCATGTCTTCTTAGCACAGTTATAATCTTACAAATGTTTATGCGAGATTAAAAGCCTGAGCCAAAAAATAAAGTTGCAATGAGCACACTTGAAAAACTCACGAAATAACAGTAACTCATGCGTCATGGGTATTATGGAGATGCAGCTCCATAATACATAATAGCCAACTGGAGGGAGCTGCTTCATGGGTATTATGGGGATGCAGCACTATAATAGCCAATGGGAGGCCAGCGGGGTGGGATGTTGGGAGATAGCGAATGGGAGAGCAACTCGCACATTGTTTGAATTTTTGAGATGGTGCGTTTCGTAACATGGATTTGTTTCGTATCCAGAGATGGAAATTTTACGTAAATGTGTTTTGCAACTTGGATTTTTCGTTTGTCTGGTCTTTTGTAAGGTGAGGTACCACTGTGTGTGTGTGTGTGTGTGTGTGTGTGTGTGTGTGTATATATATATATATATATATATATATATATACATATATATACACACACACACACACACACACACACACAGACAGACACACACACATACACACACACACACACACACACACACACTGTATTCAATGTGATAAGCGCCCAGGACGCTATGAAAATTGGAGCGGGTGAGCGCTTATTAAAATGTTCCCAGCGGAGTGGAAGGGTAAGTGCTTATTTACATCGAGGTGGAAAACATGAATAATAACAGAACAATAAAAGTGTTTTACTGGTATTTGTGTTATTCATTTTGTGTTATCAACCAAACTACTTACATGAAAGCTGAAAATAAACAGAAAACAGCATAATTAAAAAAAAGATCCCTTAAAAAAATATTCCTCCCGGTGCTGTTCCTTTAAACATTTTCCTGGAAGTAAAATCGAGCCAATGAGCACGAATGTCAACTTTAGCACATGGCACATTGAACCAATCAATACGAACATAAACAAAAGCACATGTCCAGGAACATGCTTAAATTTATGAAGTTAGTGAGCAGGAGAATCGGGTGAAAAATACTCATCATCACTTTCTGGTCAGTCCATATCTGGCTCATTGCTCCATTCATTCAGACCATCCCATAGTTTTGCTGTAGCAGTTTCTAATGGTTCATCGGTTGTTGGACATTTACCGAGAGAACACAGAAAAATATTTTCCTGTTTTTTAAAGCATGGAGGAACAATCAAATGTGTTGTTACCGATGAACATTATAGACATTCCGTAGTGGCAGGGAGTCCCAAAATATCGTATGAACTCACTTGTACAGGCAGTGAACGCCTCATTTTATGGTTTCAGAGACTGATCAAATAAAATTGGTAAGTTTGATGTACGATTTTGCTTCCAGTACACATTGGCGGTTATTAGATGTAAGATCACAAACATTGGGGGACGGGGGGTTGGGGGTGGTGGGTATGTGCGCTTATTACGTCGGATATGGTATATGTAATACAATGATATTTCATAATAATAATAATAATAATAATAATAATAATTCAAAGAGCATCTGGATGCTAGATGTGCACTGGAACTGTTATCCCATGGCATGCAACAAAAAAAACAAAAAACTTTTTTTTTAAAAAACATTTTTATTGCACTGCTGCTAACAAGTATCCCATTTTTCACATGTATGTACATTCTCATTTGGGCCAAGTCCAGTTTTATGTTATAAAACGAAACAAATTTTTAAAGTAGTAACAGATACAGACAGTAGCATTGCACCCCTTATAAAGAAATTCTTTGTTTTCACAAAAATAATGAAGAATGCCAAGGCCTCGGTAGGCAATGACTTGTTGACACAATAATATAAGGATTTCTCTCGCTCACTTACTCACCCACTCATTTGCTGAATTCTACTAGGGACCACCTTCCACCATTCATACTCACAATCATACCTAGGGGCAATTTTGCAGCAGCCAATTTGTCTAATATGCATTTCTTTGGGCTATAGGAGGAAATTGGAGTACCTAGAGGAAACCCAGGTAAGCTTGGGGAAAACATACATACTCCATACAGAAACAAGGCAGATGTGCTAAGCATTACGTCACCGTGCCACCCCCACAAAATATCTCACAGTGGTTTTGCCTAGAGGTACAGTATATTCCTGTAAAGAAAGTTAGCAATTCACAAGTAGTGGATTGTAACGTTATTATAGGACATTATATACTATGACAGAAACATTTCAACTGAGAAGGGAACACCTTTGAAAGCATAATCCAGTTTGATTATGGGACATTTAAAAAAATATATATTATTATTCATAGTGAAGCTAGGAGGGCAGTAGTGGCCTGGTGGTAAAAGGTGCTGGATCACTGATCCTAAGGTTGAGGGTTTGAGTCTCACTCTCCACAATGTTGTCATCCCCCCCCCCAGTGCAGCTAACAGGGTTATCAAAGGTCGGCCATGTCTCTCACTGCCTATGGTGAGAGGTTCATGTAAAAGAACCATTGCTAACTTTTGTCAAAAGTAGCTGCATAACCATCAGTGTGTTTCTGCCCCTTTCGAAAAGGTCAGTAAGGGCATCTGACGTAAAAAAACCTATGCCGAATCAAACATGCGAATCATTAATATGACTTCCATGAAGATGGAGGCATATGTTTCGTTGTGGCGATCCCTGAAGGGAACAGTCGAAAGTAAAAGAAGAAGAAGAAGAAGATAGATGAAGCTAAGAATATAATTTCCATCATATTGGGAACCTACGTCAAGTAGTGATGTCACTGCAAAGCTGCCAGGTAGAGGAGATGTTCAACAATTTGGCAGTGGGAGATCAGGGCAGGTCTGCAGGTGGCACAGGGATGTTCTCATAGTGTTCAACAGAGCATGAAACAGAGCATATGCAGAAACAGAGATAATGCAAACAGTGAATTATTTTCACCCTCCTGAATGCAGATCATTTTCAGGGTGTATAAATGTTGGAGTGGGAGTTGTGTTTTGTTTATATATTATTTTATTTAATAATAATTCAGGTTTATCCAGGATTATTGTATCATTGGTGTTATTATTAACATTATTATATGTTACTGAACTTGTATGTTTATGTTGTATGTTATTACTTGTATGTTTATATGTTACATGAACTTCTGCGTGGACAGAACCGTGCCAACACGGAGAGTACGGTGCTTCTCCAACAACCACCCATGGGTCACCCCTGAGCTCAAAGGCCTCCTGAACCAGAAAAAGAGGGCTTTCATCTCGGGGGACAGAGAGGAGCAGAAGAAGGTCCAGCGTGAGCTCCAGTGGAGGATCAGGAGGGCAAAGAAGGACTATGGGAAGAAGATGGAGGAGAAGCTGGCTCAGAACAACGTGCGGGACGTCTGGAGAGGACTAAAGACCATGTCTGGATTTGGGCAGAGTGTCAGAGGGACAGCTGATGGTGACCAGCGCTGGGCGGATGAACTAAACTGCTACTTCAACAGGTTTGATTCTCCCCCCTCCCCCTCTGCACCCCTCCCCGTTCCCTCCCCTCTTCACACGTCTCCAGACCAGCTGACACCTCCCCCCTCCCCAGGCCAACTTCACTTGACTGCTACAGCCCGACAGACACATCCCCTCCCTCTGCAGCCCACCCCAGCCCCCTCTCCCTCACATCAGACCAGGTGAGGAGACAGCTGAGGCGACTAAATCAGAGGAAATCTGAAGGACCTGATGGCATCAGTCCCAGGCTGCTGAGGACCTGCGCAGACCAGCTCTGTGAGGTACTATGCTACCTGTACAACCTGAGCCTCAGCCTGGAGAAGGTTCCAGTCCTCTGGAAGACCTCCTGTGTGGTTCCGGTTCCCAAAACAGCACAAGCGAAGGAACCAGCCCACTACAGACCTGTCGCCCTGACCTCCCACCTCATTAAGATCATGGAAAGGCTCCTCCTTGAACACCTCCGCTCTATGGTGAGCCCCACCCTAGACCCGCTGCAGTTTGCCTACAGGCCCAACATCGGAGTAGAAGACGCCGTCATCTACCTTCTGCAGCGGGCACTCACCCACCTGGAGATCGCCGGCAGCGCTGTGAGGGTCATGTTCTTTGACTTCTCCAGCGCCTTCAACACCATCAGGCCAGCGCGCCTGCGGGGGAAGCTGGAGGACGTGGGAGTGGACGGGCATCTTGCTGCCTGGATTATCGACTACCTTACTAACCGTCCACAGTACGTGCGGCTGCGCGGCTGTAAGTCAAAGGTGGTAGTCTGTAGCACGGGGGCACCGCAGGGCACCGTCCTCTCACCCTTCCTTTTTAACATCTATACCTCGGACTTCATATATAACACAAACAGCTGCCACCTCCAGAAGTTCTCGGACGACTCCGCCATCGTGGGCCGTGTGTCTCACACACAGACACACACACAGGACTCACACACAGACACACACACACACACAAAACATTTCACACCTAAGGGTATTTGGAGCAGCCTAATGTGCATGCCTTTGAACTGTTCGAGGAAACCTTAATTAATATATTAAAATTCTTACTTGCTTACGTACTTAGTTAAATAAATAAATAAATCAATCAATAAATACTTTATCACGTTCTGCCCTGTAATGGCCTGGTGACCTGTCCAGGGTGTACTCTGTGCTCACCCAGAGTCACCTGAGATGGGCACCAGCCTGCCTATGACCCTATTTAAGATGAAGTAGTTCAGACGACGAATGAAGGCCCACCCACATGATTTGATAGATAGTCTTACATTTGCAGGGACATTTGGTCTCCACTAAGATATAAAAATGCACCCACACACACAAACACACACACACACACACACACACACACTCAGTCGTTTGGCAGACTGTCATAACTAGTTCAGTGGTTCAGTGTTACCACGGAGACAGATTTCAGAAGAGAAAGCCTTCTTTATGTTTGGAGCTTTGGAAAAGCTTGGTCACATCAGCGCTAAAAATAATAGAGATTCACCTGGCTTCACTAGTTAGAGAACATTGTTTTTCATATCTCTATTTTCACAAATTCACAGTCAGGCACAGACAGTATATTAGTGAAGAGTCAAGCAGTCAGTAAACACATACTTATTGCTTCATGTGCCAGGATACTGTAAATAACTTCTATAAGCTTCTAAAATTGGTGTAAAAATCAAGTAATATGTGAAAAATATGAATAAATATGAATAATTCAAGGGTGGCATGGTGGTGTAGTGATTAGCACATCCTCCTCACAGGAAGAAGGTCCAGGGTTCGATTCCCAGCTGGAGCGTTTCTGTGTGGAGTTTGCATGTTCTCCCCGTGCTTGTGTGGGTTTCCTTCAGGTACTTCGGTTTCCTCCCACAGTCCGAAAACATGCACAGTAGGTTAATTCACTGTTACAAATAACCCCCAGGTGTGATTGTGAGTTTGAATGTTTGAGTGTTGGCCTTGTGATGGCCTAGCAAGCTGTCCAGGGTGTATTCTGCCCTTGCCCAGAGTTGGCTGAGATGGACACCAGCCTCCCTGCAACCTTAATTAGGTGAAATGCCATCAATGTACATTCAATGTACATTATAACTGAACAAATAAAAAAAAAAAATCCTTGAGCTCAACAACCCGAGACAGAATTCTGCCCCCAAACATTCAATATTCATGGAAAACAAACAGAAAAATATGTAGTGACAGTGCTGCACAGCAGTATTGAGTTCATTATGAAAGAGGCAGCCTTCTCCAGCTGGCAAGCACTGTCACCCAAGCATGGAATAATGGGAGCTTCGGACACTTGTTCAGAATTGACTTGGGTTAAGATTGACATGTTGAAGCTGAGGAATTTGTTGACCACTGTATTATAACGACTGCTGCCACATTACAGTTACATTTCTAGCCTTACATTTCTAGCCTTCATCGAATATTTATTGTAGATCACACATGTCTATGGCAGATTATGTGTGCA
Organism: Plotosus lineatus; assembly: GCA_024760905.1. Classification (NCBI taxonomy): domain Eukaryota; kingdom Metazoa; phylum Chordata; class Actinopteri; order Siluriformes; family Plotosidae; genus Plotosus; species Plotosus lineatus. The sequence continues at coordinate 12,876,480 of CM045736.1, read as the reverse complement.
GTAGATATTAAAAATGGCAGTGGAGACATGCTAATAAAAGATCAGCGATATGAAAGACATTATTATTGAAAGCAAAACCCTTGCAACAGAAGGGCTGAGACTTTCTCGGCATTCCAAACTCAAATAAATTGCTGTATCTTTTTGGCAGAAAAAAATACTAGTTGTGTAGGGAGCTGGGAATAGAAAACAGTAATATGAGTATCATATGACCAGACCATTACAGAGCAAGCTGCTCAGGGTGTAGCCCACTTTTACCCATTATCGGTTGAAATAGGCTCCAGCCTTCCTGTGGCCTTAATAGGATTAGGCAGTCTGGAAAATGAGTGAGAAATATCAGTATCGATAGCATACAATGAGTTCAATATAATGACAAATGATATACTGTATAGATAAGTGTATCACAGTTAAGACATTAGTTATGTTTTCTTTTTGTTGCAATTGGGAACCTGCCCCACAAATAAAATCCTTCAACAACTGTGAGATAAAATTTCCTCATCTGATGAATCACGCTGTTATTTACATCATGTGCATCACTTACCCAAGGAAAACATGTCAGGACAAAAGGCCAGCCAATGGAGGTAATGTTCTGCTGGACCATAACATTCTTGCAAATGCTTCTTTGACAAGTACCACTTTCCTAAACATTGCTGGAGACCAAGTACACCTCTTCACTACCTGTATTCCCTAAAGACAGCGGCATTTTTGGCTCATGTTCCCTACCCCGAACTAGAAATATTGTTCGGGAATGGTTTCAGGATCATGAAAAGAGCTAAAGGTGTTGAATTATCCTTTAATGTCCCCTGATTTCAATTCGATAAAGCAAGTGGACAAGACGGTATTGAGCCCAGCGATGTTGTATGGTCTAGAAACAGTGGTCCTGTGGAAAAGACAAGAGGCTGAGCTGGAGGTAGCAGAGATGAAAATGTTGAGGTTCTCTTTGGGAGTAACGAGGATGGATAGGCTCAGGAATGAATACATCAGAGGGACAGCACATGTTAGAGGTTTTGGAGACAAAGTCAGAGAGGCTAGATTGAGATGGTTTGGACATGTACAGAGGAGGGATAGTGAGTACTGTATATTGGTGGTCGGATGCTGAGGTTGGAACTACCAGGCAGAAGGCCCAGAGGAGGACCAAAGAGACGATTCATGGATGTGGTGAAGGAGGACATGAAGGCAGTTGGTGTAAGAGAAGAAGATGCAGAGGACAGGGTGAGATGGAGGCAGATGATTCGCTGTGGCAACCCCTGAAGGGAACAGCCAAAAGAAAAAGAAGAAAGCATCTGTGAGATGTTCTGGATGAACAAGTCCAATCAACAGAGGACACACTTCACAATTTAAATTACATAAAAAAAACCCTGCTAATATTTTGGTGACGGTTACCACAACACACCTTCACAGCTTCTGTGGAGTCAATATCTTGATATATCGGAGATGTATGGATCCATACAAAGTACATGATTTTAATCAGTGAAGTTGAATTTTACATTAATTAGTTTTCTATGCAAATTAACCAGGATTAAGAGATGGAAACAGCCATTTGGCCTAAGGTGCATGCATTTGGACTATGGAGGGAACTGTAATACTTGGAGGAGATCCACATGAGCATGAAGAGAACATGCAACTTCGACACAGAAATACCCTTTCCAAGCCTTGTATTTGAACCCAGGACTTTCTTGTTGTAAAGCAAACTTGCTCACCGCTCCACAACCATGCAAACAACACAGCCTTGCCACCCTTGAGAAACTTAGTCACTGGAATAAAATTCCTGGGACCACTGCAGTGTTTTGATTTCACACAAAGTACCAACATCCCTATTCTCATTCCAAAAGTCAAACTTGAAGTATCCTTCAAAAACCTCAAATCTGTAATCTTCAATCTTGTACCTGCTCTCACAACTGAGATATATCTGCAATCACATTTTCCTGCTGTCAGATAGTCTCTTTGATCTTGTCAATTATAATAATGACACGCTTTCCTCCTGTCTTGATCAGCAGGCTCCCATTAAACCCCTATTCATTCCATTCACTTAGTCAGCTCCCTGGTGCACACCGGAACTCCACTAAAGCTTTATAAGCCCCAGCTGGAAGGACTCGGCAAGAAAATTGCCTAACATTGCATCTTCAATCTTACTTAAACTTCATTGAATGATACAAAATCACTCTCACTGCAGCCACTCACTACTCAGAACTTATATACTCTTGTACCACCATAACTCTCTTCTCCACACTAAACAAACCTGAAAACCCACCGACAACACCTCCAAATCCTTCAAAGTTAATTCTTTGCTGTCATTTTTTAAGCAAAAACTAATACAATTTAAAACAACCTGACCACCTTTCCTGCACTATTCAACTTCCAACCTGTTTTTATTTAACTTAACTCTCAGCACATGTTTCAGTTTCCCTGGTGTCTTCCACTAAAATTTGAGAAGCTCCACTTCTGTCTTGAATCCCATCCCATCAAATTGTGTTCAGGATTGTTTTTCAGCTATCATGTCATTAGACAGCTCTGATTAACTCTGCCAAGTACTCCAAAAAAAAAAAAAAAAAAAAAAAACAACCCTGGTTTTATAAGCAATTTCTGGCCAATCTTCGATCTCCCTTTTCGGTTTAAAATACTGGTGCATGTTGTTGTCGCCTAATTCAAATCCCATCTTATCTCCAGCGACATGGTTAAAGCATTTCAATCTGCTTCCACTCCCAGGGTAAGCACAGAACCAGCCCCTTTCAAAGCCATCAACTCCCTCCTTTTCTTCTCAGACTTTAGGCACCATAACATCCTCATCCTCTTCATCAGCAATAGAACAAGACCATTCTTCTCACCTGCCATGAGCATCACTATTGCTGCCCTTTTCAGGCTTGGGTCTTATCTCACAAATAGACAACAGTCTCTTGATATTAACAACTGAATTTCCTCTACTGCTTATTTTTCCCAAGGCACCTCCCAGGGCTCAGTGCTTGGTCCTCTTCTATTTATATTATACACGCGTCCCTGGGGTAACACAATACACTGTCATGGTCTTTGCTTTCATTGTTACACTTATGATGCTTTCCTTTACATCTTCACAAAAGTAATTAATACTGCAATTCATTCTTTCTTTTTAAATAACTGCCTCTCTGACTATAAATCATGGATGCTAATTTCCACACGCTAAATTGTGATTATCATCTTTCCCAAACTCATACAAAAAAACCACTCACAACTTTTGTCTTAGTTCCAACAACCCCACAATGTATTCTTCACCCTCTATCTCCAAACTTGAAGTCAGATTTAATAGTAAAATCCAATTCAAAAGAACATCAACTGAGTAAATAGAACTACCTGTTCTCCATATTCTGCCTCCTTCTTCCTCACCAACCTGCTTTATCACAATAATCTTTCCAATTTCCTCCATTTCTCAAATGTCTGTTCCATACAGGAACCAGTATTAGCCTTGGGGTGACAGACATTTCTCCATAACTGATTTTTCAATCTGAAATTTTTTAACCATAAATACATGACACTTGACTGAGCTGTCCATGTTTAAATAATTTCTCACTCTTCACCTTTACAGAACTGTTTTAATGTGCGATTAGTGATTGGTGTATTAAATAATTTTTATTGTATAGTCACTTATGATTATTTTATGAATATAAAGCAGCTTTGAGCTGCCTTAAAAGCATGCTAAAATAAAATGTACTGCTATTACTATTAAATGAGGCCCATTGTTGCAATATCATGATCCCTCATGCAGAAAATACATAGACTATAAAAAGCACTCTTACACATACAGGCATGTTCTGAACAGGGGGTGGAGTGCAGTTGCTCAAGAAAAAGTGTAAACTTCTCACATGCCAACATTTTGTTATTGCTGCAATGTTGATGTGCAACGGGTCAACATCTTCAGAACTATTCTTCAATTAAATAAGGCATATTTTTTTTCTGTGTGGGTGTCACATGTCAACTCGAACTGTTGACCTTTACAGTCATGCCCTTTACTTTTGAATATACTGTATGTACTTATCAAATTACTCGAAATGTTGGATGTTTTCCCCTAAAGTGCACTGACAGAAGTACAAAGAAAATATTTTAAACAGTTTTAATGTCCAACTTTATTGCATTTTGTGACTATATACAAAGTTTTTGAAAGAATTTGATCTCTGCAATGAACCCAACAAAGGCATGTTTACCACTGTGTTACATCATCTTTCTCCATTGTTTCAAATGTTTAATTGTTTAAAAATAAAAATACTAATTATTGTGGGATGGCATTTGGAATTTTTGTACCTTCGTGCTTGATAAAAGACTTGATTTGCACAATTATCATTTTCTGTGCCTTTTCTCCTCCTTATTAATAGCAGGCATCATGGACCTCCTGGGAAGAGATAATGATTTGTAGGGAACATATGAAGAGCTGTTTGTCCAATTGTTTATAAAAAAAAAAACCTTTCAGTTGCTTTTAAGCTACTAAAAAGTTTATTTAAAGCTACTGAAAAAATGAATATTATTCATAATTAATGAAATTGAACATAATTTGTTTTTCAAAAAAGCTCATCAATGATAATGCAATGAAAAGCAATAATGTTTTTACTCGCTCACTCACTCACACACACACACACACACACACACACACACACACACGTGTAAATATTAGCGGTGACTCTTGGGCCGTCCAAAACAGGCGTGTATATATGCTGAGACCATGTGACACTTAGATTGCATGCAGAGGGACCTTATTTCAGTAATTTTTAAATTTATCTAATTTAATTGTGTTTTCTGTGATTGCCTGCCGAGCTGTCCAGGGTGTACTCTGCCCTCACCCAGAGTCAGCTGAGATGGGCATCATCCTCCCCTAATTAGGAAAAGCAGTCCAGAAAATGGATGAATGAATAATTGTCTTTTAGGGGTAACTGGTAATATGACTTCTGCAAGTAGCATCAGACCTTATTGAGAGGTTTTAATGCTAAAAAATACATACACATACACCACTTTTCTTTAATATATATTTTAAAAGTATCTCAATGGTTCAAGAGACCAAATTCTTTCAAGGTAATGCAAAATCTATCTTAAAATGCTAAGTGCAAAATTAAGGTCAGTGCGGTCTGCAAAATGCATTGCCAACGCCGGCACACTTACAGTGGGAGTATGTAGTTATTGATGTGTAAATTGGAATCAGGTTGCTAACTCCAACATCCCTCTGGTGAGTTGACAAAGCCACTCAAAATGAGGTGCTTTCATTTAACCCTCTTGCAGTCACTGTGAGCTACCCACACATCTGAGTGTTTTAGAAGTAAAAGGACTGTGCAAAAAAAAAAAAAAAGAAAAAAAAAAAGCTGACACTCTGACATTCAGTTCTCAAGTGTACTATACACCCCGCATTGTAACGTAAAAAAGTGGTGCAGAGCTGGTATGTGAGTGTACTCAAGGTACCCTCTTTCATTTTCGGAAATCTAACTATTTATTTGAAATAATTAGCATGTACCTGGATAACATAACTGTTAATTTGCAGGTTTTTAGTGCTTAGTTGCAAATCTGACTCAGTAGAAATCATTGTTTTATTAAAGAAAAAGAAATTCAAAATAAAAGCTAAAGTCAATTAAAATTAACTTTGAGTTATCCAATATTCCAATGTCCAGCAAGATAAACTTTTAAGGCTTCATTAAATTACACACACACACACACACAAGTCATGTTCTTCTTCTTCTTCTTTCGGCTGCTCCCTTCAGGGGTCGCCACAGCAAATCATCCGTCTCCATCTCACCCTGTCCTCTGCATCTTCTTTTTTGACTCCAACGACCTTCATGTCCTCCTTCACCACATCCATAAATCTCTTCTTTGGTTTTCCTCTAAGCCTTCTGCCTGGTAGTTCCAACCTCAGCATCCTACTGCCAATATACTCACTATCCCTCCTCTGTACATGTCCAAACCATCTCAATCTAGCCTCTCTAACTTTGTCTCCAAAACATCTTACATGGGCTGTCCCTCTGATATACTCATTTCTGATCCTATCCATCCTCGTTACTCCCAGAGAGAACCTCAACATTTTCATCTCCGCTACCTCCAGCTCTGCCTCCTGCCTTTTCTGCAGCGCCACTGTTTCTAAGCCATATAACATCGCTGGCCTCACCACTGTCTTGTACACTGTTTACGACTAGTATAAAGACTTTTATTATTCTTTACAACCTTTGTTGTAAAACTACTCGATAAACAAATTAAGCCAACACTGGAGCCTATCTCAGCTGACTCTTGGCTACAGTGGGATATATCTGACCAGCTTGCCAGTACATTGTAGGGTTCTCTCTCTCTCACACAGGCACAATTTGGAGCAGCCAATAGCCAATTAACCCAATGTGCATACCATTGGACTGTTGGAAAGATCACATGCAAGCATGTGTCGGACATGCAAACTCCACGTAGAAACACCCTTGCCAAGTGTGGAACTTGAACCCAGGACTTTCTTGCAGACTTCTTGTTAACTACTAGAACATTGTGCATCTCATCCCATTCAATTTTATGCAACAGATCAGGTTGTAAATCAATGCTAGTGCATCCTGTGATGCTCTTCACCAATTCACAAGTTTTGAATTGCTCTTTAAACCTTTATGCTACTCCTGGTGTAAAAGTTCAGTTATCTCAGTTATATTTGATGGCTTGTGACTATCCATCCCTCTCGGTCTCAGATTTTAATGAGTCTCCACTGACCAGGATGATCAGCAACTCCTTTGATGGGTCTTGGATGACCCAAGCTTGGGAACACCTTGTCAAAACTGAAATGAAAACAAAGTGAGGAAATATGATGATCTGGAGATGTGTTGTTGATTGTAAATTGGGAGAATAGTATGGGATTAAAGGGATCTTGAACAAGGAAGTATATTGCTTCATTTTTCAACAAGGTGCCGTAGCCATGGAATGGCATGTAATTGTTGCCACCTTCCTCTTACAAAGTAACAGTGACCCAAACCATGCAATAACTATTTAGAGAAGAAGCACTCAGCTGGTTCTGTTAATAATAGGCACAATGATAGTGCCAGAAATAGACTAAATAAATCTATTTACTGTTGTCATGTGTGTAGAAAATGTTATGTGTGCTACTGCAATATTTATCCAAATGAGCACCACTCATTCTCATACAAAAAGCAAGTATTATAAAGAAATCTATATTAATTCTCATGTTTTATTTTGGGATTTAGGCTTATACTCAGAAATCTTCCTGAGGTGCTCTATATTTAAAGAAGTGTGAATGTTTGTGTGCATGATGCCCTTCCATTGGCAGGATGTCTCCTATTAATGATGAATTTAAATCTCATACCATGGTTCATTGGATGTGCTCCAGGTTCATGAGTAAATTTAACATACAATATTTATACACTTAAAAAAAAGGTTCAAAAAGTATTCACCTTGTGTATTTTATTTTCCAAAATAATATCAGCTGAGCATTACGCTGTCACAGTGTGAACATAAACCCAGGTTTAAAGTAATTACCTTTTCATCTATTTCCTCTGATGAATGATATACTGTGACAATCGTGCACAGTAAATTTCTACTGCACTACATTGGAAAAGTTTAAATTGTTGTGCATGGTTCTTTGTGGTGGATTAATGTTCTATCCAGAGTGAATTTATGTCTCATCCACAAAGTTTCATGATTCATAAATCTGGGATTCATGGGAACAGGAATTAACTGAAAGTGAATAAGCATTGCAAGGTGGACCAGAGTGTGGTGCAAGAGTCAGGATACCTTAAAGGATACGGTATGTCACTTTTTCCATGGCAGGCAGTGGTGGCCCAGTGGGAAGGTACTGGATTACCAATTCCAAGGTAGGGGTTTTGAGCCCCACTGTCAATGGATGCCACTGCGATCCCTCCTCCAGTACAGCTAACTGGGTGATCAAAGATGGGCTTTCACTGTCTGTGATGGGAGATTCATGTAAAAGAACCATTGCTGACTTTCATCAAGAGTAGCTGCACAGCCGTCACCGTGTTTCTGCCATGCAATGGCCTGGTGAGGTGTCCAGGGGTGGTGAGGTGTCTGCCCTTGCATAGCTCATAAAATGAACGACTACATGACAAATACGGTATACTACATTCTGGCTCTGACCCAACTCGAGAATTCTGCATTGCTTGATAAGTCTAAAAGATGGCCAGAGCCACTTCACATTGTCTTCTGGCTCAGATCTGTCTTTCGCACTCCTCCCGCTATCATTCATCCCACCATCGAAAATCTACACGGCATCTCTATCAGGAGGGTCAATCCAATTTTTAAGGAGATGTGTTCTTCAATCAAAATAATATAAGCTGAACATAATGGCAAACAGTCACAGTAATAAATTCTAAACATGAATTAGCATTTAAAATATGTACCTTTTCTTCGCGTTATACCACAGAGTATTTCCTCCTCACTTGAAAGTGGTGTGGGTGCAAATCTTCCAATTTATAAGTGTGACCCCAAAACAAGCTCCCATGGGTGGCTTGGCCATTCAATCTAAGGTGCTGTAGTTCTTCTTTGTTCTCTGACCTGGTGTGGGTGAAAATCCCATTAGGGCCAGATCTCTTTTTACTTTTCGTGAAGAAATTTTTAGGGGTCTTGCCACACGTGCATACAAGTAAGACGAAAATCCAAGTGTAATAGTATTCACGGATGAATCTCCATGCAACCCACTTGTTTCTCCAATGACAGCAAGGCAGCTCACATGTACAGACTACATCACCTAGAGTGAAGAAGATTTCCTGCCAACGTGTTGCGCACAGCCGACGAGGCTTTATCATTCTTGGAAACGGTTGAATGAAATATGTTTGCGCAATGGGGAAAGCACTACTCAGGCGTTCCGGCTGGCCGATGACTCCGGTTTCATGAGCTTACTTGCCCATCAGCAAGTTTAGTTAGGATAGTGTGGCCGAGCGGTCTAAGACACAAGATTAAGGCTCCAGTCTCTTTGTGGGTGTGGGTTCAAATCCCACTGCTGCCATGGGAATTTTCTCATTTTTGTAGCTCTTGCCAAACTCCACCCGGCACATGAATGGACCTTTGCTGTAATACCTGAGTGAAGTACCAAGACAACTCGTAATGACTCTCTTGGAACAAGATGAGGTGGCCGAATAGTGAAGGCGATGGGCTGCTAATCCATTGTGTGGGTTCAAATCCCATCCTCATTGCACATGCACTGTCTTGTGTTTGCTTTGATTTTTTTTTTTGTGTGTGAAAACTTTGATGGGTCTTGGGCATTTAATAAACCTGCAGCACGTCCTTGTGTGAACTCCAACCATCAGGATTTCAGTCGACGGCCGAGCACGATCGCCTGTTGTACCACAAGTTCAAGCCTGTGCTTCATTCATTGCGGCTTGCTGGCATGAAAAGTCATTGCAGTGAACCAAAGCAAGCTTTGCGTTACCAGTTCATGCCGCTTGAGCAGCAAGTGCTTTGCTTCCACAAAAGGCACAGACTTAGGCCATCATTGTCAGCACCTGAGCTCATCGGAGCCTGCCAACTCAGTTGGGAGAAATTGAGACTTTTAATCTCAGGGTTGTGGGTTCGAGCCCCAAGCTGGGCATCAATGTTCCTGGGAAAACATGATGACCTGGGTTCAGGCAACTGTTGTGGGACTAGGCATGAGGAGGTCTGAGGAAAAATCAGTGGTCCTTAGCTTGAAATCCCACAAAAAAAAACAACGACAATCTTGTTCCCCATCCCAGGCACAATCTCCCATGAATGCTTGTGAAAAAAGCCTCTCAGCGAGACAAGTGACCACCTCTGCATATGGCTCAGGCTTTTGTGAGTCACATGGTGCTCTTGGGCATGTGAAATTTACATGTGTTCATTGATGCAACTGGGAAAAAACCTCATCAGATTTGTTTGCTGTGAAACGAACAGCAATGGCAATCATCTGACAATTCAAAATGAGAATTTCATACAACAAAATGAAAAGGCAGTGTTTTGTGAATCTGTGCGACAAACACATGCATGCTTATTCACCACTGGATGATGGTCTGGGAGTTTCAAGAATGGACAAAATTTGAAATGTACATGTTTGAGGGACAGCGCAAAGAGAAGTATTTGGGCATAAAGTGAGAAAGGCCAGATTACGATGTTTTGTGCAGATACAAACGGACATGGAATGGATGAATATGTCAAGCATATGGGGCAAAGAATGTTGAGGAAGGAACTGCTTTGTTGGAGTGAAAACAATCTGAGATTTACGCACTTAGTCAGGTAGGACATACAGGGAATTGATGAGAAGATAGGGAAGGGTGGATATTCAGTCTCCAGGGAATGCCAAGGAAAAGACCCCAGACTTACGGCCACACTGAAACATGCTTTTTGTGTGCCTCATGCTGCTCTTGAGTGTTAAAGAAAGCACGTCACATCCCTAGGTGGACTCAAACCACCAATTGCTCAGTCACCAGCGAAGCACACCGACCCATCTCACCACAAGAACACTAGGCAAGCTTAGCTGCGCCCCGGCATGGAAAGTCACTACGTATCTGTGCCCTAACAGCAAGTTGTGGTTGCAAGCATGGCCGAGGGGTCGAAGGCCCTGAGCACTGGTTGGCCTTTCCTTTAGGCTGGCTTTCCGGTTATCATGAAGCCCCTCCATTGTGGTTGAAGAAAGCCGAAAAGTGAACCTGAGAGACTTGAGGCAAAATGACGGGCGGTCCAGATGATATAGCAAATGAACTTCTGTATTGTGTCTTTCCCGACAGACTGGCATGCAAGCAAACAGAATGAAGGAGTTTGGGCATGAAGTGTAGTACATTGATTAGCAGTCTGCCGAACTCAGGGTTAAAGTTGAGGTGTTCTCAGAAAGAGTTGAAGGAGATATGTGGTTGCATATGAAAAGAGATAAGCACTACGCAGACTTTCTGGCAATCCGATGACAGCTATTCCAGTTTATTAGTGTGCCCAAAAAACAGGCTCCCTCGGCCATTCGGTCTAAGGTGCCACAGTTCTGCTTTGCCTTGCCACACGTGCATACAATTAAGATGAAAAGCCTTACCTTTATCCAAGCTTAATAGTATTCACGGATGAACCTCCATGCGACCCACTTGTTTCTCCACCGACAGCAAGGCAGCTCACATGTAGAGACTACATCACCTGAAGTGAAGAAGATTTCCTGCCAACGTGTTGCGCACAGTCGACGAGGCTTTATCATTCTTGGAAACGGTTGAATGAAATATGTTTGCGCAATGGGGAAAGCACTGCTCAGGTGTTTCGACTGGCCGATGACTCCTGTTTCATGAGCTTATTTGCCCTTCACCAAGATAAGTTAGGGTAGCATGGCTGAGTGGTCTAAGGTGCTGGGTTAAGGCTCCAGTCTCTTTGGGGGCATGAGTTCAAATTCCACTGCTGCCATGGGAATTTTCTCACTCTAGTGGTTCTTGCCAAACTCCACCCTTCACATGAATGGACTCTTGCTGGAATACCTGAGTGGAGTACTTACAATTCCACTATCTCCTTTTCTCATTCCTTTGTATATATGCCATCGGGTCTCTTTAATCTTTTAGGTAGAGACTTAATGTGTGCCTTGTCACTATCAATTGTCCTTACTGGTTCCACTGCATCTATATGAACGCCTGATGATGAACCCCCGGATATGTCACATTCATCTGGATCTTTTGTCCCATACAATTTTGCTGTAGTCTGTTTCGGAGGGTTGTCTATCCTTGATGCTTTCTGTCCTGGACTTCCTCCCGTCACACCTCTGGGCTGAACATAAGGATGAAGTCGGGTTGGTTCATTGTGTCCCTTATGAGGCTACAATCAAACATCCTAATCCTGTTTTTATAAAAAGGATAAGTTTGTGGCAATTGATTCATTACTCATGGCTTTCCTTCAGCAGGGAATGGTCTTACCATGTTCTAGTTCTTACAACACCTCAGTTAATCCTATACTGAAGGCTGATGGTACCTGGTGTTTTACACAAGACTTGCATATAATTAACATCATAATAATACCTGTGGCACCTGTGTTACATGATGTTCCTTCTATTATGGTGTCAATACCATGTAATCATTCTCATCTTTCTGTGATTGATCAATCTGTGATTGATTCTGCCTTCTTCAGTGTTTGTGTCGAGGAGCAGACACAGTCACTCTTCGCCTTCATGCACAGAGGTAAACAATACATGTGGACTAGATTGCGGCAAGGCTTCACTGATTCACCTGCTATTTTTTCAGCTGTTGTGAGGGATGCGCTGTGTGACCTTGTGCTTCCCCTGGGCTCCTGTGTCCTCCGGTACACAAATTATCTTCTGGTATCTGCTGAAAGCCAGGAGGCATGCTCAATCGCCTCCCTGGTCCTCCTCAAGCACCTGACTGAACGTGACACTATTTATCATGACATACTCGATTGCCTTTTAGAAATTGTTCACTCAACTACTATCCAACCTGATCTCTCCGCAATTCCCCTGGGATTTGGGGATGAGCTGTTTGTTGGCTGCTCATGCTCTCCACCTCAGGATGTTGTGTTCCTATGTGGCTACTTGGTGTGCTCTTTACCAAACACCATTGTTGACTCACATGCCCTTCCATTTTCCTCGGCTCAGGCTACTGAACTTGTCACTCTCACATGTGCCTGTAATCTCTCCTCTGGCAAGGATGTTACTATTTACACTGACTCTAGATCTGCCTTTGGAGTGGCTCGTGACTTTGGACGCATCTGGCAATCACATGTCTTCCAGTCTGCTGATGGAAAGCCCATCTCCCACTCCTCTCTTGTCCAAGACCTTATTGATGTTTGTTATCTTCCTCATACTCTCGCTATAGTTAAAACCAAGGCGCATTCCTCGGGGGACGATTACAAGTCTTGGGGTAACTCTTTGGACTACCGAATCACCAAACAGGCTGCCTCAACATGCGTTCTCCCCCCTTTTCAGTCTAACTCTACTTCTGAACATTGTACACTCTTTTGCCTGTCTAGTGCGCTTATTCCTGATCGAAACCTACATTCAAGCATTCGTTACACCATCTGATTCGTCCTTCTGGCAGACACACAATGCATATGTGGTTTATGGTACACTCCGTCTGGACAACTTTGTCTTCCCTCTCACTGTGTGCCTTTCCTCATACATGAGTTTCCCAGTGTTTCACATCATGCTATACAAGGGGTAAAAGAGGACATGAACAAACTTTTTTGTATCCCAAATTTGAACTCCACAACTCAATCCTTTCAATATGTCACACAGAACAATCCTACTGGCACCACTACTAAACACGAAACACTTCCAATAGTCACCTCACCATTCCTGGAATGGCAGGTTGATTTCACACACATGCCTACATGTGGACCATTTAAATATCTTTTGGTGTCCATTGATAAATCTTCTCTATGGGTTGAAGCCTTAACATGTGCCCGAGAAAATGCGAAGGTGGTCACACGTATCTTAGCCAAAGAAACCATACCTAGATATCGAATACCTCTGGCAATTGACTCAGACCAAGGTATTCCATTTACATTGAGGATCACACAACATCTTTGTAAGTATTTACACCTTAATTGGCAATTTCACATTCCATACCATCCACAAAATTCTGGGATCATTGAACATACCAACCATACTGTAACGAGCAAGCTCACAAAGACTACGCAAAGCACTAGCTGTAAAAACTGGGTTGACTTCCTCCCTACGGTGTTGGCTGAAATGAGAACGACGCCCCGAAAAGATGTGCACCTGTCACCACATGAGATCATATTTGGGCAACCTTTCCCACTCGTTTGGCGAAAAGGAATGGCAGCTTTGGGTATGTCAGATCTGAGGGTTCGCATGAACGAATACTCCGCAGCCTTCGTTGCCAAATTGCATGAATTATGGTCCAGAGTTAATGCATCCACCATCACTCTCCCTAGCACACCTAGACATAGCTGCAAACAGGGGGATAGAGTGCGAGTAAACATATTTATCTGATCTGGACAATTGGGTGAACCCAAATATAGTGAACCTGCAGAGATAATTGCTATCACCCGGACAGCTGTACTAACTGATTTCTTTCCACAGTGGATCCACGGGACAAAATTGAAGCTGGCCCCATCATTACGTCTCCCCCTTTGTGTGTGTTATTAATTATGTCTCTTTTCACTGTGGATCTACTGAAGTTCTCTTCCTAAGGCCCTGTCCAGTGAAGACATGGTTTGACACCCTCCTCTCCTCAGCTCTCCTCCGAAATACTGAGGATCAACCAGTAGATAGCATGAGGTTCGTCCCTTTCCTTTCCATCCTTGGGATCCTGCTGATGACAAGAGGATTAGCCTCCCAAGCACACCCACATGACAACACCTTCTGGCAATTCGCCAGCTGGACCGCCAGACGTCATACAAAGAGCTCGTGTTACATTTGTCAACTCTTACCTGCTGCCTCCAAGAACATTTCCCGAATCCCCAGCAAGCATAATGCCACTATTGTACTGGAGATGGCTTCTAAGATGTGTACTAGTGAATTGAGTATGAATAAGACTAAGAAGAAATAATACCACCAATTAATATCCAGTATGACTTAGAGCCCATCATCGATGACGTTTTCTGAGGACGAACTGAGGGGATTGAAAGGGGTTTACAGAGTTGCAGTAATTTCTATTTTTGTGTTTGATCTCATTTAATGATGTGTTCATATTTTTTTCCCTGTGGAAAAGCACAAAAGTGTTCTCATATTTATTGAAACCAGGATGTTGTACCTCTTCTCATGAGAATTGTTACCAAATGGCCAAGAACCATTTGTTATTGTAATCAGCTACTTGCATCTATTTCTTGTCCTTTTTAGCCAACTGTTCTTTTATCTTTAGAGCTCAGCGCTCACACCCTGGGCCAGACTGGTTTCACACCTTGAGCAGGATTGGTCTCACACCTTGGGCAGAATTGTTCTTTTCTTTAGAGCTCCTGGCTCACACCTTGGGCAGGGCAATAGTTTTATAGTTTTATGACTCCCACCCATGAATACTATAACTTACATAGACTGGTATAAATACAGTGGTACTCCACCTTATGAAATTAATCCATTCCAGAGCCTTTTGCTTAACCTGGATTTTTGGTAAATTGAACCGCATTTTACATGGAAAATGTGTGATTCGCTCCAAGGCCCCCAATACTACACACTAAACCCTTTAAAAATTATAAAAGCATACCTTTTAAGACCTCCTTCTACTTCAATAATGTACCGATGGTAGACGGGTTTGGCTATATTCATGTTTGATATAACTCGAGTCCGTTTCTTCTTCTCACTTGCACCAGAAATCTCACGTGTGTGTGTGTGTGCGCGCGCACGCGTGTGTGTGTGTGTGTGTGCACGTGTGTTGACCATATCTACTCAGCAGAGTTATAATCTTACAAATGTTTATGGAAGGTAAAAAGTCTGAGTCAAGAAATAAAGCACGAAACAACAATAACGCTGTCCTTTACACGAAAAGCATTATGGGAGATGCAGCTCCAGAATAGCCAATGGGAGGGAGCTGCATCATCCCTCCAAGCCAATGGGAGGCCAGCGGGGCAGGATGTTGGGAGACAGGCAATGGGAGGGAGCTGTGTCATTCCTGCTAGCTTGTGCATTGTTTGAATGTTTGAATGGCGCGTTTTAATGTTTGAATATTTTGAATGGCGCGATTAGTAAGGAGAACTTGTTTCGTATATGGAGGCCTGAGTTCGAGTCTCTGGCACTGCGGAATGGACTTTCAGAGCTTGTTGGAACTGTCATGCACAATACCCAACACCCAACCAGGCATGCTCAAGCATTGGTATTTCAGAGGGAGAATTCTCGCTTTCCATGTGAGAGACCCGGGTTCCAATCCCGGCCAGTGCAGCCCAGTTGTCCATATCGACCTGTGATCCATTTAGCAAAATGCATTTTTTTTGGGAACAAAGAATGTCAACTTGAGTTACACAGTCTATACATGAGAAAGCCCAATGGGTCAGCTTCAGCTCATGTTTGTGTAGGCATTGGTGGTTCAGAGGTAGAATTCTCACTTGCCATGTGGGAGGCCTGGGTTCGAGTCCCAGCCAATGCAGCGCAGCGTTTTGTAGCGTTCAAGGAACCCTCGAGGACAAATCCTCGAGTCTTGGAACTTGGTCTTCTTTGGAAGAGCAGAAGCTGAGCATTTCTCGTGGCAAAGTCGATGATAAAAAGCCCAGTGTGTTGGTGTGAGCACTCACATGTGCATGCAGTGTTGTTTCAGAAGAAGATTTCTTGCTTTCCATGTTTTTGAGAGGTCACAGTCTATACATGAAAAATACCAGTGGGTCAGCTTCAAGTCATACTTGTGTAGGCATTGGTGGTTCAGAGGTAGAATTCGTGCATCCCAGGTGGGAGGCCTAGGTTCGAATCCTAGCCAGTGCAGTGTTCTGTAGAATTCAAGGAACCATGGAGGACATATCCTGCACTTGCTCTTCTTTGGAAGAGTGAAAGCTGAGTGTTTCATGTGGACATAAAAATGCCTGATGTCTGCTCATCTTGTGAACCTTGGACGAGGAAGAATTCTGGCTTGTCTTTGTGGCAGTCCTGAGTTCGAGTCTCCTGCACTATGGGATGGACTTTAAGAGCTTGCGAGAACTGTCATGCTTCTTTTCCTTTTGGCTTTTCCCTTCAGGGGTCGCCACAGCGAATCATCTGCCTCCATCTCACCCTATCCTTTGCATCTTCTTCTCTTACACCAACGACCTTCATGTCCTCCTTTACCACATCCATGAATCGTCTCTTTGGTCTTCCTCTAGGCCTTTTGCCTGGTAGTTCCAGCCTCAGCATCCTATTACCAATATACTCACTATCCCTCCTCTGTACATGTCCAAACCATCTCAATCTAGCCTCTCTGACTTTGTCTCCAAAACGTCTTACATGTGCTGTCCCTCTGACGTGCTCATTCCTAATCCTATCCATCCTCGTTACTCCTAAAGAGAACCTCAACATTTTCATCTCTGCTACCTCCAACTCTGCCTCCTGTCTTTTCCCCAGGGCCACTGTTTCTAACCCATATAGCATCGTTGGCCTCAACACCGTCTTGTACACTTTTCCTTTCATTTTTGCCGATACCCTCCTATCACACATCACACCGGACACTTTTCTCCAACCATTCCAACCTGCCTGCACACGCTTCTTGACCTCTTTTCCACACTCTCCATTGCTCTGGATTGTTGAGCCTAAGTACTTAAAATCCTCCACCTTTCTTATCTCTGCTCCCTGTAATCTCACCATTCCTCTTTGGTCTTGTCATTCATGCACATGTATTCTGTCTTACTGAGGCTAATCTTCATTCCCCTCCTTTCCAGGGCATACTTCCACCTCTCTAGATTTTCCTGCACTTGTTCTCTGCTCTCACTACAGATCACAATGTCATCTGCAAACATCATAGTCCATGGGGAATCTTGTCTAACCTCGTCTGTCAGCCTGTCCATCACCATAGCAAACAAGAAGGGGCTCAGAGCTGACCCTTGATGCAGTCCCACCTCCACCTTGAACTCTTCTGTCACACCGACAGCACACCTCACCACTGTCTTACATCTCTCATACATGTCCTGCACCACTCTAACATACTTCTCTGCCACTCCAGACTTCCTCATGCAATACCACAGTTCTTCTCTCGGCACCCTGTCATATGCTTTCTCCAGATCCACAAAGGCACAATGCAGCTCCCTCTGACCTTCTCTGTACTTCTCCATTAACATCCTCAAGGCAAACACTGCATCTGTGGTGCTCTTTCTTGGCATGAAACCAAACTGTTGTTCACAAATGCTGACTTCTGCCCTTAGTCTAGCTTCCACTATTCTTTCCCATAACTTCATCGTATGGCTCATCAACTTTATCCCTCTGTAGTTGCCACAACTCTGCATGTCTCCCTTGTTCTTAAAAATGGGCACCAGCACACTTCTCCTCCATTCCTCTGGCATCCTCTCACTCTATAAGACCTTGTTAAATGTTCTTGTCAGAAAATCTACTGCTACCTCTCCTAGACACTTCCATACCTCCACCGGTATGTCATCAGGACCAACTGCCTTTCCATTCTTCATCCTCTTCAATGCCCTCCTCACTTCACCCTTACTAATCTTTGCTACTTCCTGGTCCTCAACAGTCACCTCTTCTACTCTTTTTTCTCTCTCATTTTCCTCATTCATCAGCTCTTCAAAGTACTCTTTCCATCTTCCCAGCACACTTCTGTCATCAGTCAATACATTTCCCTCTCTGTCCTTTATCAATCTAACTTGCTGCACGTCCTTCCCATCTCTATTTCTCTGCTGTGCCAACCTGTATAAATCATTTTCTCCCTCCTTACTTTCCAACCGAGCATACAAGTCATCAAACGCGCTCTATTTGGCCTTTGACACTGCTACCTTTGCCTTACGCTGTGTCTCCCTGTACTCCTGTTTACTCTCTTCGGTTTTCTCAATGTCCCACTTCTTCTTAGCTAATCTCTTCCTTTGTACACACTCCTGCACTTCCTCATTCCACCACGAAGTCTCCTTATCTACTTTCCTTCCAGATGACACACCAAGTATTCTCCTACCTGTCTCCCTGATCACATTCGCTGTAGTTGCCCAGTCATCTGGAAGCACTTCCTGACCACCCAAAGCCTGTTTCAACTCCTCCTTGAAGACAACCCGACACTCTTCCTTTTTCAACTTCCACCACTTTGTCTTCTGCTCTGCCTTTGCCTTCTTCACCTTCCTCACCATCAGCATCATCCTGCACACCACCATCCTATGCTGTTTGGCAACACTCTCACCCACTCACCCCTATGCTCCTCTCTCTTCTGGAAGAAAGTATTCACCACAGCCATTTCCATCCTTTTTGCAAAATCTACCAACATCTGTCCTTCTGCGTTCCTGTCCTGGATACCAAACCTACCCATCACTTCCTCGTCCCCTCTGTTTCCTGCACCAACATGTCCATTGAAGTCTGCCCCAATGACCACTCTTTCACCTCTGGGAGTACTCTGCATCACTTCATCTAACTCCCTCCAGAATCTCTCCTCTTCTCGCTCACATCCTGTCTGTGGGGCATAAGCACTAACAACATTGACCATCACACCTTTAATTTCTAACTTGAGACTCATCACTCTGTCTGACACTCTTTTCACTTCTAGAACATTCCTGGCAAACTCCTCCTTCAAGATGACTCCGACTCCATTTCTCTTCCCATCCACACCGTGATAAAACAGCTTAAACCCTGCTCCTATGCTTCTAGCCTTGCGACCTTTCCACCTGGTCTCCTGAACACACAGTATGTCCACCTTCCTCCTCTGCATCATGTCAGCCAGCTCTCTACCTTTTCCTGTCATAGTTCCAATATTCAAAGTCCCTACTTTCAGTCCTAGACTCATGCCTTTCCTCTTCTCTCTCTGGCAACGGACACGCCTCCCGCCTCTCCTTCTTCGACGTCTTCGACCAACAGTAGTCCAATTTCCATCAGCACCCTGTTGGTTGACGGCACTGATGGCGGTCGTTGTTAACCCGGGCCTCGACCGATCCGGTATGTGATTCTTTCTTGTGATTCACATAGTTTATTTGCCATTTGTTTTACGCCGGATGCCCTTCCTGACACAACCCTCTGCATTTATCCGGGCTTGGGACCGGCGTGAGGGAGAGACACTGGTTTGTGCCCCCCCCTCACGGCTGCATTGAGAACTGTCATGCATAAAGCCCAATTTTCTTGGGAGACCCAAAAGTAACTTTCCATCCATACACACGATGTATAGAAAGCCCAACTATGCTACTGCAGACATGTGCAAGCATTGGTGGTTCAGAGGGAGAATTCTCGCTTTCCATGTGAGAGACTTGGGTTCGAGTCCCAGCCAATGCAGCGCTGTATTTTGTAGCTTTCAAGGAGCCATCGAGGACAAATCCTGCACTTGGTCTTTGGAAGAGCAACAGCTGAGCAATTCTCGATGCAGAGGAGATGATAAAAAGCCCAGTGTGTTGGCGCGAGCACTCCCATGTGCATGCAGTGTTGTTTCAGAAGAAGAATTCTCGCGTTCCATGTGGGAGGTCAAGTTCAAGTTTTCCGCACTGCGGGATGGACTTTCAGAGCTTGCTGGAACTGTTATGCACAACGCCCAATTTTCTTGGGACACCCAAAAGTAACGTTCCGTCCATACACTCGATGTATAGAAAATCCAACAGCTGGAGTGCAGGCATGCGCAAGCATTGGTATTTCAGAGGGAGAATTCTTGCTTTCCATGTGAGAGACCCGGTTTCAAATCCCGGCCAGTGCAGCCAGACGTCCATATCGACCTGTGATCCGTTTAGCAAAATGTGTTTTTCTTTGGGAACCAAGAAAGTCAACTTGAGTTAAACAGTCTATACATGAGAAATCCCAGTAGGTCAGCTTCAACTAACAATTGTGTAGGCATTGGTGATTCAGAGGGAGAATTCTTGCTTTCCATGTGAGAGACCCGGGCTCGAGTCCCGGCCAGTGCAGCCCAGTTGTTAACAGCTACCTGCAAACCTTTCACCAAAATGCAGTTTTTCCTTGGGAAAAATGAAATTCAACATTGTGACGTCCAGTCTTTCCATGAGAAATCCCATTGGGTCAGCTTCAGCTCATTCATGTGTAGGCATTGGTGGTTCAGAGGTAGAATTCTCGCTTGCCATGTGGGAGGCCCGGGTTCGAGTCCCGGCCAATGCAGCGCAGTATTTTGTAGCTTTCAGGGAACCATCGAGGAATAATCCTGCACTTGGGCTTCTTTGGAAGAGCAACAGCTGAGCATTTCTCGTTGCAGAGAAGATGATAAAAAGCCCATTGTGTTGGCGCGAGCACTCCCATGTGCATGCAGTGTTGTTTCAGAAGAAGAATTCTTGCTTTCCATGTGGGAGACCTGGGTTCGTCGTCCTGGCCAATGCAGCGCACTATTTTGTAGCTTTCAAGGAACCATCGAGGACAAATCCTGCACTTGGTCTTCTTTGGAAGAGCAGAAGCTGAGCATTTCTCGTTGCAGAGGAGATGATAAAAAGCCCAGTGTGTCTGCATGAGCACTCACATGTGCATGCAGTGTTGTTTCAGAAGAAGAATTCTTGCTTTCCATGTGGGAGGCCTGAGTTCAAGTCCCTGGCACTGCGGGATGGATTTTCCGAGCTTGTTGGAACTGTCATGCGGTTGGAATACTTGTATGAATTATCACAGCTCGAACCTGTTTTGTTAATCGCTAAGTATAAATGTTGGAAACTGCTTGAAGTATTCTGCAGAAACATCCCTATCTCCATGGGAGGCAGTCAAGTGGACACAACCTTGAAGTTCTCACACAACAACAGGATGACTCCCTCACTGCAGCTGGATCGAGAGCTGAAATGAACATTCTACACTAGACAAAGTCGATAAGCATAGAACAAGATGAAGGTCTTGATGCTCATTCACATACACCCCTCCCCTTTAGGAAATCAATATGACATGTTTAACTAGAAATCACCCTGATGGAATAAAAGAGGTTCTCAGTCAGATTTCAAGCCAGAGCAGCTAGGAGACTTAAATCTGACTGCTCTCCTCATATATGAGAATGAACTTCACTGACTCTCTGTGTCTCCTTCCTAATGAGTGTGTGCATGTTTTTATGATGTCTGTGTTGATTTAGAACCTGACATTAACTTGGTCCTTCGAGCCGGATGCCAACATACCCGACGATTCCTGCTGACGTGGTGGACACCAGTGAAATCCTTGGCCAAGGAGTCAAGGATTGATCAAGAGTGAGTTGACATCAGACCCTGTTTGGGACCGGGAGGATCCACCCGTCCGCAGGGATCCAAGGGTTGACGGCAAGCCGAGGAGGAGACACGGGGTGAGTTAATTTCTTTTAAAAACAGAAGTGAATGAGCTCGGTAACAAAGGTTAAAAAGTAAAGAGACAGTTAAATTCCGTGGAAAAAAAACAAAACAAAAAACAAATAAGTGAATGAGCACGGTTTATTAGGGAAAGAAGGGAGGGACGGACTCCCTTGTCTATAAACAAAACCCTGGGTATTCTAGACAATGGCAGGTAAATAAAAGCAACACGAGGTTGCGAAGAGACAGTTAAATTCCGCTTAAAAAATAAATAAAATAAAATAAAATAAAATAAAATAAAAATATAAAAAAAAGGAAAAGGGAGGGCGGACTCCTCTGTCTATAAACTGAACGGTCGTGGATGAATGGAAGACGTAATCCTTGATTAACCTCCTCATATAAACAACTGTGGGATCAATACAACGAGTTTTTGTGGATGCAGAGGCAAGAACCCTCCGCCTGAAAAGGTAGAAGCTTGAGGGTTACCACAGAAATAATTAATCGTTGTCCCATAGGAAAAGATAAACCAGTGTTAGGACACCCTAGGTGCAACAAACCACTGGTCCAAATTGGATTAAAATGGGGGGGTAAAAACAGTAAGCATAGAGATAAATTCGAATGTGGAGATTGGAAAGCAGTAGAAAATCAGGCACCTGATAGAAATAAATATTTAGATTTATGGGTTAGTAAGTATGGATTCAACGGACAGTTAAATGTAAAAAGATTAATAGAATTACAGGGAGCTATTAGGCGGAACTGTAAAAATAATAAAGAAAAAATGAAAAAACAAGGATGGGAAGAAATAGAAGCATGGATTAAAATGGCAAATAAAAGGCAGGAAGGAGAAAAAGCAAGTAAAAAAGAAGGAAGAAGATAAAAAAAGGGCAAAGACAAAGAGAGGAAAAAGAGAAAACTAAGGAGAAAAATAAAGAAGATATTGAAGAACACGAAGTACTGTACCATAGAAAAGAGGATGATGAGACAAGTAGTGGAAGAAGGTTCAGAATCAGATACGAGAAAGCATTCCGATTACAAGTGGATGACAGGCCAACACGGGGCCAAACATTTGCAATACACCTGAAAAATGGTCTGCATGGTGCAGCACAAGAGTAATGCAGCTGGAGTATTATGCCGATCAGGCAATGCATGCAGATAAAGTAACCAAAAAGAAGAAAACAAAAAGAGTAAAAACCTTCTTCGAGGACTGTGATGACCCTGAAGTATATTATCAGGGGACTAGAGGCAGAGACCGAGGTAGAAGCCGAGGCAGAGGAAGAGGAGAATTTAACAGACCTGGAGGGAATGAATGCTGGGCATGTGGCAAGAAAGGACATTACAGCAGAGAT
This sequence comes from Plotosus lineatus, assembly GCA_024760905.1. NCBI lineage: Eukaryota > Metazoa > Chordata > Actinopteri > Siluriformes > Plotosidae > Plotosus > Plotosus lineatus. The sequence continues at coordinate 12,853,438 of CM045736.1, read as the reverse complement.
TGTCCAGAACAGAAACAAAACCAGAGTTCAGCATGACTAAATATACCATGTAAAAGTTCTACCTCTTCAGGTCGAATTGAACCTGCCACACAGACAAAGGATTCAGCCCAAAAAGAAGAAGTTGATCTAAATTTAGAAGAAATACTGACACTGGATAGTTGCCGACCGGAAATAAGACTAATAGTGAATGGGAAAGAAGTGACATTTCTATGTGACACAGGTGCATGTAGAACCACCTGCAATGAGCCAATACCAGGACTAAGAAATGGTGATGAGACTGTGGTGGTCATGGCCTCAAACGGTCTGCACAGTAAAGTATACATCTCCGAGCCAGTGTGAATCAGAGATCCAGAAGGATCAATATGCCATATGTCGACATTGTATATGCCTGAATGTCCAGTAAATTTATTAGGCAGAGATGGAATGCTGCAATTGGACATAGGGCTGATTCCATCAGCCACACAAGGATATATACTGGTAAAGAAAAGAAAAGAACTAGAGGAAAAAGTCCTGATGGTCCTACAAGGACATGGAGAACCATTTCATTACTACACTCTTGATATTGAAAATAAACAACCCTGTGCAACAGGAGATGCCCGAATGAGAATAGGGAAGTCATTGACAGTTCCAGGAACTGAAGCCATGAATCCAGATGATCTACACATAACAATGTGGTTCCGACCTTGTCCGGTTCTCGACCCAAAATATGAAGGGGCATTGCAAAAAGTCACACCAACCAGAATAACACTCACCTATATGTATGGTGATGAAACGGGAAATGTAACAATAGCAGCAATTCTGCCTAAACAACTGGTATCATTACGAAGACAATGGACACCCCCTCACGTGTCCCTGTATAAACACAGTACCATGAGCTGGAAGAAACGAGGAAACATGGTAAAAGCAGGAGAAGGTGCTGAGGACTGGAAAGAAACACAACTGAATTTGTGGTACAGTGTAAGAACGGGACCCTGGAAAAAGACAATCCAATGGACAACCCAAGTAAATATGGGCATCCACCTACAGAACAGATACAGCTGACAAAATGTTCGAACACAAGAGGAAAATGAAGCACTTAGTGAGGTCCCAGAAGAATTATGGTCTAAAGGACCCGCAGATGTAGGGCTGATAAAAGGTGTGAACCCTGTCCAGATACGCCCAAAAAACTGAATATTGTCCCCATATCAAACAGATGCCAAACCCTGAAACCAGATGCCAAAGAAGGAATCAAGCCTGTAATTGAAGCAATGCTGAAAGCAGGAGTATTGGTGGAGAATGGTACAAGATTTACAAGCTGTCAATGATGCAGTAATCCAGAGAGCCCCATGTGTGGAAGATCCACATACCCTTTTAAACAGCCTAAGACCAGATGCAACTCACTTTACTGTGGTGGATATCAGCAACGCATTTTTCTCAGTGCATCTTGATAAGAAAAGTCAGTTCTGGCCTCACCAGATGAAGAAAACTGCAGAAAAGACACCATAGCACTCCTCAGACATCTGGCAGCTGAAGGGCACAAGGTCAGTCAAGACAAATCACAAATGTGTAAACCGACAGTCAAATACTTGGGGCATAATCTGAGTGCAGGAGGTAGAACCATTGTGGATGACAGAAAAACTGCAGTATTGCAAGTACCAAAGCCAGTGACAAAGAAACAAATGAAGTCTTTTCTAGGACTGATGAATTACTGCAGAGCATGGATACCGAATTATGCAGAAATAACACATCCACTGTATCAACTCATGTATGAACAGGAAACATGTCAAAAACACTGTAACGATGTCAGATGACACTGAAGTCACCAGAGATGTTTTACAGGACATGCAGGAACAAAGCCCAGAAAGTGATAAAGCATCCTGGATAAACAAAGGAGCACAGATTAAAAACGGAGTATACACCTGTCCCAATAACAAACCAATCTTACCAAAGAACCTATTTAAATGGGCAGCATTATTGAGCCATGGAAAAACCCATGTCTCAACAGGAGGAATGGTGAGACAGGTAGACCAGAAATATACTGCCTATGGCTTTAATCTATGAGCAAAAAAAAAATTTGTAGAGCATGTCTAATCTGCACAAAACACAATGCCCAATCAGAAGCATAAAAAAGTACTGGCATTCAGCCAAGTGGGAAGGCACATATCAAGTACTCCTGACCACCCCAACTGCGATTAAAATAGCTGAAAGAGGAATGTGGATTCATCGAACACACTGTAAAAGCATCATCAAAGCGGAAGGGCCAACCGAGGCTGAGGCTGAGCCTGGTAATAGTGTGGACTCAGATCAATAGGACTGGGTAGACACGAAAGCCAGTGAAGAAACCAACGAGCCTCTAGTCTCTTAGTGGTCACTGATGCTGAAGTGACCAAGAAGAACAGTGTAGAAGAAAAACCTACGGGAAAGAGATCAAATGGATTTGAGAATCATAATAATCTGCTGTATGACTGGAAAAGCTATTCAGATACAGCCACAAGCCAATGGAGAGAAATGTTGCAATTTACACCGAAGACAACCTCGACCTTTCTCATCAAAGTTGATAATACCAAGAAAAATATAACTGCCTGTACAATACGAATAATTCCAGCAGAAATAACTCCGCAATGCCTAATAGACTTAATGAATAATACAGTTCAGACTAACAGCTGCATGACATGGTATAGTGTATATCCTCTCACAGGACCAGAGAAAAAATAAAATAAAATAAAATAAATAAAAAAATACAAACACATATTTTCTAAAGTAGTAGCTTGAGGGAATTTTTCATGCATCAACATGACTGGCACAGGTCAGATACTAGAAAATTTAAATGCCACCGAATGGTGCACTAGCATGAATACGATTATTGGTTTTAACCTTTTATCACGAAGTGACATATGGTGGTGGTGTGGAGACAGTAGGCTGTTTGATAGGTTGCTACGTAATAAAACTGGTGTACGTGCGATAGTTACCTTGTGACTTCCAGTATCAATATACTGTACCCTACAACAGCAGAACACTTATTAAAAGAAGTAAATAAGTTTATTATCAGGTGCCTGGAAAAAAATCATTATAAAATAGATTGCAGGGTTCACGTGACCCCACTTATATAGATACTATAGGAGTTCTACGAGGGGTTCCTGATAGATCAAGTAGCAGCTGGGTTCAAATCTACCATCTGTTGGTGGTGTACTATTAATAAAAGTGCGGATAGAATAAATTACATCCACTATAATGTTCAAAAAACTAGACAATTGGACACAGACAGGTTTTAAAGCAGTATATAGTCAATTAGCAGCAACATCACTGATGGCTTTCCAAAATCCACTGCACTGGACATGTTACTAGCAGAGAAAGGAGGTGTATGCGCAGTGTTCAGGGAACAATGTTGTACTTTTATTCCAAACAACACTGCATCAGATGGAAGTCTAACACGAGCAATAGAAGGCCTAAAATCTCTTAATAAAAAGATGAAAGAACATTCTGGGGTAGATACATCCATGTGGGACTCATGGTTCAGTGTGTTTGGAAAATATAGTACCCTTGTATCATCTGTATTAATATCTGTGTAGTTTTTGCAGCTTTTTTACACTCTTTGGTTGTTGTTGTATTCCATGTTTATGTTCTATGTTGAATTAACTCATCGTCACTGCCCTGGGTTTTAAGATCCTGAATGCTACTAAGAAAGATGACATTTCTGTCTGAGTGTAAACAGTTCTGAATGAAATTAATGAATTTACTAATCTAAAATCTGTTTGAAGTGTTAGTAAATGGTATCTTTTGTTTGAGCTGTGATAAACAGGAGAGAAATGTTGGAAGAATTGTATGAATTATCACAGCTCTAACCTGTTTTGTTACTCGCTAAGTATAAATGTTGGAAACTGCTTGTTGAGGTATTTTGCAGAAACATCTCTATCTCCATGGGAGGCAGCCAAGTGGACACAACCTTGAAGTTTTCACACAACAACAGGATGACTCCCGAACTGCAGCTGGATAGAGAGCTGAAATGAACATTCTAAACTAGACAAAGTAGATAAGCATAGAACAATGATGAAGGTCATGATGCTGATTCACATACACCCCTCCCCTTTAGGAAATCAATATGACATGTGTAACTAAAAATCACCTTGATGGAATAAAAGAGGTTCTCAGTCAGATTTCAAGCCAGAGCAGCGAGGAGACTTAAATCTGACTGCTCTCCACATATATGCGAATGAACTTGACTGACTCTCTGTCTCCTTCCGAATGAGTGTGTACGTGTTTTTTATGATGTCTGTGTTGATTTAGAACCTGACACATGCACAACGCCCAATTTTCTTGGAAGACCCAAAAGTAATGTTCTGTCCATACACTCGATGTATAAAAAAACAACAACGGTGGGAGTGCAGGCATGTGCAAGCATTGGTATTTCAGAGGGAGAATTCGAGCTTTCCATGTAAGAGACCCGAGTTTGAGGCCTGGATCGGGCAGCCAAGTTGTCCATAGCTTTACCAAAACCGTTTACCAAAATGCGGTATTTCTTTGGGAAAAATGAAATTCACTTTGGAGGTCACAGTCTACACACAGTCACATGGAAAGCGAGAATTCTCCCTCTGAATCACCAATGCCTACACAAGTGTTAGATGAAGCTGACCCACTGGGATTTCTCATGTATAGACAATGTAACTCAAGTCTTAATTTTCCCAAAGAACAACTGCATTTTGGTAAACTGTCTGCAGCTTGCAATTGACAACTGGGCTGCACTGGCTGGGACTCGAACCCAGGTCTCTCACACAGAAAGCAAGAATTCTGCCTCTGAAATACCAATGCTTGCGCATGCCTGCACTCCCACGGTTGGGATTTCTATACATCGAGTGTCTGGACAGAAAGTTACTTTTGGGTCTCCCAAGAAAATTGGGCGTTGTGCATGACAGTTCCAACAAGCTCTTAAAGTCCATTCCGCAATGCCAGAGACTCAAACTCAGGCCTCCCACATGGAAAGTGAGAATTCTTCTTCTGAAACAACACTGCATGCACATGTGAGTGCTTACAGCGACAAACTGGAATTTTTATCATCTCCTCTGCAACGAGAAATGCTCACCTTTTGCTCTTCTAAAGAAGACCAAGTGCAGGACTTGACCCCAATGGTTCCTTTAAAGCTAAAAGACACTGCGCTGCACTGGCACAGGACTCGAACCCAGGCCTCCCACACGGCAAGTGAGAATTCTACCTCTGAACCACCAATACTTACGCGAGGATGAGTTGAAGCTGATCCGCTGGGATTTCTCATGGAAACACTGGGACGTCTCAAAGTTGAATCTTAATTTTCCCCCCAAAAAAATGTGTTTTGGTAAACGGTTTGCAGGTAGCTATTGACAACTGGGCTGCACTGGCCAGGACTCGAACCCGGGTCTCTCACATGGAAAGCGAGAATTCTGCCTCTGAAATACCAATGCTTGCACATGCCTGCACTCCCACGGTTGGGTTTTCTATACATCGAGTGTCTGGAAGGCACGTTACTTTCTGGTCTCCCAAGAAAAGTGGGCGTTGTGCATGACAGTTCCAACAAGCTCTTAAAGTGCATCCTGCAATGCCAGAGACTAGAACTCAGGCCTCCCACATGGAAAGTGAGAATTCTTCTTCTGAAACAACACTGCATGCACATGTGAGTGCTCACATCGACACACTGGAATTTTTATCATCTCCTCTGCAACTGGAAATGCTCAGTTTTGGCTCTTCCAAAGAAGACCAAGTGCAGGATTTGTCCCCAATGGTTCCTTGAAAGCTACAAAGCACTGGGCTGCACTGGGCGGGACTCGAACCCGGGCCTCCCACATGGCAAGCAAGAATTCTACCTTTGAACTACCAATGCCTACACGAGGATGAGTTGAAGCTGACCCGCTGGGATTTCTCATGGAAAAACTGGGACGTCTCAAGGTTGAATCTGAATTTCCCCCCCAAAAAAATACATTTTGTTAAACGGTTTGCAGGTAGCTCTCGACAACTGGGCTGCACTGGCCAGGACTCGAACCCGGGTCTCTCACATGGAAAGCGAGAATTCTGCCTCTGAAATACCAATGCTTGCGCATGCCTGCACTCCCACGGTTGGGTTTTCTATACATCGAGTGTCTGGAAGGAAAGTTACTTTTGCGTCTCCCAAGAAAATTGGGTGATGTGCATGACAGTTCCAACAAGCTCTTAAAGTCCATTCCGCAATGCCAGAGACTCGAACTCAGGCCTTCCACATGGAAAGTGAGAAATCTTCTTCTGAAACAACACTGCATGCACATGTGAGTGCTCACATCGACACACTGGAATTTTTATCATCTCCTCTGCAACTGGAAATGCTCAGTTTTTGCTCTTCCAAAGAAGACCAAGTGCAGGATTTGTCCCCAATGGTTCCTTGAAAGCTACAAAACACTGGGCTGCATTGGCCGGGACTCGAACCCGGGCCTCCCACATGGCAAGCGAGAATTCTACCTTTGAACTACCAATGCCTACACGAGGATGAGTTGAAGCTGACCCGTTGGGATTTCTCATGGAAACACTGGGACGTCTCATAGTTGAATCTTATTTTTCCCCCCAAAAAAATACATTTTTCTTAAACGGTTTGCAGGTAGCTATCGACAACTGGGCTGCACTGGCCAGCCTCGAACCCGGGTCTCTCACATGGAAAGCGAGAATTCTGCCGCTGAAATACCAATGCTTGCACATGCCTGCACTCCCACGGTTGGGTTTTCTATACATCGAGTGTCTGGAAGGAAAGTTACTTTTGCGTCTCCCAAGAAAATTGGGCGTTGTGCATGACAGTTCCAACAAGCTCTTCAAGTCCATCCCGCAATCCCAGAGACTGGGACTCAGGCCTCCCACATGGAAAGTGAGAATTCTTCTTCTGAAACAACACTGCATGCACATGTGAGTGCTTACACCAACAAACTGGAACTTTTATCATCTCCTCGGCAACGAGAAATGCTCAGCTTTTGCTCTTCCAAAGAAGACCAAGTGCAAAATTTGTCCCCAATGGTTCCTTGAAAGCTACAAAACACTGGGCTGCATTGGCCGGGACTCGAACCCTGGCCTCCCACATGGCAAGCAAGAATTCTACCTTTGAACCACCAATGCCCACACAAGGATGAGGTGAAGCTGACCCACTGGGATTCCTCATGGAAATAGTGGAACGTCTCGGGCTGAATCTTAATTTACCAAAAGAAAAACTGCATTTTGGTAAATGGTTTGCAGGTCGCTATCGACAACTGGGCTGCACTGGCCAGGATTCGAACCCGGGTCTCTCACATGGAAAGCGAGAATTCTGCCTCTGAAATACCAATGCTTGCACATGCCTGCACTCCCACGGTTGGGTTTTCTATACATCGAGTGTCTGGAGGGAAAGTGACTTTCTGGTCTCCCAAGAAAATTGGGTGTTGTGCATGACAGTTCCAACAAGCTCTTAAAGTCCATCCCGCAATGCCAGAGACTCGAACTCAGGCCTCCCACATGGAAAGTAAGAATTCTTCTTCTGAAACAACACTGCATGCACATGTGAGTGCTCACTCGACACACTGGAATTTTTATCATCTCCTCTGCAACTGGAAATGCTCAGTTTTGGCTCTTCCAAAGAAGACCAAGTGCAGGATTTGTCCCCAATGGTTCCTTGAAAGCTACAAAACACTGGGCTGCACTGGGCGGGACTCGAACCCGGGCCTCCCACATGGCAAGCAAGAATTCTACCTCTGAACCACCAACGCCTACACGAGGATGAGTTGAAGCTGACCCACTGGGATTCCTCATGGAAATAATGGGACTTCTCAAAGTTGAATCTTAATTTTCCCCCAAAAAATACATTTTGGTAAACGGTTTGCAGGTAGCTATCGACAACTGGGCTGCACTGGCCAGGACTCGAACCCGGGTCTCTCACATGGAAAGCGAGAATTCTGCCTCTGAAATACCAATGCTTGCGCTTGCCTGCACTCCCACGGTTGGGTTTTCTATACATCGAGTGTCTGGAAGGAAAGTTACTTTCTGGTCTCCCAAGAAAATTGGGCGTTGTGCATGACAGTTCCAACAAGCTCTTCAAGTGCATCCCGCAATGCCAGAGACTCGAACTCAGGCCTCCCACATGGAAAGTGAGAATTCTTCTTCTGAAACAACACTGCATGCACATGTGAGTGCTTACTGTGACACACTGGAACTTTTATCATCTCCTCTGCAACGAGAAATGCTCAGCTTTTGCTCTTCCAAAGAAGACCAAGTGCAGGATTTGTCCCCAATGGTTCCTTGAAAGCTACAAAACACTGGGCTGCATTGGCCGGGACTCGAACCCGGGCCTCCCACATGGCAAGCGAGAATTCTACCTTTGAACCACCAATGCCTACACAAGGATGAGGTGAAGCTGACCCACTGGGATTCCTCATGGAAATAGTGGAACGTCTCGGGCTGAATCTTAATTTACCAAAAGAAAAACTGCATTTTGGTAAATGGTTTGCAGGTCGCTATCGACAACTGGGCTGCACTGGCCAGGATTCGAACCCGGGTCTCTCACATGGAAGGCGAGAATTCTGCCTCTGAAATACCAATGCTTGCACATGCCTGCACTCCCACGGTTGGGTTTTCTATACATCGAGTGTCTGGAGGGAAAGTGACTTTTGCGTCTCCCAAGAAAATTGGGTGTTGTGCATGACAGTTCCAACAAGCTCTTAAAGTCCATCCCGCAATGCCAGAGACTCGAACTCAGGCCTCCCACATGGAAAGTAAGAATTCTTCTTCTGAAACAACACTGCATGCACATGTGAGTGCTCACTCGACACACTGGAATTTTTATCATCTCCTCTGCAACTGGAAATGCTCAGTTTTTGCTCTTCCAAAGAAGACCAAGTGCAGGATTTGTCCCCAATGGTTCCTTGAAAGCTACAAAACACTGGGCTGCATTGGCCGGGACTCGAACCCGGGCCTCCCACATGGCAAGCGAGAATTCTACCTTTGAACTACCAATGCCTACACGAGGAAGAGATGAAGCTGACCCACTGGGATTCCTCATGGAATGACTGGGAGTTATCAATGTTGAATCTTAGTTTTCCCCACCAAAAAATACATTTTGGTAAACGGTTTGCAGGTAGCTATCGACAACTGGGCTGCACTGGCCAGGACTCGAACCCGGGTCTCTCACATGGAAAGCGAGAATTCTGCCTCTGAAATACCAATGCTTGCGCATGCCTGCACTCCCACGGTTGGGTTTTCTATACATCGAGTGTCTGGAAGGAAAGTTACTTTTGCGTCTCCCAAGAAATTTGGGCGTTGTGCATGACACTTCCAACAAGCTCTTAAAGTCCATCCCGCAATCCCAGAGACTGGGACTCAGGCCTCCCACATGGAAAGTGAGAATTCTTCTTCTGAAACAACACTGCATGCACATGTGAGTGCTTACACCGACACACTGGAACTTTTATCATCTCCTCTGCAACGACAAATGCTCAGCTTTTGCTCTTCCAAAGAAGACCAAGTGCAGGATTTGTCCCCAATGGTTCCTTGAAAGCTACAAAACACTGCACTGCACTGGCCGGGACTCGAACCCGGGCCTCCCACATGGCAAGCGAGAATTCTACCTCTGAACCACCAATGCCTACACAAGGATGAGTTGAAGCTGACCCACTGGGATTCCTCATGAAAATAGTGGGACTTCTCAAAGTTGAATCTTAATTTTCCCCCCCAAAAAAAAAATTTTGGTAAACAGTGTGCAGGTAGCTATCGACAACTGGGCTGCACTGGCCAGGACTCGAACCCGGGCCTCCCACATGGCAAGCGAGAATTCTACCTTTGAACTACCAATGCCTACACGACGATGAGTTGAAGCTGACCCGCTGGGATTTCTCATGGAAACACTGGGACGTCTAATGTTGAATCTTATTTTTCCCCCAAAAAATACATTTTGGTAAACGGTTTGCAGGTAGCTATCGACAACTGGGCTGCACTGGCCAGAACTCGAACCCGGGTCTCTCACATGGAAAGCGAGAATTCTGCCTCTGAAATACCAATGCTTGCACATGCCTGCACTCCCACGGTTGGGTTTTCTATACATCGAGTGTCTGGAAGGCACGTTACTTTCTGGTCTCCCAAGAAAAGTGGGCGTTGTGCATGACAGTTCCAACAAGCTCTTAAAGTGCATCCTGCAATGCCAGAGACTAGAACTCAGGCCTCCCACATGGAAAGTGAGAATTCTTCTTCTGAAACAACACTGCATGCACATGTGAGTGCTCACATCGACACACTGGAATTTTTATCATCTCCTCTGCAACAGGAAATGCTCAGTTTTGGCTCTTCCAAAGAAGACCAAGTGCAGGATTTGTCCCCAATGGTTCCTTGAAAGCTACAAAACACTGCGCTGCACTGGCCGGGACTCGAACCCGGGCCTCCCACATGGCAAGCGAGAATTCTTCCTCTGAACCACCAATGCCTACACGAGGATGAGTTGAAGCTGACCCACTGGGATTTCTCATGGAAATAGTGGGACGTCTCGGGCTGAATCTTAATTTTCCCAAAGAAAAAGTGCATTTTGGTAAACGGTTTGCAGGTCTCTATCGACAACTGGGCTGCACTGGCCAGGACTCGAACCCGGGTCTCTCACATGGAAAGCGAGAATTCTGCCTCTGAAATACCAATGCTTGCGCATGCCTGCACTCCCACGGTTGGGTTTTCTATACATCGAGTGTCTGGAAGGAAAGTTACTTTTGCATCTCCCAAGAAAATTGGGCGTTGTGCATGACAGTTCCAACAAGCTCTTCAAGTCCATCCCGCAATGCCGGAGACTCGAACTCAGGCCTCCCACATGGAAAGTGAGAATTCTTCTTCTGAAACAACACTGCATGCACATGTGAGTGCTTCCACCGACAAACTGGAACTTTTATCATCTCCTCTGCAACGAGAAATGCTCAGCTTTTGCTCTTCCAAAGAAGACCAAGTGCAGGATTTGTCCCCAATGGTTCCTTGAAAGCTACAAAACACTGGGCTGCATTGGCCGGGACTCGAACCCGGGCCTCCCACATGGCAAGCGAGAATTCTACCTTTGAACTACCAATGCCTACACGAGGAAGAGATGAAGCTGACCCACTGGGATTCCTCATGGAAAGACTGGGAGGTATCAAAGTTGAATCTTAATTTTCCCCCCCAAAAAATACATTTTGGTAAACGGTTTGCAGGTAGCTATCGACAACTGGGCTGCACTGGCCAGGACTCGAACCCGGGTCTCTCACATGGAAAGCGAGAATTCTGCCTCTGAAATACCAATGCTTGCACATTCCTGCACTCCCACGGTTGGGTTTTCTATACATCGAGTGTCTGGAACGAAAGTTACTTTTGGGTCTCCCAAGAAAATTGGGCGTTGTGCATGACACTTCCAACAAGCTCTTAAAGTCCATCCCGCAATCCCAGAGACTGGGACTCAGGCCTCCCACATGGAAAGTGAGAATTCTTCTTCTGAAACAACACTGCATGCACATGTGAGTGCTTACACCGACACACTGGAACTTTTATCATCTCCTCTGCAACGACAAATGCTCAGCTTTTGCTCTTCCAAAGAAGACCAAGTGCAGGATTTGTCCCCAATGGTTCCTTGAAAGCTACAAAACACTGCGCTGCACTGGCCGGGACTCGAACCCAGGCCTCCCACATGGCAAGCGAGAATTCTACCTCTGAACCACCAATGCCTACACAAGGATGAGTTGAAGCTGACCCACTGGGATTCCTCATGAAAATAGTGGGACTTCTCAAAGTTGAATCTTAATTTTCCCCCCAAAAAAATACATTTTGGTAAACAGTGTACAGGTAGCTATCGACAACTGGGCTGCACTGGCCAGGACTCAAACCCGGGTCTCTCACATGGAAAGCAAGAATTCTGCCTCTGAAATACCAATGCTTGCACATGCCTGCACTCCCACGGTTGGGTTTTCTATACATCGAGTGTCTGGAAGGAAAGTTACTTTCTGGTCTCCCAAGAAAATTGGGCGTTGTGCATGACAGTTCCAACAAGCTCTTAAAGTGCATCCTGCAATGCCAGAGACTCGAACTCAGGCCTCCCACATGGAAAGTGAGAATTCTTCTTCTGAAACAACACTGCATGCACATGTGAGTGCTCACATCGACACACTGGAATTTTTATCATCTCCTCTGCAACTGGAAATGCTCAGTTTTTGCTCTTCCAAAGAAGACCAAGTGCAGGATTTGTCCCCAATGGTTCCTTGAAAGCTACAAAACACTGGGCTGCATTGGCCGGGACTCGAACCCGGGCCTCCCACATGGCAAGCGAGAATTCTACCTTTGAACCACCAATGCCTACACAAGGATGAGGTGAAGCTGACCCACTGGGATTCCTCATGGAAATAGTGGAACGTCTCGGGCTGAATCTTAATTTACCAAAAGAAAAACTGCATTTTGGTAAATGGTTTGCAGGTCGCTATCGACAACTGGGCTGCACTGGCCAGGATTCGAACCCGGGTCTCTCACATGGAAGGCGAGAATTCTGCCTCTGAAATACCAATGCTTGCACATGCCTGCACTCCCACGGTTGGGTTTTCTATACATCGAGTGTCTGGAAGGAAAGTTACTTTTGCGTCTCCCAAGAAAATTGGGCGTTGTGCATGACAGTTCCAACAAGCTCTTCAAGTCCATCCCGCAATGCCGGAGACTCGAACTCAGGCCTCCCACATGGAAAGTGAGAATTCTTCTTCTGAAACAACACTGCATGCACATGTGAGTGCTTCCACCGACAAACTGGAACTTTTATCATCTCCTCTGCAACTGGAAATGCTCAGTTTTTGCTCTTCCAAAGAAGACCAAGTGCAGGATTTGTCCCCAATGGTTCCTTGAAAGCTACAAAACACTGGGCTGCATTGGCTGGGACTCGAACCCGAGCCTCCCACATGGCAAGCGAGAATTCTACCTTTGAACTACCAATGCCTACACGAGGAAGAGATGAAGCTGACCCACTGGGATTCCTCATGGAAAGACTGGGAGGTATCAAAGTTGAATCTTAAATTTCCCCCAAAAATACATTTTGGTAAACGGTTTGCAGGTAGCTATCGACAACTGGGCTGCACTGGCCAGGACTCGAACCCGGGTCTCTCACATGGAAAGCGAGAATTCTGCCTCTGAAATACCAATGCTTGCACATTCCTGCACTCCCACGGTTGGGTTTTCTATACACCGAGTGTCTGGAACGAAAGTTACTTTTGGGTCTCCCAAGAAAATTGGGCGTTGTGCATGACACTTCCAACAAGCTCTTAAAGTCCATCCCGCAATCCCAGAGACTGGGACTCAGGCCTCCCACATGGAAAGTGAGAATTCTTCTTCTGAAACAACACTGCATGCACATGTGAGTGCTTACACCGACACACTGGAACTTTTATCATCTCCTCTGCAACGACAAATGCTCAGCTTTTGCTCTTCCAAAGAAGACCAAGTGCAGGATTTGTCCCCAATGGTTCCTTGAAAGCTACAAAACACTGGGCTGCATTGGCCGGGACTCGAACCCGGGCCTCCCACATGGCAAGCGAGAATTCTACCTTTGAACTACCAATGCCTACACGACAATGAGTTGAAGCTGACCCGCTGGGATTTCTCATGGAAACACTGGGACGTCTCAATGTTGAATCTTATTTTTCCCCCAAAAAAATACATTTTGGTAAACGGTTTGCAGGTAGCTCTCGACAACTGGGCTGCACTGGCCAGGACTCGAACCCAAGTCTCTCACATGGAAAGCGAGAATTCTGCCTCTGAAATACCAATGCTTGCACATGCCTGCACTCCCACGGTTGGGTTTTCTATACATCGAGTGTCTGGAAGGAAAGTTCCTTTCTGGTCTCCCAAGAAAATTGGGCGTTGTGCATGACAGTTCCAACAAGCTCTTAAAGTGCATTCTGCAATGCCAGAGACTCGAACTCAGGCCTCCCACATGGAAAGTGAGAATTCTTCTTCTGAAACAACACTGCATGCACATGTGAGTGCTTACACCGACACACTGGAATTTTTATCATCTCCTCTGCAACTGGAAATGCTCAGTTTTGGCTCTTCCAAAGAAGACCAAGTGCAGGATTTGTCCCCAATGGTTCCTTGAAAGCTACAAAACACTGCACTGCACTGGCCGGGACTCGAACCCGGGCCTCCCACATGGCAAGCGAGAATTCTACCTTTGAACTACCAATGCCTACACGAGGATGACTTGAAGCTGACCCACTGGGATTCCTCATGGAAATAGTGGAACGTCTCGGGGTGAATCTTAATTTTCCCAAAGAAAAACTGCATTTTGGTAAACGGTTTGCAGGTCGCTATTGACAACTGGGCTGCACTGGCCAGGACTCGAACCCGGGTCTCTCACATGGAAAGCGAGAATTCTGCCTCTGAAATACCAATGCTTGCGCATGCCTGCACTCCCACGGTTGGGTTTTCTATACATCGAGTGTCTGGAAGGAAAGTTACTTTCTGGTCTCCCAAGAAAATTGGGCGATGTGCATAACAGTTCCAACAAGCTCTTAAAGTCCATTCCGCAATGCCAGAGACTGGGACTCAGGCCTCCCACATGGAAAGTGAGAATTCTTCTTCTGAAACAACACTGCATGCACATGTGAGTGCTCACATCGACACACTGGAATTTTTATCATCTCCTCTGCAACTGGAAATGCTCAGTTTTGGCTCTTCCAAAGAAGACCAAGTGCAGGATTTGTCCCCAATGGTTCCTTGAAAGCTACAAAACACTGCACTGCACTGGCCGGGACTCGAACCCGGGCCTCCCACATGGCAAGCGAGAATTCTACCTTTGAACTACCAATGCCTACACGAGGATGACTTGAAGCTGACCCACTGGGATTCCTCATGGAAATAGTGGGACGTCTCAGGCTGAATCTTAATTTTCCCAAAGAAAAACTGCATTTTGGTAAACGGTTTGCAGGTCGCTATCGACAACTGGGCTGCACTGGCCAGGACTCGAACCCGGGTCTCTCACATGGAAAGCGAGAATTCTGCCTCTGAAATACCAATGCTTGCGCATGCCTGTACTCCCACGGTTGGGTTTTCTATACATCGAGTGTCTGGAAGGAAAGTTACTTTTGCGTCTCCCAAGAAAATTGGGTGATGTGCATGACAGTTCCAACAAGCTCTTAAAGTCCATTCCGCAATGCCAGAGACTCGAACTCAGGCCTTCCACATGGAAAGTGAGAAATCTTCTTCTGAAACAACACTGCATGCACATGTGAGTGCTCACATCGACACACTGGAATTTTTATCATCTCCTCTGCAACTGGAAATGCTCAGTTTTTGCTCTTCCAAAGAAGACCAAGTGCAGGATTTGTCCCCAATGGTTCCTTGAAAGCTACAAAACACTGGGCTGCATTGGCCGGGACTCGAACCCGGGCCTCCCACATGGCAAGCGAGAATTCTACCTTTGAACTACCAATGCCTACACGAGGAAGAGATGAAGCTGACCCACTGGGATTCCTCATGGAAAGACTGGGAGGTATCAAAGTTGAATCTTAATTTTCCCCCCCAAAAAATACATTTTGGTAAACGGTTTGCAGGTAGCTATCGACAACTGGGCTGCACTGGCCAGGACTCGAACCCGGGTCTCTCACATGGAAAGCGAGAATTCTGCCTCTGAAATACCAATGCTTGCACATGCCTGCACTCCCACGGTTGGGTTTTCTATACATCGAGTGTCTGGAAGGAAAGTTACTTTTGCGTCTCCCAAGAAAATTGGGCGTTGTGCATGACAGTTCCAACAAGCTCGTAAAGTGCATCCCGCAATGCCAGAAACTCGAACTCAGGCCTCCCACATGGAAAGTGAGAATTCCTCTTCTGAAACAACACTGCATGCACATGTGAGTGCTTCCACCGACTCATTGGAATTTTTAACATCTCCTCTGCAACGAGAAATGCTCAGCTTTTGCTCTTCCAAAGAAGACCAAGTGCAGGATTTGTCCCCAATGGTTCCTTGAAAGCTACAAAACACTGGGCTGCATTGGCCGGGACTCGAACCCGGGCCTCCCACATGGCAAGCGAGAATTCTACCTCTGAACCACCAATGCCTACACAAGGATGAGTTGAAGCTGACCCACTGGGATTCCTCATGAAAATAGTGGGACTTCTCAAAGTTGAATCTTAATTTTCCCCCCAAAAAAATACATTTTGGTAAACAGTGTGCAGGTAGCTATCGACAACTGGGCTGCACTGGCCAGGACTCGAACCCGGGTCTCTCACATGGAAAGCAAGAATTCTGCCTCTGAAATACCAATGCTTGCACATGCCTGCACTCCCACGGTTGGGTTTTCTATACATCGAGTGTCTGGAAGGAAAGTTACTTTCTGGTCTCCCAAGAAAATTGGGCGTTGTGCATGACAGTTACAACAAGCTCTTAAAGTGCATCCTGCAATGCCAGAGACTCGAACTCAGGCCTCCCACATGGAAAGTGAGAATTCTTCTTCTGAAACAACACTGCATGCACATGTGAGTGCTCACATCGACACACTGGAATTTTTATCATCTCCTCTGCAACTGGAAATGCTCAGTTTTTGCTCTTCCAAAGAAGACCAAGTGCAGGATTTGTCCCCAATGGTTCCTTGAAAGCTACAAAACACTGGGCTGCATTGGCCGGGACTCGAACCCGGGCCTCCCACATGGCAAGCGAGAATTCTACCCTTGAACTACCAATGCCTACACGAGGATGAGTTGAAGCTGACCCACTGGGATTCCTCATGGAAATAGTAGGACGTCTCGGGATGAATCTTAATTTTCCCAAAGAAAAACTGCATTTTGGTAAACGGTTTGCAGGTAGCTATCGACAACTGGGCTGCACTGGCCAGGACTCGAACCCGGGTCTCTCACATGGAAAGCGAGAATTCTGCCTCTGAAATACCAATGCTTGCACATGCCTGCACTCCCACGGTTGGGTTTTCTATACATCGAGTGTCTGGAAGGAAAGTGACTTTCTGGTCTCCCAAGAAAATTGGGCGTTGTGCATGACAGTTCCAACAAGCTCTTAAAGTCCATCCCGCAATGCCAGAGACTCGAACTCAGGCCTCCCACATGGAAAGTGAGAATTCTTCTTCTGAAACAACACTGCATGCACATGTGAGTGCTTACACCGACACACTGGAACTTTTATCATCTCCTCTGCAACGAGAAATGCTCAGCTTTTGCTTTTCCAAAGAAGACCAAGTGCAGGATTTGTCCCCAATGGTTCCTTGAAAGCTACAAAACACTGCACTGCATTGGCCGACTCGAACCGGGCCTCCCACATGGCAAGCGAGAATTCTACCTTTGAACTACCAATGCCTACACGAGGAAGAGATGAAGCTGACCCACTGGGATTCCTCATGGAAAGACTGGGAGGTATCAAAGTTGAATCTTAATTTTCCCCCCCAAAAAATACATTTTGGTAAACGGTTTGCAGGTAGCTATCGACAACTGGGCTGCACTGGCCAGGACTCGAACCCGGGTCTCTCACATGGAAAGCGAGAATTCTGCCTCTGAAATACCAATGCTTGCACATTCCTGCACTCCCACGGTTGGGTTTTCTATACATCGAGTGTCTGGAAGGAAAGATACTTTTGCGTCTCCCAAGAAATTTGGGCGTTGTGCATGACACTTCCAACAAGCTCTTAAAGTCCATCCCGCAATCCCAGAGACTGGGACTCAGGCCTCCCACATGGAAAGTGAGAATTCTTCTTCTGAAACAACACTGCATGCACATGTGAGTGCTTACACCGACACACTGGAACTTTTATCATCTCCTCTGCAACGAGAAATGCTCAGCTTTTGCTCTTCCAAAGAAGACCAAGTGCAGGATTTGTCCCCAATAGTTCCTTGAAAGCTACAAAACACTGCACTGCACTGGCCGGGACTCGAACCCGGGCCTCCCACATGGCAAGCGAGAATTCTACTTTTGAACTACCAATGCCTACACGAGGATGACTTGAAGCTGACCCACTGGGATTCCTCATGGAAATAGTGGGACGTCTCAGGCTGAATCTTAATTTTCCCCCAAAGAAAAAATTTTGGTAAACGATTTGGAGGTCGCTATCGACAACTGGGCTGCACTGGCCAGGACTCGAACCCAGGTCTCTCACATGGAAAGCGAGAATTCTACCTTTGAACTACCAATGCCTACACGAGGATGAATTGAAGCTGACCCGCTGGGATTTCTCATGGAAACACTGGGACGTCTCAAAGTTGAATCTTCATTTTCCCCCCCAAAAAATACATTTTGGTAAACGGTTTGCAGGTAGCTCTCGACAACTGGGCTGCACTGGCCAGGACTCGAACCCGGGTCTCTCACATGGAAAGCGAGAATTCTGCCTCTGAAATACCAATGCTTGCACATGCCTGCACTCCCACGGTTGGGTTTTCTATACATCGAGTGTCTGGAAGGAAAGTTACTTTCTGGTCTCCCAAGAAAATTGGGCGTTGTACATGACAGTTCCAACAAGCTCTTAAAGTGCATCCTGCAATGCCAGAGACTAGAACTCAGGCCTCCCACATGGAAAGTGAGAATTCTTCTTCTGAAACAACACTGCATGCACATGTGAGTGCTCACATCGACACACTGGAATTTTTATCATCTCCTCTGCAACAGGAAATGCTCAGTTTTGGCTCTTCCAAAGAAGACCAAGTGCAGGATTTGTCCCCAATGGTTCCTTGAAAGCTACAAAACACTGCACTGCACTGGCCGGGACTCGAACCCGGGCCTCCCACATGGCAAGCGAGAATTCTACCTTTGAACTACCAATGCCTACACGAGGATGACTTGAAGCTGACCCACTGGGATTCCTCATGGAAATAGTGGGACGTCTCGGGCTGAATCTTAATTTTCCAAAAGAAAAACTGCATTTTGGTAAACGGTTTGCAGGTCGCTATCGACAACTGGGCTGCACTGGCCAGGACTCGAACCCGGGTCTCTCACATGGAAAGCGAGAATTCTGCCTCTGAAATACCAATGCTTGCGCATGCCTGCACTCCCACGGTTGGGTTTTCTATACATCGAGTGTCTGGAAGGAAAGTTACTTTTGCGTCTCCCAAGAAAATTGGGCGATGTGCATGACAGTTCCAACAAGCTCTTCAAGTCCATCCCGCAATGCCGGAGACTCGAACTCAGGCCTCCCACATGGAAAGTGAGAATTCTTCTTCTGAAACAACACTGCATGCACATGTGAGTGCTTCCACCGACAAACTGGAACTTTTATCATCTCCTCTGCAACGAGAAATGCTCAGCTTTTGCTCTTCCAAAGAAGACCAAGTGCAGGATTTGTCTCCAATGGTTCCTTGAAAGCTACAAAACACTGGGCTGCATTGGCCAGGACTCGAACCCGGGCCTCCCACATGGCAAGCGAGAATTCTACCTTTGAACTACCAATGCCAACACAAAGATGAGTTGAAGCTGACCCACTGGGATTCCTCATGGAAATAGTGGGACGTCTCGGGCTGAATCTTATTTTTCCCCCAAAAAAATACATTTTGGTAAACGGTTTGCAGGTTGCTCTCGACAACTGGGCTGCACTGGCCAGGACTCAAACCCGGGTCTCTCACATGGAAAGCGAGAATTCTGCCTCTGAAATACCAATGCTTGCGCATGCCTGCACTCCCACGGTTGGGTTTTCTATACATCGAGTGTCTGGAAGGAAAGTGACTTTCTGGTCTCCCAAGAAAATTTGGCGTTGTGCATGACAGTTCCAACGAGCTCTTAAAGTGCATCCCGCAATGCCAGAGACTCGAACTCAGGCCTCCCACATGGAAAGTGAGAATTCTTCTTCTGAAACAACACTGCATGCACATATGAGTGCTTACACCGACACACTGGAACTTTTATCATCTCCTCTGCAACGAGAAATGCTCAGCTTTTGCTCTTCCAAAGAAGACCAAGTGCAGGATTTGTCCCCAATGGTTCCTTGAAAGCTACAAAACACTGCGCTGCATTGGCCGGGACTCGAACCCGGGCCTCCCAGATGGCAAGCGAGAATTCTACCCTTGAACTACCAATGCCTACACAAGGATGAGTTGAAGCTGACCAGCTGGGATTTCTCATGGAAACACTGGGACGTCTCAAAGTTGAATCTTCATTTTCCCCCCAAAAAAATACATTTTGGTAAACGGTTTGCAGGTAGCTCTCGACAACTGGGCTGCACTGGCCAGGACTCGAACCCGGGTCTCTCACATGGAAAGCAAGAATTCTGCCTCTGAAATACCAATGCTTGCACATGCCTGCACTCCCACGGTTGGGTTTTCTATACATCGAGTGTCTGGAAGGAAAGTGACTTTCTGGTCTCCCAAGAAAATTGGGCGTTGTGCATGACAGTTCCAACAAGCTCTTAAAGTCCATCCCGCAATGCCAGAGACTCGAACTCAGGCCTCCCACATGGAAAGTGAGAATTCTTCTTCTGAAACAACACTGCATGCACATGTGAGTGCTTACACCGACACACTGGAACTTTTATCATCTCCTCTGCAACGAGAAATGCTCAGCTTTTGCTTTTCCAAAGAAGACCAAGTGCAGGATTTGTCCCCAATGGTTCCTTGAAAGCTACAAAACACTGCACTGCACTGGCCGGGACTCGAACCCGGGCCTCCCACATGGCAAGTGAGAATTCTACCTCTGAACCACCAATGCCTACACAAGGATGAGATGAAGCTGACCCACTGGGATTCCTCATGGAAGTAGTGGGACGTCTCGGGCTGAATCTTAATTTTCCCAAAGAAAAAGTGCATTTTGGTAAACGGTTTGCAGGTCTCTATCGACAACTGGGCTGCACTGGCCAGGACTCGAACCCGGGTCTCTCACATGGAAAGCGAGAATTCTGCCTCTGAAATACCAATGCTTGCGCATGCCTGCACTCCCACGGTTGGGTTTTCTATACATCGAGTGTCTGGAAGGAAAGTTACTTTTGCGTCTCCCAAGAAAATTGGGCGATGTGCATGACAGTTCCAACAAGCTCTTCAAGTCCATCCCGCAATGCCGGAGACTCGAACTCAGGCCTCCCACATGGAAAGTGAGAATTCTTCTTCTGAAACAACACTGCATGCACATGTGAGTGCTTCCACCAACAAACTGGAACTTTTATCATCTCCTCTGCAACGAGAAATGCTCAGCTTTTGCTCTTCCAAAGAAGACCAAGTGCAGGATTTGTCCCCAATGGTTCCTTGAAAGCTACAAAACACTGGGCTGCATTGGCCGGGAAAAGAACCCGGGCCTCCCACATGGCAAGCGAGAATTCTACCTTTGAACTACCAATGCCTACACGAGGATGAGATGAAGCTGACCCGCTGGGATTTCTCATGGAAAAACTGGGACGTCTCAAGGTTGAATCTGAATTTCCCCCCCAAAAAAATACATTTTGTTAAACGGTTTGCAGGTAGCTATCGACAACTGGGCTGCACTGGCCAGGACTCGAACCCGGGTCTCTCACATGGAAAGCGAGAATTCTGCCTCTGAAATACCAATGCTTGCACATTCCTGCACTCCCACGGTTGGGTTTTCTATACATCGAGTGTCTGGAAGGAAAGTTACTTTTGCGTCTCCCAAGAAAATTGGGCGATGTGCATGACAGTTCCAACAAGCTCTTAAAGTCCATCCCGCAATGCCAGAGACACGAACTCAGGCCTTCCACATGGAAAGTGAGAATTCTTCTTCTGAAACAACACTGCATGCACATGTGAGTGCTCACATCGACACACTGGAATTTTTATCATCTCCTCTGCAACTGGAAATGCTCAGTTTTTGCTCTTCCAAAGAAGACCAAGTGCAGGATTTGTCCCCAATGGTTCCTTGAAAGCTACAAAACACTGGGGTGCATTGGCCGGGACTCGAACCCGGGCCTCCCACATGGCAAGTGAGAATTCTACCCTTGAACTACCAATGCCTACACGAGGATGAGTTGAAGCTGACCCGCTGGGATTTCTCATGGAAACACTGGGACGTCTCAAAGTTGAATCTTCATTTTCCCCCCAAAAAAATACATTTTGGTAAACGGTTTGCAGGTAGCTCTCGACAACTGGGCTGCACTGGCCAGGACTCGAACCCGGGTCTCTCACATGGAAAGCAAGAATTCTGCCTCTGAAATACCAATGCTTGCACATGCCTGCACTCCCACGGTTGGGTTTTCTATACATCGAGTGTCTGGAAGGAAAGTTCCTTTCTGGTCTCCCAAGAAAATTGGGCGTTGTGCATGACAGTTCCAACAAGCTCTTAAAGTGCATTCTGCAATGCCAGAGACTCGAACTCAGGCCTCCCACATGGAAAGTGAGAATTCTTCTTCTGAAACAACACTGCATGCACATGTGAGTGCTTACACCGACACACTGGAACTTTTATCATCTCCTCTGCAACGAGAAATGCTCAGCTTTTGCTCTTCCAAAGAAGACCAAGTGCAGGATTTGTCCCCAATGGTTCCTTGAAAGCTACAAAACACTGCGCTGCACTGGCCGGGACTCGAACCCGGGCCTCCCACATGGCAAGCCAGAATTCTACCTCTGAACCACCAATGCCTACACAAGGATGAGTTGAAGCTGACCCACTGGGATTCCTCATGGAAATAGTGGGACGTCTCGGGATGAATCTTAATTTTCCCAAAGAAAAACTGCATTTTGGTAAACGGTTTGCAGGTAGCTATCGACAACTGGGCTGCACTGGCCAGGACTCGAACCCGGGTCTCTCACATGGAAAGCGAGAATTCTGCCTCTGAAATACCAATGCTTGCGCATGCCTGCACTCCCACGGTTGGGTTTTCTATACATCGAGTGTCTGGAAGGAAAGTTACTTTTGCGTCTCCCAAGAAAATTGGGCATTGTGCATGACAGTTCCAACAAGCTCTTCAAGTCCATCCCGCAATGCCGGAGACTCGAACTCAGGCCTCCCACATGGAAAGTGAGAATTCTTCTTCTGAAACAACACTGCATGCACATGTGAGTGCTTCCACCGACAAACTGGAACTTTTATCATCTCCTCTGCAATGAGAAATGCTCAGCTTTTGCTCTTCCAAAGAAGACCAAGTGCAGGATTTGTCCCCAATGGTTCCTTGAAAGCTACAAAACACTGGGCTGCATTGGCCGGGAAAAGAACCCGGGCCTCCCACATGGCAAGCGAGAATTCTACCTTTGAACTACCAATGCCTACACGAGGATGACTTGAAGCTGATCCACTGGGATTCCTCATGGAAATAGTGGGACGTCTCGGGCTGAATCTTAATTTTCCCAAAGAAAAACTGCATTTTGGTAAACTGTTTGCAGGTCGCTATCGACAACTGGGCTGCACTGGCCAGGACTCAAACCCGGGTCTCTCACATGGAAAGCAAGAATTCTGCCTCTGAAATACCAATGCTTGCGCATGCCTGCACTCCCACGGTTGGGTTTTCTATACATCGAGTGTCTGGAAGGAAAGTTACTTTTGCGTCTCCCAAGAAAATTGGGCGATGTGCATGACAGTTCCAACAAGCTCTTAAATTCCATCCCGCAATGCCAGAGATTCGAACTCAGGCCTTCCACATGGAAAGTGAGAATTCTTCTTCTGAAACAACACTGCATGCACATGTGAGTGCTCACATCGACACACTGGAATTTTTATCATCTCCTCTGCAACTGGAAATGCTCAGTTTTTGCTCTTCCAAAGAAGACCAAGTGCAGGATTTGTCCCCAATGGTTCCTTGAAAGCTACAAAATACTGGGCTGCATTGGCCGGGACTCGAACCCGGGCCTCCCACATGGCAAGCGAGAATTCTACCTTTGAACTACCAATGCCTACACGAGGATGAGTTGAAGCTGACCCACTGGGATTCCTCATGGAAACACTGGGAGGTCTCAAAGTTGAATCTTATTTTTCCCCCCAAAAAATACATTTTGGTAAACGGTTTGCAGGTAGCTATCGACAACTGGGCTGCACTGGCCAGGACTCGAACCCGGGTCTCTCACATGGAAAGCGAGAATTCTGCCTCTGAAATACCAATGCTTGCGCATGCCTGCACTCCCACGGTTGGGTTTTCTATACATCGAGTGTCTGGAAGGAAAGTTACTTTCTGGTCTCCCAAGAAAATTGGGCGTTGTACATGACAGTTCCAACAAGCTCTTAAAGTGCATTCTGCAATGCCAGAGACTCGAACTCAGGCCTCCCACATGGAAAGTGAGAATTCTTCTTCTGAAACAACACTGCATGCACATGTGAGTGCTTCCACCGACAAACTGGAACTTTTATCATCTCCTCTGCAACGAGAAATGCTCAGCTTTTGCTCTTCCAAAGAAGACCAAGTGCAGGATTTGTCCCCAATGGTTCCTTGAAAGCTACAAAAGACTGGGCTGCATTGGCCGGGACTCGGACCCGGGCCGCCCACATGGCAAGCGAGAATTCTACCTTTGAACTACCAATGCCTACACGAGGATGAGTTGAAGCTGACCCACTGGGATTCCTCATGGAAAGACTGGGAGGTCTCAAAGTTGAATCTTATTTTTTCCCCCAAAAAATACATTTTGGTAAACGGTTTGCAGGTAGCTATCGACAACTGGGCTGCACTGGCCAGGACTCGAACCCGGGTCTCTCACATGGAAAGCGAGAATTCTGCCTCTGAAATACCAATGCTTGCGCATGCCTGCACTCCCACGGTTGGGTTTTCTATACATCGAGTGTCTGGAAGGAAAGTTACTTTTGCGTCTCCCAAGAAAATTGGGCGATGTGCATGACAGTTCCAACAAGCTCTTAAAGTCCATCCCGCAATGCCAGGACTTGAACTCAGGCCTCCCACATGGAAAGTGAGAATTCTTCTTCTGAAACAACACTGCATGCACATGTGAGTGCTTACACCGACACACTGGAACTTTTATCATCTCCTCTGCAACGAGAAATGCTCAGCTTTTGCTCTTCCAAAGAAGACCAAGTGCAGGATTTGTCCCCAATGGTTCCTTGAAAGCTACAAAACACTGCGCTGCATTGGCCGGGACTCGAACCCGGGCCTCCCAGATGGCAAGCGAGAATTCTACCCTTGAACTACCAATGCCTACACAAGGATGAGTTGAAGCTGACCAGCTGGGATTTCTCATGGAAACACTGGGACGTCTCAAAGTTGAATCTTCATTTTCCCCCAAAAAAAAAACTGCATTTTGGTAAACGGTTTGCAGGTAGCTCTCGACAACTGGGCTGCACTGGCCAGGACTCGAACCCGGGTCTCTCACATGGAAAGCAAGAATTCTGCCTCTGAAATACCAATGCTTGCACATGCCTGCACTCCCACGGTTGGGTTTTCTATACATCGAGTGTCTGGAAGGAAAGTGACTTTCTGGTCTCCCAAGAAAATTGGGCGTTGTGCATGACAGTTCCAACAAGCTCTTAAAGTCCATCCCGCAATGCCAGAGACTCGAACTCAGGCCTCCCACATGGAAAGTGAGAATTCTTCTTCTGAAACAACACTGCATGCACATGTGAGTGCTTACACCGACACACTGGAACTTTTATCATCTCCTCTGCAACGAGAAATGCTCAGCTTTTGCTTTTCCAAAGAAGACCAAGTGCAGGATTTGTCCCCAATGGTTCCTTGAAAGCTACAAAATACTGCACTGCACTGGCCGGGACTCGAACCCGGGCCTCCCACATGGCAAGTGAGAATTCTACCTCTGAACCACCAATGCCTACACAAGGATGAGATGAAGCTGACCCACTGGGATTCCTCATGGAAAGACTGGGAGGTCTCAAAGCTGAATCTTAATTTTCCCCCAAAAAGTGCATTTTGGTAAACGGTTTGCAGGTAGCTATCGACAACTGGGCTGCACTGGCCAGGACTCGAACCCGGGTCTCTCACATGGAAAGCGAGAATTCTGCCTCTGAAATACCAATGCTTGCACATGCCTGCACTCCCACGGTTGGGTTTTCTATACATCGAGTGTCTGGAAGGAAAGTTACTTTTGCGTCTCCCAAGAAAATTGGGCGTTGTGCATGACAGTTCCAACAAGCTCTTCAAGTCCATCCCGCAATCCCAGAGACTGGGACTCAGGCCTCCCACATGGAAAGTGAGAATTCTTCTTCTGAAACAACACTGCATGCACATGTGAGTGCTTCCACCGACAAACTGGAACTTTTATCATCTCCTCTGCAACGAGAAATGCTCAGCTTTTGCTCTTCCAAAGAAGACCAAGTGCAGGATTTGTCCCCAATGGTTCCTTGAAAGCTACAAAACACTGGGCTGCATTGGCCGGGAAAAGAACCCGGGCCTCCCACATGGCAAGCGAGAATTCTACCTTTGAACTACCAATGCCTACACGAGGATGACTTGAAGCTGATCCACTGGGATTCCTCATGGAAATAGTGGGACGTCTCAGGCTGAATCTTAATTTTCCCAAAGAAAAACTGCATTTTGGTAAACTGTTTGCAGGTCGCTATCGACAACTGGGCTGCACTGGCCAGGACTTGAACCCGGGTCTCTCACATGGAAAGCAAGAATTCTACCCTTGAACTACCAATGCCTACACAAGGATGAGTTGAAGCTGACCCGCTGGGATTTCTCATGGAAACACTGGGACGTCTCAAAGTTGAATCTTCATTTTCCCCCCCAAAAAATACATTTTGGTAAACGGTTTGCAGTTAGCTCTCGACAACTGGGCTGCACTGGCCAGGACTCGAACCCGGGTCTCTCACATGGAAAGCGAGAATTCTGCCTCTGAAATACCAATGCTTGCGCATGCCTGCACTCCCACGGTTGGGTTTTCTATACATCGAGTGTCTGGAAGGAAAGTTACTTTTGCGTCTCCCAAGAAAATTGGGCGATGTGCATGACAGTTCCAACAAGCTCTTAAATTCCATCCCGCAATGCCAGAGATTCGAACTCAGGCCTTCCACATGGAAAGTGAGAATTCTTCTTCTGAAACAACACTGCATGCACATGTGAGTGCTCACATCGACACACTGGAATTTTTATCATCTCCTCTGCAACTGGAAATGCTCAGTTTTGCTCTTCCAAAGAAGACCAAGTGCAGGATTTGTCCCCAATGGTTCCTTGAAAGCTACAAAATACTGGGCTGCATTGGCCGGGACTCGAACCCGGGCCTCCCACATGGCAAGCGAGAATTCTACCCTTGAACTACCAATGCCTACACGAGGATGAGTTGAAGCTGACCCGCTGGGATTTCTCATGGAAACACTGGGACGTCTCAAAGTTGAATCTTCATTTTCCCCCCAAAAAAATACATTTTGGTAAACGGTTTGCAGGTAGCTCTCGACAACTGGGCTGCACTGGCCAGGACTCGAACCCGGGTCTCTCACATGGAAAGCGAGAATTCTGCCTCTGAAATACCAATGCTTGCACATGCCTGCACTCCCACGGTTGGGTTTTCTATACATCGAGTGTCTGGAAGGAAAGTTCCTTTCTGGTCTCCCAAGAAAATTGGGCGTTGTGCATGACAGTTCCAACAAGCTCTTAAAGAGCATTCTGCAATGCCAGAGACTCGAACTCAGGCCTCCCACATGGAAAGTGAGAATTCTTCTTCTGAAACAACACTGCATGCACATGTGAGTGCTTACACTGACACACTGGAACTTTTATCATCTCCTCTGCAACGAGAAATGCTCAGCTTTTGCTCTTACAAAGAAGTCCAAGTGCAGGATTTGTCCCCAATGGTTCCTTGAAAGCTACAAAACACTACGCTGCATTGGCCAGGACTCAAACCCGGGCAGCCCACATGGAAAGCAAGAATTCTACCTCTGAACCACCAATGCCTACACGAGGATGAGTTGAAGCTGACCCACTGGGATTCCTCATGGAAAGACTGGGACGTCTCAAAGCTGAATCTTAATTTTCCCAAAGAAAAAATGTATTTTGGTAAACTGTTTGCAGGTAGCTATCGACAACTGGGCTGCACTGGCCAGGACTTGAACCCGGGTCTCTCACATGGAAAGCGAGAATTCTGCCTCTGAAATACCAATGCTTGCGCATGCCTGCACTCCCACGGTTGGGTTTTCTATACATCGAGTGTCTGGAAGGAAAGTTACTTTTGCGTCTCCCAAGAAAATTGGGCATTGTGCATGACAGTTCCAACAAGCTCTTCAAGTCCATCCCGCAATGCCGGAGACTCGAACTCAGGCCTCCCACATGGAAAGTGAGAATTCTTCTTCTGAAACAACACTGCATGCACATGTGAGTGCTTCCACCGACAAACTGGAACTTTTATCATCTCCTCTGCAATGAGAAATGCTCAGCTTTTGCTCTTCCAAAGAAGACCAAGTGCAGGATTTGTCCCCAATGGTTCCTTGAAAGCTACAAAACACTGGGCTGCATTAGCCAGGACTCTAACGCGGGCCTCCCACATGGCAAGCGAGAATTCTACCTTTGAACCACCAATGCCTCCACAAGGATGAGTTGAAGCTGACCCACTGGGACTCCTCATGGAAATAGTGGAACGTCTCAAAGTTGAATCTTCATTTTCCCCCAAAAAAAATACATTTTGGTAAATGGTTTGCAGGTCGCTATCGACAACTGGGCTGCACTGGCCAGGACTCGAACCCGGGTCTCTCACATGGAAAGAGAGAATTCTGCCTCTGAAATACCAATGCTTGCGCATGCCTGCACTCCCACGGTTGGGTTTTCTATACATCGAGTGTCTGGAAGGAAAGTTACTTTTGCGTCTCCCAAGAAAATTGGGCGATGTGCATGACAGTTCCAACAAGCTCTTCAAGTCCATCCCGCAATGCCAGAGACTCGAACTCAGGCCTCCCACATGGAAAGTGAGAATTCTTCTTCTGAAACAACACTGCATGCACATGTGAGTGCTCACATCGACACACTGGAATTTTTATCATCTCCTCTGCAACTGGAAATGCTCAGTTTTTGCTCTTCCAAAGAAGACCAAGTGCAGGATTTGTCACCAATGGTTCCTTGAAAGCTACAAAAGACTGGGCTGCATTGGCCGGGACTCGAACCCGGGCCTCCCACATGGCAAGCGAGAATTCTACCTTTGAACCACCAATGCCTACACAAGGATGAGTTGAAGCTGACCCACTGGGACTCCTCATGGAAATAGTGGAACGTCTCAAAGTTGAATCTTCATTTTCCCCCCAAAAAAATACATTTTGGTAAACGGTTTGCAGGTAGCTATCGACAACTGGGCTGCACTGGCCAGGACTCGAACCAGGGTCTCTCACATGGAAAGCGAGAATTCTGCCTCTGAAATACCAATGCTTGCGCATGCCTGCACTCCCACGGTTGGGTTTTCTATACATCGAGTGTCTGGAAGGAAAGTTACTTTTGCGTCTCCCAAGAAAATTGGGCGATGTGCATGACAGTTCCAACAAGCTCTTAAAGTCCATCCCGCAATGCCAGAGACTCGAACTCAGGCCTCCCACATGGAAAGTGAGAATTCTTCTTCTGAAACAACACTGCATGCACATGTGAGTGCTCCCAACGACACACTGGAATTTTTATCATCTCCTCTGCAACTGGAAATGCTCAGTTTTTGCTCTTCCAAAGAAGACCAAGTGCAGGATTTGTCCCCAAGGGTTCCTTGAAAGCTACAAAACACTGGGCTGCATTGGCCGGGACTCGAACCCGGGCCTCCAACATGGCAAGAGAGAATTCTACCTTTGAACTACCAATGCCTACACGAGGATGAATTGAAGCTGACCCGCTGGGATTTCTCATGGAAACACTGGGACGTCTCAAAGTTGAATCTTCATTTTCCCCCCAAAAAAATACATTTTGGTAAACGGTTTGCTGGTAGCTATCGACAACTGGGCTGCACTGGCCAGGACTCGAACCCGGGTCTCTCACATGGAAAGCGAGAATTCTGCCTCTGAAATACCAATGCTTGCGCATGCCTGCACTCCCACGGTTGGGTTTTCTATACATCGAGTGTCTGGAAGGAAAGTTACTTTCTGGTCTCCCAAGAAAATTGGGCGTTGTACATGACAGTTCCAACAAGCTCTTAAAGTGCATTCTGCAATGCCAGAGACTCGAACTCAGGCCTCCCACATGGAAAGTGAGAATTCTTCTTCTGAAACAACACTGCATGCACATGTGAGTGCTTCCACCGACAAACTGGAACTTTTATCATCTCCTCTGCAACGAGAAATGCTCAGCTTTTGCTCTTCCAAAGAAGACCAAGTGCAGGACTTGTCCCAAATGGTTCCTTGAAAGCTACAAAGCACTTGGCTGCGTTGGCCGGGACTTGAACCCGGGCCTCCCACATGGCAAGCGAGAATTCTACCTTTGAACTACCAATGCCTACACGAGGATGAGCTGAAGCTGACCCACTGGGATTCCTCATGGAAAGACTGGGAGGTCTCAAAGTTGAATCTTAATTTTCCCCCCCAAAAAATACATTTTGGTAAACGGTTTGCAGGTAGCTATCGACAACTGGGCTGCACTGGCCAGGACTCGAACCCGGGTCTCTCACATGGAAAGCGAGAATTCTGCCTCTGAAATACCAATGCTTGCGCATGCCTGCACTCCCACGGTTGGGTTTTCTATACATCGATTGTCTGGAAGGAAAGTTACTTTTGTGTCTCCCAAGAAAATTGGGCGATGTGCATGACAGTTCCAACAAGCTCTTAAAGTCCATCCCGCAATGCCAGAGACTCGAACTCAGGCCTCCCACATGGAAAGTGAGAATTCTTCTTCTGAAACAACACTGCATGCACATGTGAGTGCTCACATCGACACACTGGAATTTTTATCATCTCCTCTGCAACTGGAAATGCTCAGTTTTTGCTCTTCTGAAGAAGACCAAGTGCAGGATTTGTCCCCAAGGGTTCCTTGAAAGCTACAAAACACTTGGCTGCATTGGCCGGGACTCGAACCCGGGCCTCCCACATGGCAAGCTAGAATTCTACCTTTGAAGTACCAATGCCTACATGAGGATGAATTGAAGCTGACCCACTGGGATTCCTCATGGAAATAGTGGGACGTCTCAGGCTGAGTCTTAATTTTTCCAAAGAAAAACTGCATTTTGGTAAACGATTTGGAGGTCGCTATCGACAACTGGGCTGCACTGGCCAGGACTCGAACCCAGGTCTCTCACATGGAAAGCGAGAATTCTACCTTTGAACTACCAATGCTTGCGCATGCCTGCACTCCCACGGTTGGGTGTTCTATACATCGAGTGTCTGGAAGGAAAGTTACTTTCTGGTCTCCCAAGAAAATTGGGCGTTGTACATGACAGTTCCAACAAGCTCTTAAAGTGCATTCTGCAATGCCAGAGACTCGAACTCAGGCCTCCCACATGGAAAGTGAGAATTCTTCTTCTGAAACAACACTGCATGCACATGTGAGTGCTCACATCGACACACTGGAATTTTTATCATCTCCTCTGCAACTGGAAATGCTCAGTTTTTGCTCTTCCAAAGAAGACCAAGTGCAGGATTTGTCCCCAATGGTTCCTTGAAAGCTACAAAATACTGGGCTGCATTGGCCGGGACTCGAACCCGGGCCTCCCACATGGCAAGCGAGAATTCTACCCTTGAACTACCAATGCCTACACGAGGATGAGTTGAAGCTGACCCGCTGGGATTTCTCATGGAAACACTGGGACGTCTCAAAGTTGAATCTTCATTTTCCCCCCAAAAAAATACATTTTGGTAAACGGTTTGCAGGTAGCTCTCGACAACTGGGCTGCACTGGCCAGGACTCGAACCCGGGTCTCTCACATGGAAAGCGAGAATTCTGCCTCTGAAATACCAATGCTTGCACATGCCTGCACTCCCACGGTTGGGTTTTCTATACATCGAGTGTCTGGAAGGAAAGTTCCTTTCTGGTCTCCCAAGAAAATTGGGCGTTTTGCATGACAGTTCCAACAAGCTCTTAAAGTGCATTCTGCAATGCCAGAGACTCGAACTCAGGCCTCCCACATGGAAAGTGAGAATTCTTCTTCTGAAACAACACTGCATGCACATGTGAGTGCTTACACCGACACACTGGAACTTTTATCATCTCCTCTGCAATGAGAAATGCTCAGCTTTTGCTCTTCCAAAGAAGACCAAGTGCAGGATTTGTCCCCAATGGTTCCTTGAAAGCTACAAAACACTGCGCTGCAATGGCCGGGACTCGAACCCAGGCCTCCCACATGGCAAGCGAGAATTCTACCTCTGAACCACCAATGCCTACACAAGGATGAGTTGAAGCTGACCCACTGGGATTCCTCATGGAAATAGTGGGACGTCTCGGGCTGAATCTTAATTTTCCCAAAGAAAAACTGCATTTTGGTAAACGGTTTGCAGGTAGCTATCGACAACTGGGCTGCACTGGCCAGGACTCGAACCCGGGTCTCTCACATGGAAAGCGAGAATTCTGCCTCTGAAATACCAATGCTTGCACATTCCTGCACTCCCACGGTTGGGTTTTCTATACATCGAGTGTCTGGAACGAAAGTTACTTTTGGGTCTCCCAAGAAAATTGGGCGTTGTGCATGACAGTTCGAAGTGCAGGACTTGTCCCAAATGGTTCCTTGAAAGCTACAAAACACTTGGCTGCGTTGGCCGGGACTCCCACATGGCAAGCGAGAATTCTTCTTCTGAAACAACACTGCATGCACATGTGAGTGCTCACATCGACACACTGGAATTTTTATCATCTCCTCTGCAACTGGAAATGCTCAGTTTTGGCTCTTCCAAAGAAGACCAAGTGCAGGATTTGTCCCCAATGGTTCCTTGAAAGCTACAAAACACTGGGCTGCATTGGCCGGGAAAAGAACCCGGGCCTCCCACATGGCAAGCGAGAATTCTACCTTTGAACTACCAATGCCTACACGAGGATGACTTGAAGCTGATCCACTGGGATTCCTCATGGAAATAGTGGGACGTCTCGGGCTGAATCTTAATTTTCCCAAAGAAAAACTGCATTTTGGTAAACTGTTTGCAGGTCGCTATCGACAACTGGGCTGCACTGGCCAGGACTTGAACCCGGGTCTCTCACATGGAAAGCGAGAATTCTGCCTCTGAAATACCAATGCTTGCGCATGCCTGCACTCCCACGGTTGGGTTTTCTATACATCGAGTGTCTGGAAGGAAAGTTCCTTTCTGGTCTCCCAAGAAAATTGGACGTTGTGCATGACAGTTCCAACAAGCTCTTCAAGTCCATCCCGCAATGCCGGAGACTCGAACTCAGGCCTCCCACATGGAAAGTGAGAATTCTTCTTCTGAAACAACACTGCATGCACATGTGAGTGCTTACACCGACACACTGGAACTTTTATCATCTCCTCTGCAACGAGAAATGCTCAGCTTTTGCTCTTCCAAAGAAGACCAAGTGCAGGATTTGTCCCCAATGGATCCTTGAAAGCTACAAAACACTGCGCTGCACTGGCCGGGACTCGAACCCAGGCCTCCCACATGGCAAGCGAGAATTCTACCTCTGAACCACCAATGCCTACACAAGGATGAGTTGAAGCTGACCCACTGGGATTCCTCATGGAAATAGTGGGACGTCTCGGGCTGAATCTTAATTTTCCCAAAGAAAAACTGCATTTTGGTAAACGGTTTGCAGGTCTCTATCGACAACTGGGCTGCACTGGCCAGGACTCGAACCCGGGTCTCTCACATGGAAAGCGAGAATTCTGCCTCTGAAATACCAATGCTTGCGCATGCCTGCACTCCCACGGTTGGGTTTTCTATACATCGAGTGTCTGGACGGAAAGTTACTTTTGGGTCTCCCAAGAAAATTGGGCGTTGTGCATGACAGTTCCAAGTGCAGGACTTGTCCCAAATGGTTCCTTGAAAGCTACAAAACACTGCGCTGCACTGGCCGGGACTCGAACCAGGGCCTCCCACATGGCAAGTGAGAATTCTTCTTCTGAAACAACACTGCATGCACATGTGAGTGCTTCCACCGACAAACTGGAACTTTTATCATCTCCTCTGCAACGAGAAATGCTCAGCTTTTGCTCTTCCAAAGAAGACCAAGCGCAGGATTTGTCCCCAATGGTTCCTTGAAAGCTACAAAAGACTGGGCTGCATTGGCCGGGACTCGAACCCAGGCCTTGCAAATGGCAAGCGAGAATTCTACCTCTGAACCACCAATAATTACGCGAGGATGACTTGAAGCTGTTCCGCTGGGATTTCTCATGGAAACACTGGGACGTCTAAAAGTTGAATCTTAATTTTCCCCCCCAAAAAATACATTTTGGTAAACGGTTTGCAGGTAGCTATCGACAACTGGGCTGCACTGGCCAGGACTCGAACCCGGGTCTCTCACATGGAAAGCGAGAATTCTGCCTCTGAAATACCAATGCTTGCGCTTGCCTGCACTCCCACGGTTGGGTTTTCTATACATCGAGTGTCTGGAAGGAAAGTTACTTTCTGGTCTCCCAAGAAAATTGGGCGTTGTGCATGACAGTTCCAAGTGCAGCTCTTCCCAAATGGTTCCTTAAGCTACAAAGCACTTGGCTCGTTGGCCGGGACTTGAACTCCGGGCCTCCCACATGGAAAGTGAGAATTCTTCTTCTGAAACAACACTGCATGCACATGTGAGTGCTTACTGTGACACACTGGAACTTTTATCATCTCCTCTGCAACGAGAAATGCTCAGCTTTTGCTCTTCCAAAGAAGACCAAGTGCAGGACTTGTCCCCAATGGTTCCTTGAAAGCTACAAAACACTGCGCTGCACTGGCCGGGACTCGAACCCGGGCCTCCCACATTGGCAAGCGAGAATTCTGCCTCTGAAATACCAATGCTTGCGCATGCCTGCACTCCCACAGTTAGGTTTTCTATACATCGAGTGTCTGGAACGAAAGTTACTTTTGGGTCTCCCAAGAAATTTGGGCATTGTGCATGACACTTCCAACAAGCTCTTAAAGTCCATCCCGCAATCCCAGAGACTGGGACTCAGGCCTCCCACATGGAAAGTGAGAATTCTTCTTCTGAAACAACACTGCATGCACATGTGAGTGCTTACAGCGACACACTGGAATTTTTATCATCTCCTCTGCAACGAGAAATGCTCAGCTTCTGCTCATCCAAAGAAGACCAAGTGCAGGACTTGTCCCAAATGGTTCTTTGAAAGCTACAAAACACTGCACTGTATTGGCTGGGACTCGAACCCGGGCCTCCCACATGGACAAGCAAGAATTCTACCTCTGAACCACCAACGCCTACACGAGGATGAGTTGAAGCTGACCCACTGGGATTCCTCATGGAAATAATGGGACGTCTGAAGGCTGAGTTTTAATTTTCTCAAAGAACAACTGGATTTTGGTGAAGGGTTTGCAGGTCACTCTCACCAACTGGATTGCACTGGCCGGGACTCAAGCCCGGGTCTCCCACATGGAAAGTGAGAATTCTTCTTCTGAAACAACACTGCATGCACATGTGAGTGCTTACTCCGACACACTGGGATTTTTATTACCTCCTCTGCCACAAGAAATGCTCAGATTCTGCTCTTCCAAAGAACACCAAGTCCAAACAACATTTGTCCTCGATGATTCCTTGCAAGCTACAAAGCAGTGCACTGCATTGGCCAGGACTCGAACCCTGGCCTCCCACATGGCAAGCTAGAATTCTACCTCTGAACCACCAATTCCTACACGCATTAGTTGAAGCTGAACCACTAGGAGTTCTCATTGATATACTGTGACATTTCAAAGTATAATTTCATTTTTCCCAAAAAGCAACTGCACTTTGGTTTATGATAGCTGTCAACAACTGGGCTGCACTCGCCGGGACTCGAACCCGGGTCTCTCACATGGAAAGCAAGAATTCTGCCTCTGAAACACCAATGCTTGCGCATGCCGACAGTAGCAAAGTTCGGCTTTCTATCCATCGAGTGCATGGATGGAATGTGACTTTGGGGTCTCCCAAGAAAATTGGGCTTTGTGCATGACAGTTCCAGCAAGCTTGGAAAGTCCATCCCGCAGTGTCAGGGACTTGAACTCAGGCCTCCCACATGGCAAGAATTCTTATTCTGAAACAACACTGCATGCACATGCTTGCACCAACACACTGGGCTTTTTATCATCTCCTCTGTAACAAGAAATGCTCAGCTTTGCTCTTCCAAAGAAGACCAAGTGCAGCATTGGTCCTCGATGGTTCCTTGGCAAGCTACAGAACAGAGAGCTGCATTGGCCGGGACTCGAACCTGGGCCTCCCACATGGCAAGTAAGAATTCTACTTCTGGACCACCAATGCCTACACAAACATTAGTTGAAGCTGACCCACTGGGAGTTCTCATTTATAGACAGTGGAACTCCAGTTGACTTTCTTTGTTCCCTAAGAAAAACGCATTTTGCTACACGGTTTGCAGGTCGCTATCGACAACTGGACTGCACTGGCCGGGACTCAAACCCTGGTCTCTCACATGGAAAGCGAGAATTCTTCCTCTGAAACATCAATGCTTGCGCATGCCTGCACTCCCACAGTTGGGTTTTCTCTCCATCGAGTGTATGGACGGAAAGTTACTTTGGGGTCTCCCAAGAAATTTGGGCTTTGTGCATGACAGTTCCAGCAAGCTCGGAAAGTCCATCCCGCAGTGTCAGGGACTCGAACTCAGGCCTCCCACATGGGGAGCAAGAATTCTTCTTCTTAAACAACACTGCATGCAAATGTTAGTGCTTACACTTTAATTATCTTCTCTGCCACAAGAAATGCTCAGATTCTGCTCTTCCAAAGAACACCAAGTGCAGGATTTGTCCTCCATGATCCCTTGCAAGCTCCAGAACAGTGCACTGCATTGGCCAGGACTCTAACCTGGGCCTCCCACATGGCAAGCGAGAATTCTACCTCTGAAACACCAATGCCTACACAAACATGAGTTGAAGCTGACCCACTGGGATTCCTCATGGAAAGACTGGGACGTCTAAAAGTTGAATCTTAATTTTCCCAAAGAAAAACTGCATTTTGGTAAAAGGGTTGCAGGCAGCTATCAACAACTGGGCTGCACTGGCCAGGTCTCGAACCCGTGTCTCTCACATGGAAAGCGATAATTCTCCCTCTGAACCACCAATGCCTACACAAATGTTACTTGAAGCTTACCCACTGGGATTTCTCATGTATACTGTGTAACTCAAGTTGACTTTCTTTGTTCCCTCAGAAAAATGCATTTTTATAACCAGTTTGCAGGTAGTTATCGACAACTGGACTGCACTGGCCGAGACTCAAACCCAGGTCTCTCACATGGAACGCGAGAATTCTCCTTCTGAAACACCAATGCTTGCACATTGCGCAGGTGTCCCACATGGAAAGTGAGAATTCTTTGGAAACAACACTGCATGCACATGTGAGATCTTGCTGGAACTGTCATGCACAAAGCCCAATTTTCTTTGGATACCCCAAAGTAACTTCCGTCCATCCACTGGATGTACCGAAAACCCAACGGTTGGAGTGCAGGCATGCGCAGGTATTGGTGTTTCAGAGGTAGAATTCTCGCTTTCCATGTGAGGCGGCTCGTGCAGCCCAGTCGTCCATCGCTCCCTGCAAACCATTTCCCAAAATGCATTTTTTTCTTTGGGAAAAATGAAAGTCAACTTTGAGAGGTCACAGTCTCTACATGGGGAATCCCAGTGGGTCAGCTTCAACGCATACTTGCGTAGGCATTGGTGGTTCAGAGGTAGAATTCTCGCTTGCCATGTGGGAGTCCCGGCCAATGTAGCGCAGTGTTTTGTAGCTTTTCAGGAACCCTCGAGGACAAATCCTGCACTTGGTCTTCTTTGGAAGAGCAGAAGCTGAGCATTTCTTGTGGCAAAGTTGATGATAAAAAGCCCAGTGTGTTGATGAAAGCACTCGCATGTGTATGCAGTGTTGTTTCAGAAGAAGAATTCTCACTTTCCATGTGGGAGGCCTGAGTTTGAGTCTCCGGAACTGCAGGATGGACTCCTGCACTCGATGTCTCAAAAACCCACCTGTGGAAATGCAGGCATGCACAAGCATTGGTGTTTCAGAGGGAGAATTCTTGCTTTCCATGTGAGAGACCCAAGTTTGAGTCCAGGCCAGTGCAGCCTGGATGTCCATAGCTACCTCCTGTCCATTCAGCAAAATGCAGATTTTCTTTGGGAACAAGGAAATTACCCTTTGTGACTACACAGTCTGTACATGAGAAATCCCAGTGGGTCAGCTTCAACTCATATTTGTGTCGGCATTGGTGGTTCAGAGGGAGAATCCTCGCTTGCCATGTTGGTGGCCCGAGTCCTGGACAATGCAGTGCAGTGTTTTGTAGCTTGCAAGGAACATTCGAGGACAAATCCTGGACTTGGTCTTCTTTCGAAGAGCAGAAGCTTAGTGTTTCATGCTGCAATGTGGACATGGAAAAGCCTCATCTCTCCACATGTCAGCTCATCTTGCAAGCCTCGGTCAAGGAAGGATTCTGGCTTTCCATGTAGCAGTCCCGAGTTTGAATCTCCGGCACTGCGGGATGGACTTTCAGAGCTTGTTGGAACTGTCATGCACAAAGCCCAATTTTCTTGGGAGACCCAAAAGTAACTTTCCATCCATACACTCGATGTATAGAAGACCCAACTGTTGGCGTGCAGGCATGTGCAAGCATTTGTGTTTAAGAGGGGGAATTCTTGCTTTCTGTGTGAGAGACCCGGGTTCGAGTCCCGGGCAGTGCAGCTTAGTTGTCCATAGCTCCCTGCGATCTGTTTAGCAAAATGCTGTTTTTCTTTGGAAACAATGAAATTCAACTTTTAGACAACACAGTCTATACATGAGATATCCCAGCGGGTCAGCTTCCACAAACACTTGTGCAAGCATTGATGGTTCAGAGGTAGACTTCTTGCTTTCCCTGTTGGAGACCTGGGTTCAAGTCCCAGTCAATGCAGTACTGACTTTCATAAGATCTGTCTAAGCTCTATTTCTTTGGGGAAAGTCAACTTCTCTTGCTCCACTCTGTGCAATAAAACCCCAAGTGTGTCAGGTCTCTGCATGTGCAAGGATTGGTGGTTTGGAGGAAGAATTCTCCCTTTCCAGGCGAGTGGTTGGGTCCTTTTTTCATGTCCACCTGATCTCCATCGAGCAAAGGGCTGGTTTACTTTGGGAACCCTTAATATGAGCTTTTGCCGCTGCAGTCCTTACAAAGGAATTCCCAGTGTGTCAACAGCAAGGACCACATCAACAAAGGTTGGTGGTTCAGAGCAAGAATTCCCAATTGCCATGTGGGTGGTTCGGGTTTGACACCCAGCCAATACAGCATAGACTTTCATAACTTGCAGGAATCGTTGAGCGCAAAGCTCCATTTCTTTTGGAAACCCAAAAGTAAATTTTGTCACTCCACTGAAAAACCCAAGCATGTCAGTGGGAAATTGGCCCTGTGCGAGTATTGGTGGTTCAGAGGAAGAAGTCTCACTTTTCATGTGAGCAAGTCCTGGGCAATACACCACAGACTTCCACAGCTCCCTGGGCAAAATGCTTGGTTTCTTTGGAAATCCTGAAAGTGAACTTTTTCTCGCTACAATCTATACATTAGAAATCTCATGTTGTCAGCGGCAACCACCATGTACTTGTCCTTCTAAAAAAATTTGCATATTGTGATAAAGTTCATTATTTTATGCAGGAATTTTGGGTTTTCATGAGCTGTATGTGAAAATCATCATTATTAAAACAATAAAAGACCTGAAATATTTCAGTTGGTGTGCAACGAATCTAAAATATATGAAAGTTTAATTTTTATCAGTACATTACAGAAAATAATAAACTTTATCACAATATGCTAATTTTTTGAGATAGCCTAGTGTACAAGTATTGGTTGTTCAGAGAGAGACTTTTCACCTATCATGTGGGAGGCGTGGGTTTGAGTCCTGGCCAATGCAGCACAGTGCTTTATAGCTTGCAAGGAACCATTTGAGGACAAATCTTGATCTTCTGTGGAGAAGCTGAGTGGGACATTAAAAAACCCAGTGTTTTAACAAGTCATTGTCTAGCCATTGGTAGTTCAGAGGAAGAATTCTTGCTTGCCATATTGGAGGCCTGGGTTCAAGTTTTGGACAATGCAGCGCGGTGTTTTGAAGCCTGCAAGGAATCATCGAGGAAAAATCTTGGACTTGAGTCTCGGCCGATGCAGCACGGACTTTCAGAATTACTAGGAATCGCTGAGCGCAAAGCTCAATTTCTTCGGAAAACCCAAAAGTCAACTTCTGTCGCTACATTCTATGCATGAAAAATCCCAGTGTGACAGCAGGAGCACCCACGTGTGCAAGCATTGGTAGTTCAGAGGAAGAATTCCGGCTTTCCATGTGAGAGTCTCAACCAATGCAGCATCGACTTCCATAGCTCCCTGGGACCTATCGAGCAAAATGCTGGTTTTCTTTGTTAAGCCTGAAAATAAACTTTTGCCCACTACAGTCCATACATGAGAAATCCCAGTGTGTCAGATGCCACTACCACATGTTCAAGTATTGGTGGTTCAGAGGTAGAATTCTCACAATGTGTGAGGCCTGGGTTTGAGTTTTGGCCAATGCAGCACAGTATTTTGAAGCTTGCGAGGAACCATCGAGGACAAATCTCGAACTTGCTCTTCTGTGGAAGAGCTGAAGTTGATCGGATCATGCTGCATTGTAGACTTTAAAAACCCAGTGTCTCACCACAAAAACTCACTGTGTGAGCATTGGTGGTTCAAAGGAAGTGAAAGGGGTTTTCAGGGTTGCAGTGATTTCTATTTCTGTGTTTGATCTCATTTAACTATGTATTCATATTTGTTTCTCTATGGAAAAACACCAAAGTGTTCTCATATGTATTGAAACCAAGATTTTGTACCTCTTCTCATGAGAATTGTTACTAAATGGCCAATAACCATTTGTTTTGTCATCAGCTCCTTGCATCTATTTTGTGTCCTTTTTAGCCAACTGTTATTTTAACTTTAGAGCTCAGGGCTCACACCTTGGGCAGAACAATGGTTTTGTAGTTTTTTATAGTTTTATAGTTTTTTGACCCCCATCCATAAATACTGTAAACCACCTAGAATGGTATAAATACTCTGTTAACCTGTGTAAACTTCGGTGAGCTTGTGAATAAAGAACGTGATTTTAATATGGTATTCACTCTTTATTGCAAGCCACCCCAGAGCACTCTTGGTGACACAGACGATTTACCCATGTCCTTTGTTATTCCAGAAGTACGAAAAATCCAAGTTATGAAAAATACCTTCCTCACCATCAGCGTCATCCTGCATACAACCATCCTATGCTGTTTGGCAACACTCTCACCCACTACCACTTCTCGACGTCTTTGACCAACAGTAGTCCAATTTCCATCAGCACCCTGTTGATTGATGGCGGTCGTTGTTAACCCGGGCCTCGACCGATCCGGTATGGGGGTAATACTTCTGATTTGCATCATAAACGTTTGGCAT
The DNA here is from genome assembly GCA_024760905.1 of Plotosus lineatus. Classification (NCBI taxonomy): domain Eukaryota; kingdom Metazoa; phylum Chordata; class Actinopteri; order Siluriformes; family Plotosidae; genus Plotosus; species Plotosus lineatus. The sequence continues at coordinate 12,812,224 of CM045736.1, read as the reverse complement.
TGGTTTTACGTCGGATGCCCTTCCTGACACAACCCTCTGCATTTCTCCGGGCTTGGGAATGGCATAAGGGGGAGAGACACTGGTTAGTGCCCCCCCATCCCCCCGCACCTCATGGCTGCATTTCTTAGGAGCCTTGGAACGAATCATGGATTTTTACATGTAAAATGTGCCTCTACTTATGAAAACTCCAGGTTCCGAAAAAGGCTCTTGAATGGATTGATTTCTTAAGTAGAGGGCCAGTTGTACTTATCTTTTGTCGTTCTGCCTGACCCACTTTGAGTGTTTGTTGCCAAAAAGCTCCATCTTGGTCTCATCTGACCAAAGTACATGGTCCCAGTTGAAGTGTCAGTACTGCTTAGTGAACTCCAGACGTTTGTGTTTATGACTGTGGGTGATAGAATATTATTGGGATATCACAAAGCATTTATCATGTATTTCTTAAGCATCAATAATCATGTGTAAATGCTGGATTGCTTTTCTTTTTACATAATAACTGCCTGTTCTTCTTTGTACAAGCAACTGACAGACCCCCGAGACTCCATGACTGAAGGAAATTAAAGGTTTGTCAATATATTTAAAGGGAGAGTAGGAACAACCGTTGATGGGTCAAATTCCTGACTTTTTCAGTCTCTTCTTTCACTAAACTTGTAGTATGCCCCTATAAATACTTCTGTGTTTCACACACAGAGACAATCTGAATAAAGAGTAACAGAGCATTTTCCGTGTCTCTGAGTCTTTTGATTGGAATCGTTCCAGAGCTCTGAATGACAACACAGATTCAGGTAGACACAGGGAATAAAAATCCTAACAGTGAGTGAGATTCAAGGTTTTTCCCTGCATGCCTCCCAAATAGCTCGTTGGCATGTAGCTGGCACCTGATGGTTATTTTAAGGACTTTGTGATCCGAAGATGCTCCCATTTTTAAAACATGCTTAAAGACTTTATAAAATCCATCTCTTTTCTGTTACCCAAGCAGCAAGTCCCCCCCTGTCTCGGGGCCACCGGAAGGATCCAATACCCAAGCAGCAAGTCCCCCCCTGTCTCGGGGCCACCGGAAGGATCCAATGGAAGGGCAAATGCCGCTACGGCTGGGTTCCAGTGCCGCTGCAGGAGAGAATCTACAGTCAATTTAGAACGGCCAATTAACCTACAGTGCACGTCTTTGGACTGCGGGAGGAAACCCACACAAGCACGGGGAGAACATGCAAACTCCACTCAGAAACACCCAGGCCGGGAATCGAACCCAGGCCTTCTTGCTGTGAGGCGGCCGTGCTAACCACTACACCACCGTGCCACCATTTTTGCATATAGAGATATACATACTGTATACAGTGCATATACAATTATTTATAGTAGCCAAGTTTATGGAGAGTTGTGTAAGTGTTGGCCCTGCGATGTCCTGGCACGCTGTCCAGGGTGTACCCCGACCTAGCCCGGAGTTGGCTGAGATGGGCACCAGCCTCCCCGTGACCCTAATTAAGATTAAACAGATCAGAAAATGAATGAAAGTTTGCAGAGATACCTCATAGCAATGATAATACTAAGAATAATATATTAATAATTTTCAAAGATAAAATTATCTAATGAGGGGGGGTCTATAAACTTTTGATATGTAACTGTATGTGTGTATATATGGAGAGTAGTGGCCTGATGGTAAAGGTGCTGGATCACTGCTGGATGGAAAATTAAGCTTGAGATCAATTACTTTAGAGTCCATTTCATTTCATTTCCTGCTAAACCATCCTCTTTGCTTTCTTGTTGGAGAGTAGATTCACATGATTGGTGTCAAGGTTGGGGGTTCAAGCCCCACTCACCACGGGTTGTCACTGTCCCCCCAGTGCAGATAACTGGGTTATAGAAGACCGGCCATGTTTCTCACTGTATGTGGTAAGAGGTTCATGTAAAAGAACCATTGCTGACTTTTGATAAGAGTAGGCTGCATAGCCATTAGCGTGTTTCTGCCCTGTGATGGCCTGGCGAGCTGTCCAGGGTGTGCTCTGCCCTCGCCTAGAGTCGACTGTGATGGGCGCCAGCCTCCCCATGACCCTAATTGCGATTAAGTGGTTACAGAAAATGAATGAATATAAACCTTATCAGAATTTCTTTGATAATTTCTGAAAGGGTTACCACTACACCAAAACAGATCAATCACATGGAAGAAGTACCTTTTTGGGGTTTGGGTGGCCGCATCACTTCCTGAACAGTATTATTAGTATGCAGACACACCTTTTGTGTGGACAACAAAAAAAGACCACCCTGAATCCTCCCTCAATATTTCAGATGTCACTTGACTGGAAGAGATCGATTGTTATGTTGCAAGCTGGCAGGCTAATTTACCAAATTACTGCAGCTGTATTTGTTCATTTTTCAACTATAAGCAGCCTTAAATGATGATTCATGCTGTTTGGCACTACAGCAATTCAATCGCCCTCTTACTGCTTCTGCCTCTTGGAATAGCCATTATATCAGCACAGCTCTTTAGGAGGAATGGAGCGACAGTTCACAAACCTCAGTTAATAATCTCATTCACTCTACACAAAGGAGATGGACTGCCCGACAGAATGTAAACGAGTAGAAACCTAAAAGTGTAACTTGAAGCACTGACAGTTCTCTTTACCGCTGACTGTAGCTGGTAAACATTTGTTGATGAAAGTATCTGCAAGTTGATTGGTTTCAAATACAGTGGTACCTCACCTTACGATAGTCCCAGAATATGAATAATCCAGTTTATGAAAAACATTTTCCTAAATTTTTTTGTCTCTGTATACGAAACAAGTTCTCCTTACGAAACGCGCCATTCAAACATTCAAACACGCCATTCAAACACTCAAACTATGCATGACTTGCTCTCCTGCTGACTACATGTCCCAACATCCTGCCTCGCTGGCCTCCCATTGGCGAGGAGGGATGATGCAGCTCCCTCCCATTGGCTCTTATGGAGCTGCATCTCCCATAATGCTTTTCGTGTAAAGCACAGAGTTACTGGCTGTTAACATTCCATAAACATTTGTAAGATTATAACTCTGCTAAGAAGACATGGTCAACACACGGGCGCCCACACACACACACACACACGCACGCGCGTGTGATTTCCGGTGCGAGTGAAAAGAAGAAGCGGGCTCGTGGCATGCGGTTGAGTGATATCACAAAGGAATCTGGCCAAACCCGTCTGCCATCAATCCGATATTAAAGCAGAAGGAGGTCTAAAAAGGTATACTTTTATAATTTTTAAAGTGTTCAGTGGATAGTATTGAGGGCCTTGGAACGAATCACACGTTTTACATATAAAATGCGGTTCAATTTCCAAAAAAATCCAGGTTACGAAAAAGACTCTGGAATGGATTAATTTCGTAAGGTGCGGTACCACTGTACAGGGCAACATGGTGGCGTACTACTGGTTAGCATGTCCGTCTCACAGGAAAAAAGTTGGGTTTGATTCCCAGCATTTCTGTGTAGCGTTGGCATGTGTAGGTGTTGGTTTCCTCTGCGTCATCTGATTTCCTCCAACAGTCCAAAAACATGTAGGTGAGACTAATTGACTGTTTCTAAATTGACTGTGCATGTGAGTGTGAAATCAAAAATCAGGAGCTCTGCTGAAACATGTATAGATCTTAGGTGGCATCTTAACTGCGAAGGCCTGGTGAGCTGTCTTTGGGTGTAGTCTGCCATTGCCTAGAGTTGGCAGAGATGGGCACCAGCCTCCCTAATTAGGTTTAAGCAGTTCAGAAAATTAATGAATAGGTGTTATCTTGGGTGATATTTTTGTTCATTAGAAATAATTCCACTGTAAGGAAGTTATCTACAGTTATGCCTCCAATGTACCCAAAATTAAAATATGTCCAAACATGACTGTATAATAAGTATGATGTATGTAATGTATTTTAAAATTAATTCATTTTCTGTAACCGCTTAATCCTAATTAGGGTCACAGGAGCCCATCCCAGCTGACTCCAGGTGAGGGCAGAGTACACCCTGGACAGCTCACCAGGCCATCGCAGGGAAGAAACGTGCTGATGGCTATGCAGCCTACCATTGGCAAAAATCAGCAATGGTTCTTTTACATGCCTCTCACCATAGACAGTGAGAGACATGGACAGCCTTTGATAACCCAGGTAGCTGCATTGGATGGGGCAGTTATAACCCATTGAGAGTGGGGCTTGAACCCCCAACCTTAGGATCAGTGACCAGGCCACCACTGCCCCTTTTTTTTTTTTTTTTTTTTTTTTTTTATTTCATTTTATTTTTTTTTATCAATGTCCTTGAATATCATGTTTGTTTTCCATCACAGCCTGTACCAATCTCATACATTTAAAAAGCAGTATACCAGCCATTTTACTCAACAGAACTCAGATCAATTTTTGCCTCTGGGCAAGTGCGGCTGCCATCATCTTACATTGCAAGCCTAACTACCATCAGGGCGTATTCCTTGATGAGCGGTTACCATTAGCATAAATGTGTAACCAGCTGTTGAATTTCAAATGATTTTGGAGAGTGTCATTTCAAACTGGTACAAAATTAAGTGGTCTCAGATGAGTTTCCGTGATTGGGTAGTGTAATGAAAGGGTGCCTACATAAACCGGCTCCGTCTATACTAATTTGAATAACGACGTACGGTTCATGTTTCTTTTGGTGACAATATTGTTCTCAGTCCACGCCTAAAATGTTTCCACAATAAAATACCAAGATGAATAAGAACAGCATGACCCCTGAACTGTTTTTTTTTCTTTTTTTAAAAAAATTATATTCTTTGAAGCATGCTCCAAATTCACCTGTATAATCTGTAATGCAGTCCAACTTTTTTTTTTTCAACATGTAGTATAGCACTTCTATCACTAAATGTCCCCCCCCAATCCATTTACTGAGGAACCTAAAGGTGACAGTAACAAGGTGACAACAAAATTCACCTTGAAGCATCATGGAAACAATATGTCATCTTGGAATTGTAAAAATTAGTCTACAGTATCATTTTGAACACGAAAAATTGTAAAATATACAAATAGTGTTGAAGTAGGAATGTGATTGAGTGTCAGCAAGAGACAAGGAAGAGTCAAGTGGAACCAGCAGGTAACACATGGTGAGTCTCACCTATGTTGGTTTTTGTGTGGTTCTTTGTGGTTGTACAACGGGGGGGTGCGGAAACTGTGTGTGTGTGTGTGTGTGTGTGTCAAGACAGGATCATGACTATGGCTGCTGAGAAGAGCAGATGCTGATTTGAGTTGAAAGTGCAAGTAAATAATCAAAAGGCAATACAACCGACTTGTCCACAACCCTTCACTCTCTATAACTCCGGAACTGTTATAAATAGCATTTTCAATTTTATATACATTTTGGTGGTAGACAATGCATACACCCCCAGTGCAGCTAACTGGGTTATCAAAGGCCGGCCATGTCTCTCACTGTCTATGGTGTGAGGCATGTAAAAGAACCATTGCTGACTTTCGACAAGAGTAGGCTGCAAAGCCGTCAGCGTGTTTCCGCCCTGCGATGGCCTGGCGAGCTGTCCAGGGTGTACTCTGCCCTCGCCCTGAGTTGGCTGGGATGGGAACCAGCCTCCCCGCGACCCTAATTAGGATGAAGCGGTTACAGAAAATGAACTGAACAATGCATACATGGAAGCATAAAACTCATAAGAAAAAAATTCGCTTTTTAATTCCACAATTGTTTGAATTAAAATGATTCGCATAGTTTATTTGGCATTTGTTTTACGCCGGATGCCCTTCCTGACGCAACCCTCTGCATTTATCCGGGCTTGGGACCGGCGTGAGGGAGAGACACTGGTTTGTGCCCCCCCCTCACGGATTAGGAATGATGGATAGGATTAGGAATGAGCACATCAGAGGGACAGCACATGTATGACGTTTTGGAGACAAAGTCAGAGAGGCTAGATTGAGATGGTTTGGACATGTACAGAGGAGAGATAGTGAGTATATTGGTAATAGGATGCTGAGGCTGGAACTACCAGGCAGAAGGCCTAGAGGAAGACCAAAGAGACGATTCATGGATGTGGTGAAGGAGGACATGAAGGTCGTTGGTGTAAGAGTAGAAGATGCAAAGGATAGGGAGAGATGGAGGCAGGTGATTCGCTGTGGCGACCCCTGAAGGGAAAAGCCGATAGGAAAAGAAGAAGAAGTTTGAATTAAAATTAGAATAATAATGAATGCTACGGGGTAGTGGTGGTCTAGTGGTATAGGGCGCTGGATCGCTGATCCAAAGGTTGGGGGTTCGAGTACCACTCTCCACGAGGTTGCCACTGTCCCCCCCAGTGCAGCTAACTGGGTTATCAAAGGCCGGCCATGTCTCCCACTGTCTATGGTGTGAGGCATGTAAAAGAACCATTGCTGACTTTCGTGAAGAGTAGGCTGCAAAGCCGTCGGCGTGTTTCCGCCCTGCGCTGGCCTGGCAAGCTATCTAGGGTGTACTCTGCCCTCGCCCGAAGTTGGCTGGGATGGGCACCAGCCTCCCCGCGACCCAAATTAGGATTAAGCAGTTACAGGAAATGAACTGAACTAATAATGAATGATGTGGTATTTAATATGTTACATACAATATAACATTAATACATCACCACTGATAGGTAGAATGATTATTGATTATCTTCTTACAAAGGCACCTACCAAGAACGGGATGTATTAGGCAGAAAGTGAACAGTCAGCTTTTGAAGTTGATGTGTTAAAAACAGGGAAAATGAGCAAAGTGCAAAATCACAGTGACTCTGAACAGGGCCACACCGTGAAGGCTAAACAACTGGATCTGTTCATCTGCAAAATGGCAGGTCTTGTGATTTCTTTTCATGTTTTGTAGCGGTAGTTACCTATCAAACATGATCCTAGGAAGGACAACCAAGAATGTGATGGGTTACCAATGTTTACTAGTACTGTACATGTGGGGTGCGAAAGCCAGTTCATCTGGTCTGGATCCCAGGGTGGAGCTACTGTAGCACAAAGTGCTAAAACTGCTAATACTGGCAATGATAGAAACGTCTTATAAAACAAAGTGCATCACAGTTTGTTGTCTGTGGGGCTGTCTAGCCGTGGACCAGTTAGATAGTGTTAACATTAATCATGTTAATGCTACCTTTGAATACCTGGTCATGTACAGCCACATAATTTCCAATCTGGAAGTGTGCTGAAAGGAGTAGCGCTGCAGAAGTCATTATAAACTTGAGCCATAATGTGAGTATCAAATAAAAATAATGAGAATCGGCTTTGAGTTAAGGACATCTTATTAAAAATTCATGTTTTATGTACTTAATTAATATTTCAATGAGAAATGTTTTGTTGTTGCTGCTGCAGCAGCATGTCATATTTTATTCATTTTATTCTGTTTATGAAATTTCAAAGGTAGTGTGAGGAGAAAAAAAGGGGCGGAGGGGAAATTCAACAAATCATTCATCACCAGACTTTAAATATGAATAAAAGCTTCTGTGCCTCTGGGCTTTTCAACTGAAGACTGTACAAATCTAAGGCTAATGTACACATTGTAGGCTCATGTTAAAGATATGATGCTACGCAATGCTACACTCAGTGCTAAATATATCGTTTTAATCGGCACACACCTTTCAACTGGAAAACATAGCAAATTAGTCTTAAATTAAAGCTTAAATTAGTCTTCTTCTTCTTCTTCTTCTTTTCCTTTCGGCTTTTCCCTTCAGGGGTCGCCACAGCGAATCATCTGCCTCCATCTCACCCTATCCTTTGCATCTTCTTCTCTTACACCAACGACCTTCATGTCCTCCTTCACCACGTCCATGAATCGTCTCTTTGGTCTTCCTCTAGGCCTTCTGCCTGGTAGTTCCAGCCTCAGCATTCTACTACCAATATACTCACTATCCCTCCTCTGTACATGTCCAAACCATCTCAATCTAGCTTCTCTAACTTTGTCTCCAAAACGTCTTACATGTGCTGTCCCTCTGATGGACTCATTCCTAATCCTATCCATCCTCGTTACTCCCAAAGAGAACCTCAACATTTTCATCTCTGCTACCTCCAGCTCTGCCTCCTGTCTTTTCCTCAGCGCCACTGTTTCTAAACCATACAACATCGCTGGCCTCAACACCGTCTTGTACACTTTTCCTTTCATTCTTGCCGATATCCTCCTATCACACATCACACCGGACACTTTTCTCCAACCATTCCAACCTGCTTGCACACGCGTCTTCACCTCTTTTCCACACTCTCCATTGCTCCGGATTGTTGAGCCTAAGTACTTAAAATTAAAGCTTAAATTAGTCTTGTTTCAAAACATTTCATGGTTTGTACATGATTTTTATTTACAGTAGGCTCTCGTTTTTATACGGGGGTTTGGTTCCCGCCCTTCTTGCAGATCAAGAATGCCTCCGAATCTTCTTCTTTTCCTTTCGGCTTTTCCCTCCAGGGGTCGCCACAGCGAATCATCTGCCTCCATCTCAACCTATCCTTTGCATCTTCTTCTCTTATACCAGCTACCTTCATGTCCTACTTCACCACGTCCATGAATCGTCTCTTTGGTCTTCCTCGAGGCCTTCTGCCTGGTAGTTATAATACCTCAGCATCCTACTACCAATATACTCGCTATCCCTCCTCTGTACATGTCCAAACCATCTCAATCTAGCCTCTCTGACTTTGTCTCCAAAACGTCTTACATGTGCGGTCTGTCTGATGTACTCATTCCTAATCCTATCCATCCTCGTTACTCCCAAGAATGCCTCCAAATGTTCAGTTTAAATATTTTCAAAAAGTTCAGTTCATCATCATCATCATCATCATCATCCAGTCCATTTTCTGTACCCGCTTAATCCTTGTTTGGGTCGCGGAGAGGCTGGTGCCCATCCCAGCCAACTTCGGGCGAGGACAGCTCGCCAGGCCATTGCAGGGCGGAAACACGCTGACGGCTTTGCAGCCTACTCTTGTCGAAAGTCAGCAATGGTTCTTTTACATGCCTCACACCATAGACAGTGGGAGACACGGCCCGCCTTTGATAACCCAGTAAGTTGGTAAAAAAATATTTAGATAATAAGGCCAGAGAAGAGTACGAAGAGTCTTCATTTCTATTTCCATAACTTAATAAGTGACTATCATGTAACTTTGTATTTACCAGTCTTGTCTTGCTTTCGGCTTTTTCCCTTTTACTCGGGAGTCCCCACAGCGAATCATCTGATTCGCACGTTTGATTTGGCGTAGGTTTTTACGTCGGATGCCCTTCCTGTCACAACCCTTTTTAGCAAGGGACAGAAACACGCTGACGACTTTGCAGCTACTCTTTACGAAAGTCAGCAATGGTTCTTTTACATGCCTCTCACCATAGACAGTGACAGACATGGCCCGCCTTTGATAACCCAGTTAGCTGCACTGGGGGGGACAGTGACAACCTTCTGGAGAGTGGGACTCAAACCCCCAACCTTTGGCTCAGCAATCCAGCGCCCTATACCACGAGAGCACCACTGCCACTAACTTTGTATTTACCAGTATTATACTATATCTATTGACTTAAATAAGCTCTTTTTCAATGTAACTTTTTTTGTAATTGTAAGGACCCCATTGGAAATACGTTTTACCAAACTGCATGAGCTATACTTGATTTCAACTACACTTATCCATGGTATTTTTATTTCTTTTATTTATTTGTTTATTTGATTGGTTAGTCTGCATTTGTATAACAAGTTGTTACCAAATTTTCATTTTATATATTATCTATACATGTTTTTATCTAGTCATTTTATTTTATTTTATATAGTATTTTATATTTTATTTGGTTTTCTATACTTGAACACTGTATCTCATTTTATATCAGTAATGCAAATAACTTATCAGTTTACTTTATTTATGAGTAATACAGATATTTTTTGCTTTTTATACCATGTAAGAAAACAGGGGCAGTGGTGGTCTAGTGGTAAAGGCAGTGGTGGTCTAGTGGTAAAGCGTGCTGGACCGTGGATCCTAAGGTTGGGGGTTCGAGTCCCACTCTCCATAAGGTTGACACACACACACCCCTCAGTGCAGCTAACTGGGTTAACAAAGGCTGGCCATGTCTCTCACTGTCTATGGTGAGAGGTTCAAGTAAAAGAACCATTGGTCACTTCATAAGGAGTAGCTGCAGAGCTGGCAGTGTGTTTCTGTCCCTTGCAAAAGGGTTGTGTCAGGAAGAGTGTCCGACATAAAAATCTATGCCAAATCAAACATGAGAATCATTCTCTGTGGTGACCCCTGAAAAAGCCGAAAGGAAATCTCATACCATCTAAGAAACCCAAAATGATAAATTATTATTGACTGACGACATGAAGGTAGTTGGAGTAAGAGTAGAAGATGCAAAGGATAGGGTGAGATGGAGGCAGATCATTCGCTGTGGCCGAAAGGAGAAGAAGTAGAAGAAATTATTATTGATTGATATTATATTGCACTATATGTATGAGTATTATTTGCGAATGTTGAAATCAAATAAAATCCTCATCATCGGGGATCTTGGGTGGCATCATAGAGCTTAACTGGTAATTAAAACAAACTTAAACAAATGCACATTGACAACTTGGGGCAGTGGTGGTCTAGTGGTATAGGGCGCTGGATCGCTGATCCAAAGGTTGGTTGTTCGAGTCCCACTCTCCACAGGGTTGTCACTGTCTCCCCCAGTGGAGCTAACTGGGATATCAAAGGCCGGCCATGTCTCTCACTGTCTATGGTGTGCGGCATGTAAAAGAACCATTGCTGACTTTCGACAAGAGTAGGCTGCAAAGCCGTCAGCGTGTTTCCGCCCTGCGATGGCCTGGCGAGCTGTCCAGGGTGTACTCTGCCCTCGCCCGAAGTTGGCTGGGATGGGCACCAGCCTCCCCGCGACCCAAATTAGGATTAAGCGGGTACAGAAAATGAACTGATGATGATGAACATTGACAACTTGCACGCGAATGAAAAAAAAGGGGTGTACACATCATCTCAACTAATCAGCAGTAGAGAGAAACAAACTTTCTCAGCCATTGGCTAAATTGAAATCACGTGCCAGTTATTTCCGGGTTTGTCGGCAATCCGTGAGGATGCGGGGGCGTGAGTGGTCAAGGGCCAACTGTATACATCATCTCAACCAATCAGCAGGAGGGAGAAACAAAAGCTCTCAGCCATTGGCTACATTTGAATCATGTGCCAGTTACTTTCTGGGTTTGTCGGCAATCCGCGAGTATGCAGGGGCGCGAGCTCAAGGTCAAGAGCCTTCTGTACTTATAGAATTAATGCAAGGATAAATTATTATGATTGATGTCTTTGTTTCAATTCTGCTTGTAAATAAAAATCACGTGCATGACCGTTTTTTCCTGGGATCACTACCTTTAAGAATAATACTCTGTCGTAAAGTATATACTGTTGAACTAGACCATTAAATAAGAAAATAAAACCATTGCACTCAGCTCGTAGAGTTCACAGTCACATGCTCTTTAAAGTCATTTTAAAGGTTTATAACATTGCAGACCATCTCAGAAATGAAACAAACAATAAAAAAATAAAAATAAAAAATAAAAACAAACAAAAAAAAAAAACAGTGTAATAGTGGTGGCCTGGTGGTAAAGGTGTTGAATCACTGATCCCAAGGTTGGAGGTTCAAGCCCCACTGTCAACGGGTTGCCACTGCTGTCTCCCCAGTGCAGCTACCTGGGTTATTGAAGGCCGGCCATGTCTCTCACTGTCTATGGTGAGAGGTTCGTGTTATAAAAAAAAAAAAAAAACACATTGCTGAATTTTATCAAGAATAGCTACAGAGCCGTCAGTGTGTTTCTGCCCTGCGATGGCCTGGCCACTGTCCAGGGTGTACTCTGAGCTTGCCCAGAGTCATGTGAGACAGGTGCTAATCCAATTAGGATTAATCAGGTTCAAAAAAATGAATGAATGAATTGTAATGTTTACAGAGACACATTGGAATGACAGGTGGAAAATCACTAAAAACAGACCCACAACCCTGTGCTTTGTTTCTGGTGAACACTTTGTCTTTCTTTCTAAAAGAGCGTTGTAGGATCTCCCTTTAGGTGTTCTGCTGGATTTCGCTATGATTACTGTTTGCCACCAAACAAAAACAAACAAACAAACAAACAACCCCCACCCCAACATCTAATCCTCCTTCCTCCCGAGCGTTATTTAGCTCCACAGTTTACTTTCATTTGAAAGCGGCTGCTGCTCCAGGGATCCTGCAGTGGAGATTATTGATGGTCAATGCCATGCTCCGACACCCACACAGATTTATCTTCCCTACAAACTTCAATTTTTTTTTTAAGCCAATTATTTCTACTTGTTGAACAGCACGGGGACACTAAATCTTGTTTATAACAGACAGACACCTAATCATCCTTACATAGACACCAAAAAATGGAGCCTGATTACTCCTGAGACTATTTTTACTTTGTACTCGACTGTCCGTTTATAACGTGTTCTACACTTCAGCTTAATTATTTTTTGATTATTTTTTAAGTGAAACACAAAGTTATTGAAATTTATTGGATAAGCTAAAGCTGCTGCCTCTTCTCTCGTCTGTTTGACTTTTTTTCCAGCAGCCCTGATGCAATGCAGGATGGTATATATTTCTCAATTGGCGACCATTGCATGTAAAATACTGTTCACAATGCATTATGGGATACATCATGTGCACTATATACTTCTCAGTATACATTCTGACACTGTTAGAAAATATCAAACTCACTATATAGTGTACTATATCGCCGTGGCTTAATGTGTGTGTGTGTGTGTGTGTGTGTGTGTGTGTGTGTGTGTGTGTGTGTGCGTGTGCGCTCACTATTTATGTGTGTAGATGGTTTCAATGCAAAAGTCAAATTTCCTTTGCAGTATACCTTTTCTGAATCGCTTAAACCTAATTACAGCTTTTGTCTATCTCAGCCAATTCTGGCGATTGCAGGGTACATCCTGAACAAATTATAAGGACTTTACAAAATTTTCCGAGAGTGTTCCCATTGGTTCCGTGATCTTTCCTTTTATACCGCAAGTGTTCCTTAACTTATCCGAAAGTCTTCCCTTCTCTTCCGTATGGTCAAAAGCAGTGAAGAGAGCTGCTCTACACACCACCAGCACCATCAGCACCATCAGAAGCAGCACCAGACCGAGCGCTCGCCGGGTGTTTTGCCCCTCACTTTGGCTGTGGGTGCGGCGCACTCTCTACTCCATCCGCGCACACGTGATCATCGGCATGAGGAGAATGATCATGCAGACCCGATCGAAGTCCATCTATGGCACACCATGAGTATTTCACCTTCTTCTGATTCACTGATCCACTGCTGATTGTGGTTTGCTTGAGACTTCGATCGAGTCTGATCATCCTCATGCCGATGATCACGTGAGCGTGGACGGAGTAGAGAGCGCGCAGCACGCGCTGCCTTATAATAAATGATCAAATACAAAATGGAAATGGGGTTCAGAGATCAGCGCGTCTTAAACACGTGCTCAAGTGCATGCTTTCATCCAGCACGGACTCGGTCAGAGGGATTGGGGAGTCGGAATAAAGCCCTGATGATGCTCTGAAACGCACCACACACCAACCTGTAGGGAGAAGAACAGAAATCTTCACCACATCTCAAGCTAACGCCTTGAAATGAAGCACTAGGGCTTTATTTATTTATTTATTTATTTTACCTGGCCATCAAATAGACTAAGCGATTGTATATTGCAGGGCGTATGCGCATGCATAGACTCACATGCTGCAGTGTTTGGTATGTGACAGGAAGCACGTTCCAAGTTTTGACAATCAGCTGGTTGCCAGCTCTGCTTGGCTTCATGCAAGTCTTTCCAAATCTTCATTCAGTGATTGTAGCCGACTCCTCATCTTTTTCCCTCTTTTCGCCATCTTCTTGGTTGAAAGGGTTCGCTCTGAACAAATGAGCTGATCAAAAACGAGGGAAATTTACCTCTTTACCCCAAAACAACTCGCGCAGGCTGTTACATATAATCCAATAAAATTAGAGTTTTCAAGGTATAGGACCCTCCCACACACTGCAGTACAGAAAGGATTGGCTCTCCGCTGCGCGCCACAGCAGCAAGAGGAGTGGAAAATAGATGTGTAGATTAAAATGCGTGAGTATTATTTATGTTTTTGTTCTATTTGATGGCTTTTTCTGTATTTTTATTTAAATGACAGCGGAATTATTATTAGTTATTCTGTTAGGAAAGGCCATCTGATTTATCTGAGAGACAAATGCAGTCATCAAAAGAGCCACATCTGGCTCACGAGCCATAGGGTCCTAACCCCTGTTGTAACATATAAACATGTCTGTCTTCCTTTTGGCTTTTTCCCTTTTACTCCGGAGTCGTGACAGCGAATCATCGGATTCGCACGTTAGATTTGGCAGAGGTTTTTACGTTGGATTTAGTACTTTAATAAATATCTTGTAAATTACAAACATATAGTACATTCTAATCTTGTAAATTATAAGCATATATTAAATTTTACATTTATTTTACATTATATACATATTATTAAGTTATAAACATGAATGAGAAAATGAGCTTCATTGGTGTAATCCGCGTGTGTATAGGCGAAATCAGAAGCAAATCCTTTGATCTTTGCCGATTTTCAGTGTTGAAACGTGGTTACGCCGGCTATTCCTCAGTCATTCCTCAGTCTTTCCTTGTTGAACGTGAACGTTACACCTGCATTCTGCCTGTTCCGCGATCATTCCATGAGTCTTCTTTCTAAAAAGGAGTAGTGAAATGGTTGTTCCTCGAGTATTCCGTGCTTTCCATGAAAGTTCTGTGAATTATCTGAAGGTCTTCCTTTGCTGTCCACACTGGTTCCGAAGGTGATCCGAGCGCTTTTACACATGTATTCCGACATTGTACTACGGTCTTTCCGTGTTCTTTCCGCACATTCCGTGCTCGTTCCGAAGGTGTTCCGAAGGTGCAATTTTCTGTAGGTTTTTGACCCATTTTCCAGGTAAAAATGCCGAAGCTCCTCCATAGAGTGCGTTCTGTGCGTTTTCCGCCATGATCCTTGCATTCCGCCCTCCAGTGAAATGGGGGTATTCAGTGCATAGCATTTTTTTTTTTTTTTTGTAAATATTCATCGAAATAAAAAATAAGGAAATTAAGGAAGAAAATGGGGAAAGGTTAAGAAAAATGCCACAAAAACAAGGACAATTATGCAAAAAAGCAAACAAACAAAAAAGCAAACACAAAACAAAAAGCAACCCAAAACCTTCCATCAAAACTACATTTTTGTGAGGTGCACATCTGCGTGCGTGCGTCTTTATGTGTGTGTATTTATATTTTATTTGCATCTTATGCATTATTTTTTGATGCATTGAATATGTATTTATTGATATTATATACACATATCAGTCCCCACAAAGGTTGTCACTGTCCCTCCCCCCAGTGCAGCTAACTAGGTTATCAAAGGCGGGCCATGTCTCTCACTGTCTATGGTGAGAGGTTCATGTAAAAGAACCATTACTGACTTTCGTAAAGAGTAGGCTGCAAAGTCGTCAGCGTGTTTCTGTCCCTTGCTAAAGGGTTGTGACAGGAAGGGCATCCGGCGTAAAAACCTCTGCCAAATCAAATGTGCGAATCAAATGATTCATTGTGGCGACTCCCAAGAAAAGGGAAAAAGCCAAAAAGAGAAGAAGAGAAGATCCATGTATGTATATGTCAGTCAGGGGGGTTGGGGGGTTGATCCTACTTCGCGGATTTCAGTTATCACGGGGGATCTCGGTCCCAATTAACAGCGTAATATATAAATATATATATATAGGGGTCCCTCACTTTCCGTGGTGGTTAATGAGGACTGAGACCAACTATGACCGTCGATTTCTGCGAAGTATGACCAACCCCCCTGACTGAGGTATAGTACATGTACATGTGTATATAATATCAATAAATAAATATTCAATGCTATAAATGATTATAATAACAAATAAACATTCAAAAATAATTTATAAGATGTAAATAAAATATAAATACACATACATAAAGACGCGCACAGATGCAAGTAATGTAAGTAGTTTTGTTAAGTTGGTTTTTTTTGGTTTTGTTTCTTCTGGGTTTTTTGCATAATTGGCTTGTTTTACGGCATTTTCCTTAACTTTTTCCCTATTTTTCCTTAATTTCCGAATGTTTTCATTTTCAATGAGTATTTTTGAAAAGCCTGTGATGCACTGAAGCCACAGAAACTGAAGCACGAGGGATCACTGTGTGTGTGTGTGTCTGTGTGTGTGTGTGTGTGTGTGTGTGTGTGTGTGTGTGTGTGTCAGTATTGGAGATTGCAGTGTACCCTTAATGCATAATTTAGGATTTCATTTACAATATGAAGCAATACATTCAGCTATAATGAGGAAGGTTTGCTATATTGGTTTTCTGATGTGACTTTGCTGTATTTCAGTGAATTACAAGAGTATTTTGCCAGGGGCAACATGTTTCATAGGTGCGAATAGAATATCATATAAAATTCCTTTGTAATGAGCAAAAGCAGGAATAAACCACTATTATAAATGAGCTCAACATCAGTAAACATTTCTCTGAATTTCTCAGGTGTTGAAGGATAACTTTCTGTGACCAGACGTTTCTTCTCAGGGAAAAGCTAGAGCTCTGCACTTAAAGACCCACAGTGTACTGTAAACAACAACAAAGACCTCTCTTTACATCATAGTAAAAAAAAAATATATATATATATATATGTGTGTGTGTGTGTGTGTGTGTGTGTGTGTGTGTGTGTATATATATGTATATATATATGTATATGTGTATGTATGTATATATATATATATATATATATATATATATATATATATATATATATATATACATATATATATATATATATATATATATATATATATATATATATCTTCTTTTCCTTTCGGCTGTTCCTTCAGGGGTCGCCACAGCAAATGATCTGCCTCCATCTCTCCCTATCCTCTGCATCTTCTACTCTTACTCCAACGACCTTCATGTCCGCCTTCACTGCATCCATAAATCTTCTCTTTGGTCTTCCTCTGGGCCTTTTGCCTGGTAGTTCCAACCTCAGCATCCTACGACCAATATACTCACTATCCCTCCTCTGTACATGTCCAAACCATCTCAATCTAGCCTCTCTGACTTTGTCTCCAAAACATCTAACATGTGCTGTCCCTCTGATGTACTCATTTCTGATCCTATCCATCCTCGTTACTCCCAAAGAGAACCTCAACATTTTCATCTCTGCTACCTCCAACTCTGACTCCTGTCTTTTCCCCAGGGCCACTGTCTCTAAACCATACAACATTGCTGGCCTCATCACCGTCTTGTACACTTTTCCCTTCATTCTTGCCGATACTCTCCTATCACACATCACACGGACACTTTTCTCCATCCATTCCAACCTGCCTGCACGCGCTTCTTCACCTCTTTTCCACACTCTCCATTGCTCTGGATTGTTGAGCCTAAGTACTTAAAATCCTCCACCTTCTTTATCTCTGCCCCCTGTAACCTCAAAGTTCCTCTTGGGTCCTTGTCGTTCACACACATGTATTCTGTCTTACTAAGACTAACCTTCAATCCCCTCCTTTCCAGGGCATACCTCCACCTCTCTAGATTTTCCTCCACTTGGTCTCTGCTCTCACTACAGATCACAATGTCATCTGCAAACATCATAGTCCATGGAGATTCTTGTCTAACCTCATCTGTTAGCCTGTCCATCACCATAGCAAACAAGAAGGGGCTGAGAGCTGACCCTTGATGTAGTCCCACCTCCACCTTGAACTCTTCTGTCACACCGACAGCACACCTCACCACTGTCTTACATCTATCATACATGTCCTGCACCACTCTAACATACTTCTCTGTCACTCCAGACTTCCTCATACAATACCACAGTTCTTCTCTCGGCACCCTGTCATATGCTTTCTCCAGATCCACAAAGGCACAATGCAGCTCCTTCTGACCTTCTCTGTACTTCTCTATTAACATCCTCAAAGCAAACACTGCATCTGTGGTGCTCTTTCTTGGCATGAAACCAAACTGTTGTTCACAAATGCTGACCTCTGCCCTTAGTCTTGCTTCCACTATTCTTTCCCATAGCTTCATTGTATGGCTCATCAACTTTATCCCTCTGTAGTTGCCACAACTCTGTACATCGCCCTTGTTCTTAAAAATGGGCACAAGCACACTTCTCCTCCATTCCTCTGGCATCTGCTCACTTTCTAAGACCTTGTTGAATATTCTTGTCAGAAAATCTACTGCTACCTCCCTAGACACTTCCATGCCTCGACTGGTATGTCATCAGGGCCAACTGCCTTTCCCCTCTTCATCCTCTTCAATGCGCTCCTCTCTTCACCCTTACTAATCTTTGCTACTTCCTGCTCCTCAACGGTCACCCCTTCTACTCTTTTTCTCTCTCATTTTCCTTATTCATCAGCTCTTCAAAGTACTCTTTCCATCTTCCCAGCACACTTCTGTCATCAGTCAATACATTTCCCTCTCTGTCCTTTATCACTCTAACTTGCTGCACGTCTTTCCCATCTCTATTTCTCTGCTGTGCTAACCTGTATAGATCATTTTCTCCCTCCTTACTGTTCAACCTATCATACAAGTCATCATACGCCCTCTGTTTGGCCTTTGACACTGCTACCTTCGCCTTACGCTGTGTCTCCCTGTACTCCTGTTTACTCTCTTCGGTCCTCTCAATGTCCCACTTCTTCTTGGCTAACCTCTTCTTTTGTACACACTCCTGCACTTCCTCATTCCACCACCAAGTTTCCTTATCTACTTTCCTTCCAGAGGACACACCAAATACTCTCCTACCGGTCTCCCTGATCACATTGGCTGTGGTTGTCCAGTCCTCTGGAAGCACTTCCTGACTACCCAAAGCCTGTTTCAACTCCTCCTTGAAGACAACACGACACTCTTCCTTTTTCAGCTTCCACCACTTTGTCTTCTGCTCTACCTTTGCCTTTTCACCTTTCTCACCATCAGTGTCATCCTGCACACCACCATCCTATGCTGTTTGGCAACACTCTCACCCACTACTACTTTGCAGTCACTGACTTCCTTCAAATTACATCGCCTACACAAGATGTAGTCTACATATATATATATATATATATATATATATATATATATATATATATATATATATATATATATATATACAATATATATATTCTTTAGCATAGGGTTAGCCAAGTTGGGCTGCAGTCTCGCCTAATAAAGTATGCAGCAGTTCAGAAAATGAGATAAGATGAGACATTGTGGGGTGACCATAGCTGTCCATCAGAAAGGTGAGCTAGCAGAAGAATTAGAATGTCAATTTGTGTCCATTTCTATGCCTGATATCAACTATGATGATATCAAAAAGGTAGCACCAGAACCAATGAGTGGAGCAATGCCAGCTAGCCATTTTGAGGATTATTGCTATGCCATATGGTAGACTTTTGCTTGGCTTACCTCTCATTCCAGTTCATTTTCTGTAACCGCTTAATCCTAATTAGGGTCACGGGGAGGCTGGCGCCCATCCCAGTCGACTCCGGGCGAGGGCAGAGTACACCCTGGACAGCTCGCCAGGCCATCACGGGGTGGAAACACGCCAACGGCTTTGCAGCTTACTGTTGTCAAAAGTCAGCAATTGTTCTGTTACATGCCTCACACCATAGACAGTGAGAGACATGGCCGGCCTTTGGTAACCCAGTTAGCTGCACTTGGGGGACAGTAGTGACAACCTTGTGGAGAGTGGGACTCAAACCCCCAACCTTAGGATCAGCGATTCAGCGCTACACCACTAGACCACCACTGCCCTTTTGACTTACCTCTGATAAAGACAAACATGCAGGAGGCTGTGTTTTCCTCAAGCTGGTACTGATGACTGCACGGTGCTGAACATCGACAAGCAGCTTCCCATACAACACTCAAGGTACAACACCACCAAGAATAAATGTCTCATCTACTGCGCTTTCTTACCGTCTGTTTACACCACACCTTTCTTTGGTGGATCCATGCTGTGGTATACTGTATTGAGTATTATAAGCTTAAAGCTACATTAGCAATAGTTTTTATCCTCTCTGTGTGGAAGAAGTCCGTCTTTGCGCCCAGCCTTTGGAGCTATGCAGCAAGTGAAAGCAGCAAGACGACTTGGGGTGAGTGACAATCCAAACGGGCTATACTCCACACAATGTGTATTATATGCTCCCATACACAAATCCAACTCCATGGAGACATGGCTTATCGAGGTTGGCTTGGAAGAACTTGAGTGGCCTGCGCAGAGCCCCAACCTCAATCCAACGGAACACTTGTAGGGATGAAACGGAACGCTAAATGCACCCCAGTCTCCCTCACCCAACATCTGTGCCTGATGTCAGTAATGCTGTTGCGGTTGAATTAGTAAATCCCCAAAAGCTATTGGAAACTCTTCACAGATCAGGGGAGGCTATTATGACTGGGAAAGCGGGACGAAATCCGGAATGGGATGTCAAACACACACATGTGGATGTGTCCACAATTTTTTTGGCTCTATGGCGTGCTCACTCTGTCTCTCTCTTTCCCTCTCTCTAACTCGCTACACAGTCGCTTGTGAACCCCGTAAAGGCCAAGCTAAAGTGAACAGGCAGCAGGCAGGCTGGTGAACTATGTACTGTTGTTGGTTTTAGATTACTTACCACTGACTGTGATAAAGGGCATCAGCAGCAATAAGTAAATGACCCCATGCTTACCCGCAGAGTTAGAGCATGCACTGTATTTGCATATAATTGCAAAGCAAAGATTTTCTCTGACTTGACTGTTCTCCACAGTAGCACAATTTCCAATGTAACGCGGCACAGTACCACCACAGTGGTTAGCACGTCCGCTTCACACCAAGAAGGTCCTGGGTTCGATTTCTGTGTCCAGTTTACCAGTGTACCATTTCTCACTGTGCTTGCGTGGGGTTTCCTGCTCATACTCAAGTGCTGTTTCAAAGTGTGAGTGGGAATGGTTGTGTCTTGCGGTCCTCCAACGGTTCGGCGAGCTGTTCAAGGTGCACCCCGCTTTCACATAATGGCGGCTGACATGAGAACCCGCTTCCTCGTGATCATAGTAGGATTAAGCAGTTCGGCAATGAAGTGAGTATTGAGTGGCTGGTGTATCAGGTATGACTGAGACAGCGTATCATAGTTTCTGGTCAGATGACGCAGTTCTGTCTGTAGGCTTTCTTCTTCTGCTTCTGATCAGATTTCAAGCACTTTCATCCATCATGTTCTCCAAGTTTGCTAATAATGTAGCCTCGACATCTGCTCTGATACAGACTCCATGTCTTGAGTGATAAATATCAATAAAAGCAAAGCTTCCACAATGCAAGTCACTTTAAATCATCAGTGCTAACAATCTTAGCAATTCTTGCTTATTAATAACTTCTGATCGTCTATGTTTTCTACACGGTACCTCCAACCCAGATAAAAGCAGATATGGCTATCAGTGAAGATGTCCTCGCCTTCCTCTGATGGAGAGCAGATGCACTGTAAAAGGCACAGGAGAGCCTTTAATGGAGCTAGCATATGTCTGGTTTCCAGTAATTACCCTAATCAAGTCCAGCAGTCAGGCCTTCTTAATGACACCTCTCCATGACATTAGGATGCGCTGCTCCACTCTCGGCCTGGAGGGCAAATTGAAGCACAAAAAAGACACATGAGTGGCATCGGCAGTGAGTCTGGATGAACTTTCAGCTTGAAAATGATAGAAAGAGATATGAGGCAAAATAAAAAGGTCCAAACAGCACTATGCTCCTGCCTTGCTGATGATGGTTATTATAGTGTACAGCTTCGCATCAGAATGTTATACGTGTTCTAATTATACAAAGTTGTTTTTGGTCAGAAGAAAAATGTTAAATATCCACAATAAGCAAAATAAAAGGACAAGGGAAATAACAAAACAGTATGATTTATATATAACACTATACGGTATACGCATTATTAATAAGTTCTAGCTATTAGGTATTAAAAATGTATTTCTTTTATATGATTGGTGAGGAACAGCTTATTTATTTATTTATCTCCGAGCTCGTTTCTGAGGAACATGTTGTGTGTAAGTCATATCACTCAGTCCTGCAGAATGCTGCTGCTCAATGCCAAAATCCATTCATTCGTTTTCTGAACCCTTAGTGTAAACACTTAATTCTAATTCGGTTCACAGGGAGGCTGGCACCCATCTCAGCCAACTCAGTACAGCAGAGTACAACAGAGTACACCCTGGACAGCTCACCAGACCATTGCAGAACAGAAACACGCTGGCGACTATGCAGCTACACTTGATTAAAGTCAGAAATGGTTCTTTTACATGAACCTCACACCATAGACAGTGAGAGACATGGTTGGCCTTTGGTAGCCCGTTAGCTACACTGGGGGGGCAACCTGTTCAGAGTGGGGCTTGAACCCCCAACCGTGAGATCAGTGATCCAGCATCTTGCCACCAAGCCCGTCACTGCCCCTGCTCAATGCCAAAATCCCAACTCATAAGTTGGAGGTCAAAAAAAAGAGTGTGACCATGGCGAAGCAATCAGAAGCAGGGGCCGCGGAACCAGGGGGGCTGGGAGGCTGAAACCCCCCACCCCCCCACCCCACTTTTTCTTAACGCAAAGAAATTTTTTAAGTATGTGTACTGACATCTCAAAAATGTTTAAAATGCGTAGTTTGTACAAGCACAGTATAACCGACATGTACATCATGTACCGTAAATTCTTATGCACCAAGCATACGGTAATATAGTGGCTGCTTTGCAGGGAATGTACCGGTATCGGTATTCCGTCTTTTTTCGGATCTGATTGAGCCGAGGCATGATTGGATTGGAGCTTTGAAATAAGTAAATCAATGGATATGTGCACACAGAATACACCCAACATCTAAAATCTGGAAATCAGCCATGCATAGTCTCCTTGAGGAGATATGTATGCTCCAGTCATTCACTGACTGCATGGACTCCCAAAATTTTCAGTCCCACACACACACAGACACACACACACACACACACACACACACACACACACACACACACACTTACTTTTCAAATTGCTCCGCAGGCCCTGAGAGGTAATACCGTTAAGAATCCACTAGGTTGAATGGATTCTGCTTTCTCCTTTGTCCAAGCCTGAAATTTCTTTCAATGGCTACCTGGAACAGGCAGGGAAGCATTAGGGAAGAACGAAGGAAGGAAAGAAAGGGGAAAATACCTGACCCAGTTCAGTTCTAGTGTTTACTGTTATTCTCTCTCTCAGTTTTTCTTCACCCTACAGGTACAGATTTGTCTACCCTACAGACTTTGCTGCTATGCTAGATGAGTGGGTCACGTTAAACTTAATTTTCTCAAAAGTTTCTCAAGAAAATCCTGGCAAGTTTTGGTTTGTTACTCCAAAACTTGAAAAAGTATTAGAATTATTAGAAAATTTGGGATCAATTTAAACCTTAGGATTTTGACAAAATGGTACCAATAACTTAAAATGTATCATTTTTCATCTTAATTCCAGTTTTGGTGTGATGTGTCACATATTTCTAGCTCAAAGTGTTATCCTCTTCTTCTTGTTCTTCTTCTTCTTCTTTTCCTTCGGCTGTTCCCTTCAGGGGTCACCACAGCGAATCATCTGCCTCCATCTCACCCTATCCTCTGCATCATCTTCTCTTACACCAACTACCTTCATGTCCTACTTCACCACATCCATAAATCTTCTCTTTGGTCTTCAAAGTGTTATATAAGATTTAAAAAACAAATTCCGTGGATATACATACACTGACAAAACTTCACCAGAGATTATCACAATGCCATGATCATGATGATCATCATCTTCTTCTTCTTCTTCTTCCGCTTATTCCGGGGTTGGGTCACGGGGCAACAGCCTAAGTATGAGGTCCAGACATCCCGCTCACCAGCCACTTCTTCAAGCTTTTCCGGGTGGACATGGCGGAATTCCCAGATGAGCCGAGAGACATAGTCCCTCCAGCGTGTTCTAGGTCGACATAGTCTTCCCGGTTGGACATGCCCGAAACACCAGACCAGGGAAGCCTTCGGGAGACAGTCTGACGAGATACCCGAGCCATTTCAACTGGCTCCTCTCAATGCAGAGCTAGCTGTTCTACTCTGAGCTCTCCCCGGATAGTTGAGATTCTCACCTTATCTCTAAGGGAGCACCCCACCACCCGGCAAAGGAAGCTCATTTCAGCCACTTGTATCCAGGATCTTGTTCTTTCGGTCACTATCCAAAGCTCGTGACTATAGGTGAGGGTTGGAACGTAGATCGATTGGTAAATTGAGAGCTTGGCCTTGCGGCTCAGGTCCCTTTTCACCATGACCAGCCGGTACAGGCTCCGCTTTACAGCAGAGGCTGCAGCAATCTGTTTGTCGATGAATTAGATGCTCGTGCAACCAAAAGTAATTTGAGTTCTGACATCATTGATGACATCATTCAAAAGGCTTTAGCTGGCCAGTTTCCAGAAACAGAAAAAATTAAGTCTATAACTTGAATGTTGTGGAATATCACTGGATAAATGAACACCTCCACCACCACCACCACCACATTTTAATCTATCATATTGTAAACTCATGCAAAGCACGATCAAATTGTGAGCCATTTATTAATTTTTGACAGTTCTATGGCTTAATAAACTCATAATGGTAACTTAAACCAGATCATAGTAAATTTGCCAATACTCATTGTTTATTGTATAATTGTTCCTTTTGGTCCATTAGTCATGGTGTAAAACATCTGGATGCCTCCATGGGGGTGTCTGCATTGCACCCATGCTGAGATATTGAGACCAAGGCACATTCATGTATGATTCATTAAGTGCAATTAATCCCTCCATTAACTTCATTATCTTCTCATTCTTCTTCACATTAGTGTACATGCTGGATTCGGGTGCACATGCATTAGTGTGCATCCACTTGCAGCAGTTTATAACCATGGTCTACAGGCAGGGGCACGCCTATAGCGTACTAAGTGCTACTAAAAGTTTACAGCTTGGGGAGCATTTTGCATCTAATTTGGTTAATTATCAAGGGTTAGTATTATGATTGGATATAAAAAGTGCATTTGAGCAGACATTCCCCAGTCTGTATAATCTGTATAATCTACAAATGGCCGAACAGTTTGAAATGCCACCCACAAATGCAGATTTAAGCTCAATTATCCAAAGAAAAAGCCAAAAACGCCACCATCTATCCACTCGTTGGTCTTTAAGCTCATTTAAAATGGACTGAGGAGAAGTGAAAAACTGTTCTTGGGTCAGACAATCAAGTTGAAATTCTATTTAGAAAGCAGGAACACCGCATCCCCAGACCTCATGAGGACCATCCAGCATGTTATCAGTGCTCAGTGAGCTAGGATTTCAGAAAGTGTTCCTGAGCCCATGCAGTGCCGACTGAAGTACCAAAGATCACAGGCATCCAATATCGATTTTGGCCTTGTCCCTTGTGCACAGAGACCTCTTCGTATTCTCGAATCTTTTGATACTATGGTATCATAGGTGCTGTGAATGTGGAGATATCCATCGTCTTCACTGTTTTATGTTCATGAACATTATTCTGAAATTATTCCACAATTTGTAGACAGTTTTGTCCCCAGTCACCCAGTCATATTCCTGACCAATTAACCAAATTAGTTGCAAAATGTTTCTCCAGCAGTTTCCTTTTAGTACCGCTCATTTTTCCTGCCTTTTGTTGCCCCGTTCCAATGTATTTGAGACATCAAATTCGAAACAAAATAATTTTCAGTCATTCATTTTCTGAACCGCTTAATTCTAATTAGGGTCGTGTGGAGGCTTGTGCCCATCTCAGCCAACTCTGGGTGAAGGTGGGGTACACCCTGGACAGCTTGCCAGGCCATCACATGGCCAACACTCTCACAACCATTCATACTCACACCTAGGGGTGATTTGGAACAGCCAATTAACTTAATTGTGTATGTTTTTGGACTGTGAGAGGAAACCCACACAAGCATGGGGAGAACATACAAACTCCACATAGAAACACCCAACTGGGAAGCAAACCCAGGACCTTCTTGCTGTGGCATGCTAACCACTACGCCACCATGCCGCCAACAAGATAATTTGTTAAAAAATAAAATAATAAAATGATCTCAATTTTAAAATTTTGCATGTTCCTTTTGTGAACAAAACAAAATAATCTTGGAATTATATTCAGATTACTGCTCGTGCTATATCCTGTTTCTAAACAATTCCCGCAGACCTGAACCCTCAGCTCCCACTGCAGCGCTGAAAAAATCAGCAAGAATAAAACACCTTTTGATGTCTGTTGATATTTACCTAGCCTAAGGCTAGAATTTAAGAGAATCCACAAAATAAACATGGTACCAAAATATACTGCAAAAAGTACACTATACTGTAGAGTGACATTGCTAAGCAAAAAAGTTGTTTCTAGGATTAGGCACTGCTTTCGTTGCCGCATATGTAAAGTCAAAGTAACTATGATGCAAGATGTCTGTATGCAAAGTAATTTTCAAATCTCTAGGAAACATAAAATGTACTGACTGCCTCAGCATTGACAACCTCCAGACTGCCTGACTCACACCTTCCTTACCCTGACTGAGTGGTTGATGGATGTTTAATGCTACCCAGGTGTCACCAGTTCCATGTCTAACTGTGGTTCTCTGAGCTCTGAATAAAAACCAGGCCCCTAGTTATTTGGGATCTTTGCTAGCTCAGCAAGAAGTTTCCAAGAAATCGTGATGATACCTACATGCAGACTTCGGGGAAATGGTCAACCAAAATTACATCACTCCAATGTAGCACTACTAAGTATATTCACTATTCAAACTTAAGGTTGAAAACCAAAGACTGGACGGCTTCGAAAAAAAAAAATTATGTACAATTATTAATGATCATACATGCATAAAGTGGTCGCTATCACTGGTGGTCTTTCTGGATAAAACTTAAGACCCCTGACCCAAAGCATTATTCAGTCTTTGAAAGTTTACTTGTTATGCACATGTTTGATGATGTAGTCTGATAATTAATTATTAAGTCTAAAATTTTATTAACCAATATTTATAACTTGCAAGAATTTATCCAGTGTGTGGTCAATTACTGTAATTTCCGGACAATAAGCTGTCACTTTTCTCACACGTTTTGAACTCTGCAGCTTAAACAATAATGCGGCTAATCTATACATTTTTTTATGGGCTAATAGCCTCCAGGGGGTGCTCTAGCAGGAAGTGCAAGAGTGAAACAGACAGCTGAGGCTTATAAAGCGGTGCAGTTTATATATGTGCAAATTATTTGTTCTTTTAAAAATTTAGTGGGTGCGGCTTATATTCGGGTGCGCTCAATAGTCTGGAAATTATGGTCCTTTAGCTACGAGAACCATAGCTCTATAGTATTACTATAGTATATAAACGATAGTTTAACGTAGCAGCAACAAGGAAAACATGCTAATCTAAACATGTAGTGTAACTTTCTCCAGTGGTTTTCAACATGCACTTCGAATTAGATGGAGTTCCTTCTCAGATCTTTCAATAAAGCTTTGTGTCCCCCTTGTTCTCCTGACAGATATGTAAGTCTACTGTATGTAAGTGTACTGGATTGACCATAAAGTCGATGTAAAAAGAAATTTTAGACAGATGGCTAACATTGATGACAGGGTAGTTGTCTTTTCTACATCATCAGAGAGTTTCTTATAGCATCAACTCTGATATTTCTGTGTTTACGTAACACCAGAGACCAGAACGATGCTACAGTTCTGCGTAAGTTTCACACAAAGTCTGCATTTCTTAAGCACGTTGCAGAGTGAACTCAGGCTGTGTCCCAAACAGCCTGCCGCTTTGCAAGAAGTGCATTCATGAGGGTGAACGTGCCATAGATCACAGTTAGCTTCATATAGCTTCACGGTTGGTTTGAGGTTCATCGACTGTTTACATTAATAGTGTGACTGTGGCAAATTAACTTTATTCGGATTCATCCGTCCATGGAATATTGCTCTAAAAGGTCCAATCATTTGCAGGAGACAGAACAGCTGTTTATATTTATAACAGGACTGTCAAGTAAATGAGAGCAAGTAAAAAAATTGTGCGCATAGTCGATGCTAAATACTAATCAGTATATCTATTATCCAGCACTAGAAATTCATGAGGGGTCACCAGAGAGCCCAAAGGGCGTAACATAGTGATCAAAGCATCAAAGGTGGTTCTAAAAGCTGTCTTCCACTCACCCTATTGGATGGACACAATGACATAGGCAATTGCATAGGATTTTGGTAAACATCTTGGCAGAAATAAATAATTCCAAGGCGGAGGTCTTGACTATAGTCAATGAAAGAAATATAAGTATATTGGGTCCGCTTTAGTGTTTCTCTACAAAGAAGCTGGAGAGATGGATGGATAAATATACCTTGGGTGGAGTGGTTCTTGAACATAGTCCTTCATTTATCTCAATATTCAAATCCTGATTTTAAAAAGGCATAAAGTGGATTACAGACCTCAAGGGCATAATCTGCTGCACAATCTTTCCCTGTGGGCCATTAAGGACCTCTTGTCGGACATCTTTTTGTTCAGGGGTGAGGACAAAGCAAACATTCATAGGAATCACAAGATGATATAATGAAAAAGGTGCACCAACATTCCCCCACATGTCAGTGGCCCTTCTTACAGATCTGTGAGTTGATAAATTGTGTTATTTTATGATGATCGGTGATATACTGGTGAGTTGATTTACATTATCATCAAGCTCACCTAAAAATGCAATTGTTGTTCTCCTACAAGACGCCCTTGGAGCAACATGGCATTCTGCCAGATTTCTTCTTCTTCCTCTGTATTCATGAGGATGGTGAAGTAATCTTTTATAAAATGGTCTGCAGGCAGATCAGATGCAGATGCAGTTTAGCGGTTAATTAAACACTGGCCAAGATGTGAGGCAAAGCCATAATTAAGGTCGAGCAATCAGCAAACAACAATAGGGCAAAATAGATAAATGGCAAAAAAAAAAAAAAAAAAAACACACAAACCAAAAATTATATTAAAAAATTATGCAAAAAGTTTTTTTTAACCACCATTATTATTGACAGCATCATGCGTGGAATTGAATTCAACTCAAAATATATTCCCAGCACTCTGAGCTGGTTGCTCTTCATAATCAATTAAAGATGAGGACTAATTTCCCACTGAGCCCTTCCATCCCTTCAATATAACACCCAAGTACAATGAATTCTACTAATGAAAATAGGAATAAAGTATTGTAATGTCCGCTTTACAACCCCCTCGCAGACACAAGCCAAATCCACTTCACCAGGAATAGTTTTACACCTGCCCATGCGATGCGGATCTAATCAGCTGATGATGTGACAGGAGTGCAATGCATAAAATCATAAAAGATGCAGGTCGAGAACTTCAGTTAATGTACACATCAAAAATTTCAGTGGGGTAAAGTGTGATCTCTGTGACATTAACTGAGGTACACTCGTTGATATCAGATTGGCCAGTTCGAATACTTCAGAAACTGTTAATGTTGGAATATTTTCACTTTAGAGTTTTTTTAATGATAAAGAAGGCCATAGGAAAATGTTTTGAGGTTGATTTGAGCTCACTGACTCATATTTGCCAAACCACTTAACTACTAGTCAACTGGGCAAAGACAGGATACACCCAACAGCTTTCTAGATCATCACTGGGCAACACACACACACACACACACACACACACACTCCCAATAAGAACCCCCAATTAGCTTAATGTGCGTGTCTTTGGACTGCAGGAGGAAACCAGAGTACCCAGAGAAAACCCACTCATGCATGGGGAGAACAGACAAACTCTAAACAGAAATACTCAAGCACAGGAATCCAAGCCAGGTCTATCTTGGTGTGAAGCGGACGTGCGAACCACCACATCATCATACCATCCGGATCTAGAAACTGAAATAATTGTAATACAGGGATCCCTCACTTTCCATGGTTAATTGGAACCGAAACACACACACACACACACACACACGGCTGCCAAATTCCGCAAAGTAGGATCAACCCCCTCTACGTACATGTATATCTGTATATAATATCAATAAATACATATTCAACGCTAAAAATGGTTATAATAAGAATTAAACATTCAAAAATACAATGCATAAGGTGTAAATAAAATATAAATACACACACATGCAGACCCAGTCAGATGCCCACCTCACATAAAAATGTAAATAGTTTTGTTTGGGGGACGGGGGACGAGGGGACGGGGGGACGGGGTTGTTTTTTGTTTTTGTTTGCTTTGGGTTTTTTGTTGTTGTAGTATAATTGGCCTTGTTTTGTGGTACTTTCCTTAACTTTTCCCCCTATTTCTGTACTCTTTACAACTACAAACACGATTCCAAAAATTATCAATTGTGAATAAAAACTGAATGCAATTATGTGGAAGTATTCTGAATAGAACATAGACGATCGGGCCAAAGTTTAAACCGAGAAAATGTCTCATTTTAAGGGGGAAATGTGTTGTATTTAAATTTCATTGTGTCAACAAATCTCAAAAAAGTTGGACTAAGGCCATTTCCACCACTGAGGCGTCCCCTCTTCTTCTTACAACAGTCTGCAAACGTCTGGGGACCGAGGAGACAAATTTCTCAAGTTTAGAAATAGGAATGCTGTCCTATTCTTGTCTAATACAGGCCTCTAACTGTTCAACTGTCTTGGGCCTTCTTTGTTGCACCAAATGTTCTCTATAGGTGAAAGATCTGGACTACAGGCTGGCCATTTCAGTAGCTGGATATTTTTCCTACCCAGTTCATCATCATCATCATCATCATCATCATCTTCCGCTTAGTCCAGGGTCGGGTCGCGGGGGCAGCAACCTTAGCAAAGAGGTCCAGACGTCCCTCTCCCGAGCCACTTCCTCCAACTCTCCCGGGGGGACATCGAGGCGGTCCCAGACAAGCCGAGAGACATAGTCCCTCCAGCGTGTTCTAGGTCGACCCCGGGGTCTCTTCCCGGTTGGTCATGCCCGAAACACCACGCCAGGGAGGCATCCGGGGGGCATTCTGACCAGATGCCCGATCCACCTCAACTGGCCCCTCTCAATGCAGAGGAGCAGCAGATCTACTCCGAGCTCTCCCCGGATGGCGGAGCTTCTCACCTTATCTCTAAGGGAGAACCCCGCCACCCGGCGAAGGAAGTGATGTTGTAATTAACGCTGCATGTGGTTTGGCATTATCATGTTGAAAAATGCAAGCTCTTCTCTGAAAGAGATGGCATCTGGATGGGAGCAGATGTTGTTCTAGAACCTGAATATACCTTTCTGCATTGACGGTGCCTTTCCAGATGTGCAAGTTGCCCTTGCCACACACACTCATGCAACCCCATACCATCACAGATGCAGCTTCTGAACTGAGTGCTGATAACAACTTTGGTTGTCCTTGTCCTCTTTAGTCCGGGGACATGGGGGCCGAGTTTTCCATAAAGAACTTGGAATCGTGATTTGTCTGACCACAGAACAGTTTTTCACTTTGCCACACTCCATTTTAAATGACCCCTGACCCAGAGAAGGCACTTGTGCTTCTGGGTCCTGTTTAGAAATGGCTCCTTCTTTGTATTGTAGAGTTTCAGCTGGCAACGGCGGATGGCATTGATGGTGGATGGTGTCCACCGACAATGGTTTCTGGAAGTATTGCTGAGCCCATTCTGTGATTTCCATTACAATAGCATTCATGTTTGCGTTGCAGTGCCATTTAAGGGTCCGAAGATCATGAGCATCCAGTATGGTTATTTGGCCTTGAGCCTTACGCACAGAGATTCTTCCAGATTCTCTGAATCTTTGGATGATGTCATGCACTGTAGATGATGATCATTTCAAACGCTTTGCAATATTTTGCTGGGAAACACCTTTTTAATATTTCCCCAGTATCTTTCCGTGCAACATTGGGGGAATGGGTGATCCTATACCCATCTTTGCTTCCGCGAGACACTGCCACTCTGAGAAGCTATTTTTATACTGTCATGTTGCTAATGGACCTCATTAGTGGAAATTGGTCTTCCAGCTGCCCGTTATAAGTGCAATTGATTTTTCCAGCCTCTTATTGCTACCTATCCCAATTTTTTTGAGATTTGTTGACACCATGAAATTTAAAATCGACATATTTTCCCCTTAAAATGATACATTCTCTCAGTTTAAACTTTTGTCCCTGTCAGCTATGTTCTATTCGGAATGAAATATTGAAATTTGGCACTTCTACATAACTGCATTAATGTTTTATTCACAATTTGTATAGTGTACCAACTTTTTTGGAATCTGGTTTGCATGATGAGCAGCAAACATGAATTAAAACCTTTTTTGATTTCATTGGGTTATATTCCTGTCAAGTCAAGATCAAAAGCAAAAAGAAGGGGACCATGTGACCTGTATTATTTTATGCATTGTGCTACCGTTTCATGGTTGGCTAATGTTCATTTGCTATTAAATAAACTATTAGTGTATGTGTGTGCCAACAGACACAGATTTACACCA
This sequence comes from Plotosus lineatus, assembly GCA_024760905.1. Classification (NCBI taxonomy): domain Eukaryota; kingdom Metazoa; phylum Chordata; class Actinopteri; order Siluriformes; family Plotosidae; genus Plotosus; species Plotosus lineatus. The sequence goes on along the minus strand of CM045736.1, from coordinate 12,779,857 downwards.
AGCTTTAGACAAATTCATGATGTGGATTACTAAGTTTTCAACAGCAACTCTTTATATTTACTACTAAAAGTTGTTTGATGGTACAAACTGCAGACTTACTAAAGATAAGCTTCATCTGGCATGTGTCCAGCTGCAGGTACACGATTAGGTGTACCACACCAGTGTACCCGCTCACATGGAGAGCTTTTAGCTAGATCTCATTTGATCTTACAGCACAGCAATAATAGAATTGGTTCTGGATTAGAGGAATTACCTGTGCACCTAATCTGAGGCAAGAGCTACCAGAAATATATTTTAGAGTTGGCAGTGAGTCATTTTATCATTTTTTTTTCTTAGAGTTTTGAATGATGTTGTGAGAAATGAGAGGAAACCTTGAGGTAAAGCGTCGGGATTGCAAGCTTGAATCCTGATTTCACAGTCAGCATTAGTGGTAAGATTCAGAAGAAAAGTGGGCTGTACTTCCCAGAAAGCAGGAACTGTCTATTTGATATGTTCCATGCATATGAATGTGAGCAGATAGTGTTGTCCTCTGAGCATGTTACTCAGTCCCTATAGCATTAGCAGCAGTTAAAAGAATATGGTCTCATGACCTCTCACCCTAATCCTACTGTGTTATTGCAAGGCGAATGTCATGAAGAAAATTCCAACTAATCATGATACTCATAATGAATTAATTATTCTGATCATGAGTTATAAGGTTAAAAGAATAATGTAGCGTGCGTTAGTGTTTGTAGTTATGTTCCCAAATTAGGAACCATATATGATGTAAGACAGTTCCCATGCTTTCAAAAACATAATTAAATATCGATCACCTAATGATAACAATAATAATATTAATTATTAATAATATGTTAATCTGTCAACACCTCATAACCACTACTGATCTGAATCAGACATGTATGACTTCAGTACAGCAAATTAAAGACAATGAATGAGAATAGCAACCTTAGACCTTTGATTTAAAATTTAATTGAATGCCATCAATGTTAATTATGCAAAAATCAGGGGCATGTAGGGCATGTAACATCTGTGTGGCATCTCTCAGGATTAGCAGACAGTGTTAGATATAGCATCTACCGAGAATTAACAAGGTTTATCCGCCATTTGAATGAAATCTCAGATAGACTTTGTTAATTTTCAGCTGATGATTGTACTACGCTCCACTTTCATCTAGTAATGACCTGATTAACCGGAAAGGCATTTGAAATATTCATTTATTCATTTTATGAACTGTTTAAAACTACTAGGATTGAGGGGAATCTGGACTGGGTTAAGGCAGGGCAACACGCACACACACACACACACACACACACAAACAAACCATTTACACTTAAGGGTCAATCTGCAACAGCAAATTATCTTAATATGTCTTCGGACTGAAGAAAGCCAGAGTACCTGGAGGAAACCAACACAAGCATGCAGAGAACACACATTCCTCATTATTGTAGCTACATTTGATATTCCCTTGTCATAGCTGAAGGATAAAGCTCATTCTGCCTTAGGGTGTGTGTGTGTGTGAGAGAGAGAGAGAGATAGAGATCTTTTTTTGCAATATAGGTTCTATGCAATACATCCCGAAAACGTTTTTTTTTTCTTTTTTTTTTTGACACAGCTATCCATAATATCTTCCTTTATTTTCACATTAGATCGAAGCAAATAATTTTTGTCCACCGGGTTTATATTATGCCAGGAATTTTCAGATCCTAATATTATACAAAATATCACTGTGTGTATTCTTTCCCCTCACACACTGTTACTTGCATAGAAATTTATACTACCCTAAATACTCTTGCTGCTTTTGCTGACAATATATGCAGATAAGGGAAGATAACAATAAAGGTGTGTAATGAACATAGTTAAAACTAAATAAACAAATAAATTAATTGAGTGGGTAAACTGATGCATTTGATGCACGTGCAGCTGTCAGTAAATTCAGAATTATGCTCACCTGTGAATATACAGTTTCAACCCAATTTTTTTTAAACCGTGAACAACTGTAAAAAATGTAAATACAAAATGCAACGATTTACAAATCATTGGAGCAACTGGAAAAGCAACTGGTACCAAAAATAAATCAAACTATTTTGGTTAACTGACAACATGTTAAAAGCGTAATGATAGGAACAGGCATGAATCACTGTACCAGCTCAGGAACACTTCCAGAAATCATTGTTTGTGAACATAGTTTGGACAGATGCAGCCTTTTTAACTAAGAACTGATAACATGCCAGGTGGTCCCTCTCCTATTAACCCCTTACCCGGCAGAGACGAGTATACTCGCAATCACCCAAATTGTATTTTCCAGTCATTGACGAGTTAACTCGCCAAAACTTACGCTTTCAAAACCAGAGGGAAGCGGCTTTACTCGTCATTTCTATTGATGCCTGAGGATGTTATCGTACACTGCTCATCATCATACGCCTCAAAAAAATGAACTATGGCATCTCAAGGCAACGTTAGACAAGAGGTAAGCGGCGAAACGTTTTCGACTCAGTAACCCGCAAAGAGTCAAAGGGGGAGTGTCGCGCTCTTTAGAATCGGTACTCTCGGCCCCGTATTTTACGATTTCCTTGAAATTTCTCGGCATCCCTTATCCCAATGGATAACAGTGATGACAACAGCGATACTGAAGCTTCTCTTAGAGGCTTGGATACGTCTGATGAGAGTGCCAGCTCATCAGAAAATGAATATTCAAGCGAAAGTGAAGATGATGAACTGATTGACGCAAGAAATTGCACATAATGCCTCACACATCTCAAATTTCGTCTACAAATCATACGTGACATCATCACAAAGTATGGATCAGAACTGCCACCACGGAGATCCCCAGGTAGACCATCAGCAGGTGCAGTAAGTACACGGAATACACCTGGACATTTTCCCAAGGAAATCCCGCCAACATAGAAAAAGGCAAATCCAACAAAAAGATGTGTTGTATGCAGTCAGAAACGTGACCATAGAGGGAAACCAATTAGGAAGGAGTCACGGTATATGTGTAAGATGTGCCTTGTACCTTTATGTGTGGTTCCATGTTTTGATAAATATCACACACACTGACTGTAATTTCTTTTGATTGTAATTTCTTTTCTTTTTCTTTTCTTTTTCTTTTTCTTTTTCTTTTTTTTTTTGAATAAAGAGCAAAGTTGAATAATCAATCGTGTAAGATGTGTCTTGTACCTTTATTTGTGGTTCCCCTTTTTTGATAAATATCACACATAAGACTGTAATTTCTTTTGATTGTAATTTCTTTTCTTTTTCTTTTTCTTTTATTTTTCTTTTCTTTTTCTTTTTCTTTTTTGAATAAAGAGCAAACTTGAATAATCAATCGTGTATTCTTCATTACATTAATTTTTGGTGACAAAAAAATAAATAAAAATGTGCTAAAAAAAAAAAAAAAAAGGCGAGTTATCTCATCTCTGCCGAAAGGGGTAATTTCAAATTACAGTTGCATGCAAAAATAGATGAAAAATTAAAAATAGACTTGAATTTCGTATTCAGCATAAAGTAAAGAACTTAAAAAAAATTGGTCTGAAAAAGGAACGTTTTTGTCAAAAAAATGGTTGGTTAAGGGGTTAAGTGTAAAGGATATCTGTGTTTTTTAAAATATATTTCAAGACACTTTGCTGAACTGAATTGTAGATGCATTTACAATTATTTACTGATATACACAGACACACACGCGCACATATATATATATATATATATATATATATATATATATATATATATATATATATATATATATATATATGTTATTTTTTAAATATTATTTTTGTTATTTGCTCTACCAAAAAGTATTGAGCACTCTCCTACGGAAGGATCTACTCAGAAAATCCTCTCTCTATATATATATATATATATGATTTTCTGAGTAGATCCTTCCGTAGGAGAGTGCTCAATACTTTTTGGTAGAGCAAATAACAAAAATAAAAGGACAGGACAAAGACTTTCTATTGAAACTCCATTTATCACTACAGATCTGTTTGAGGGTGGTGAAACCATCCTCTCTCTTCAGGTGATTATAGAAGAATCTATAATCACCTGAAGAGAGAGGATGGTTTCACCACCCTCAAACAGATCTGTAGTGATAAATGGAGTTTCAATAGAAAGTCTTTGTCCTGTCCTTTATTTTTGTTTTATATATATATATATATATATATATATATATATATATATATATATATATATATATATATATATATATATCTGTATGTATATGTACGTATATGTCAATGGGGGGGTTGGGCGGCTGATCCTACTGTGTGAAATTTGGTTGTCATGGGGGGGGATCTCGGTCCCAATTAACCGCGGAAAGTGAGGAATCCCTTTATTGGTTTTTGGTCCAGCTCCCTGAGGAAATCATCTACATACTGAAGTATTTAAAGTTTGATTTTTAAACGTTATTCTTTCATTCATACATTTTTTGGGCTGCTTAATCCTATTTAGGTTAGATTTGCGCCCATCTCAGCTCAATCTGTGTGGGCACAGGGTACAACCTGGAAAGCTTTCAAAGTCATCAACTCAATGGCTTCCTCTTTATGAACAAAAGCAATGGCTTTTGCAATGGCTCTGTTACATGCCTCTCACCACAGACGGTGAGAAACATGACTGGTCTTTGATAACCGAGTTAGATGCATTGAGTTTGTGTGTGAGTGACCTTGATCAAGGTCACAGAGGCAAAACTGTATATTAAGTCAGATTTGAAACTTGAAAGTTAAAACTTAATTTATTATGATATGTTTTTAATGTTCTATTGAGAACAAACTCTGGGCTTATGAGACGAATGATTGTACTTCATATTTATTTACATTACATTTTACATAATTTCCTAACTTTTTTTGGAATACTGGTTGTATATCTTTCTTTATTTTGTTGAAGTGTTAGAAGAACAGCAACACAACATTGTAAATTAAAAAAAAAAAAATAGTCACATTCCATAACATCATTCTTTAAAAAAAACAAACAAACAAACAAAAAAAACCACCAACAACAATCCACGGAGATCATTGCAAAATTCATTCATTTTCTGAAGCGCTTAATCTTAATTAGGGTCACGGAGAGGCTGGCACCCATCTCAGCTGACTCTGGGTGAGGGTTAGGACATCTCACCAGGCTATCACAGGACCAACACTCACACAACCATTCATACTCACACCAAGGGGCAAGTTGAAACAGCCAATAAGCCTACTGTGCATGTTTGTGGCTGGTGGGAGGAAAGTCATGCAAGCAACAGGGAGAATATAAAAACTTCACAAAGAAATGTCTGAGCTGGGAATCGAACCCAGGATCATCCTACTGTGAGGCAGACATGCTAACCACTACTCCACTGTGCTGCCCTGCCATTGCAAAGTTTAAAAAATAATAATAATAAATTTAAAAAAACAGAATAAAATTAGTTTACCTTATATGCTGTGCTTCTTTTATTCCAGATGTCGAAACTTGAACAAACCTCCATGCTAAATGCAAATGAATAAACTGTATGCTCAAGTGGCTTTAAAATAAAAGTAGGTACAGCTATTGAATCTGCTATTTATAGGCAAAGAGTGCACGAGGAAAAAGAAATCAATAACAGTATTAAACAATAAAAGTAAGACAACATTGGAAATACTCGATGACCCTCCCAGACAGGCTGGATTTCAGAAAACCACAAAATCCATGTTGTGCAGTATTCCAGATCCTGCCTCTGTTAATCGGTAATGGGGATTTGCCATCCCAGATGAAAGAAGGACATCATAAAAAAAAAGCAACATCATAGGACAGACTGTTGGAGACAGAGCCAGAGGTGTAATTGGGGAAAAAATCTCTCTCTCTCTCCGTCTCTCTTGCATGTTTGCATGCACCACTGTGTTGATAATGATGATGGCTATAATTATTCTACAATTATTCTTTGAAAGCTAATCACATCAACTCGAATGAAATGCCTCTGCTTCATGAAAAAAACATACTTTGCATTCCTCCCTTGCATTTTAAAAATGAATGGATGTAAAAATCTCATCCAGTCATCTTCACATGCCATCTAGATGATGCCCTTTGAACCCGGCATCTCTTATAATTATCATAAGCTTCTTATACGCAAGGTTGTTGGCCCCTGTTTATCAGTGTTCTGTAGAAATGAGTGGAGATAGGAGCATACAAACAAATCTGCATCTCATTTATGAAAGTGTTGAATTAATGAGTATTAAGCTGAATCGTTAGATTAAACAGCAGCATTCATGTACTTACTGAAAATACTTTTTTGTTGCAAAAAAAAAAAAAAAAAAAGTCAAAAGTTTGTTTGCAGAAGGTTAATCGCGGGTGCAAAGACTGAATTTGCTCCCATCACCCTTCTTAAAAATTCAGTTACAAGGAATAAAACAGAGATAAAAAACATTTGATATGAATTTTGAAGAGTGCTGTGTTTTGCACCTATAATGGGGTTAGTTACTCTCCCTTTGCAGTTAATTACCCCCATACGGGGAGGTTATGAAGGAGACGTATGGTTCAAGTAACACTGATTTAATTTTCACTGCGGATCCGCATCACGAGCTGTATCTTGGAATTCTTTAAAGAATTCTTTCACATTCATGGATGTAGGCAGTTCAGTTCATTTTCTGTAATCGCTTGATCCTAATTAGGGTCGCAGGGAGGCTGGTGCCCATCCCAGCCAACTCCAGGCACGGGCAGAGTACACCCTGGACAGCTCGCCAGGCCATCGGGCAGAAACACACCAACAGCTTTGCAGCTACTCTTGTTGAAAGTCAGAAATGGATCTTTTACAGGCCTCTCACAATAGACAGTGAGAGACATGGCTGGCCTTTTATAACCCAGCTAGCTGCACTGAGGAGGACAGTGACAACCTTGTGGAGAGTGGGACTCGAACCCCCAACCTTTGGATCAGCAATCTAGCGCCCTAGACCACCACTGCACTGGATGTAGGCAATTTTATCAATTTTCCATTCAACTTCACCATTAATACAACTACAATGCTTGTTTGATTGAGAAAGAACTGTGGGAATAATATTTAGCAGAAATAAAAAATAAAGTGGGAGATGAGCTACCTTGGTGGAGGTTTGCACTCTCTGGGTGCTTGAAACTCTCCTTTTTTTGACTGAGGCTACAGATACAAGTCTCATTTAGAAGTAGCAGTGATGTGCAGTCCCATTTATTGTCATTCCCCTTGTGTCTAATCACAAATAATTACCATTTTTACCCAAGCATGGATACAATCACAAATAATTAGCTTTTTTAAGCGAGGTTATTCAGCCAAAGACAGCAGCAGCACTCCGGGAATAAGCAACACCCCATGAATACATGACAACTAGATGAACTCAGTAGTCTGAAAGTAGTAACACCAAGTAATGCAATAGTAATAAAGACCTGGTGCAAGATATGAAGGGTTTGACTTCAAAAACATGATATTGTTTTTATTTTGAAAAAAAAAATGTATTAGCTTTATTTTAAAGATAGCAAAAAATGTTTTTGGAAGTTACTGAACAAGCAAACTCCACACTAAAACACCCAGGCTGGGAATTTAACCCAGGCCATCTTGCTGTGAGGCAGATGTGCCAACCACTTCGCCACAATGGCACCTAAATACAGTACACCATGATGTATAATAAAAGCTATTCCTTGCAAGTACAGTTCGCATGCTTTCTCAAAGGCCCAGTACCATCCATCTCATAGAACTGTGATTGTGTGCAGCCAGTCCGATTCCTGTCCGGTACCTGAGAGCTGTAGCACCTAGTTGTTTGACCTCATCACCTACTAACTGACTTACACACTCTGTGATGATGTTTTATATATATATATATATATATATATATATATATATATATATATATATATATATATATATATACATATATATATATATATATATATATATATGGTAGGCCTCCGTCAGTCCTGAAGGACTATGGCTGTGCTCTGGCTGGTATCCCGGCTGGTGATACTCCCCAGTGCGCAGAGCCCGGGTAGGGAGTAATGAGGGACAGGCTGTTACCCAAGCAGCAAGTCCCCCGTCTCGGCGCCACCGGAAGGATCCAATGGAAAGGCAAGTGCCGATACGACTGGGTTCCGGTGCCGTTGCAGGAGAGAATCTACGGTCAATTTAGAACGGACAATTAACCTACAGTGCACGTCTTTGGATTGCGGGAGGAAACCGGAGCACCCGGAGGAAACCCGCACAAGCACGGGGTATATATATATATATATATATATATATATATATACAGAGAGCGAGAGACTACCACTATGGGGCAGCTTCTAGTTTATTGGGGAAGCCATTTTAACCCATAACGATGCAATCGATGGCCTCGTGGATTTTTCCACAGAAAATCCAGCTGTAGAAATTTTCACACATTTCTTCAAAAACTGAAGAGTCTTTGTGTGCGACTGGGCCTGGGTGTAATTCATGCATTAGGAATCGATAAACTTTGTAATAGTACTATCTCTAGTGGGTAGGACGCCTCTACCAACCTGAAAAGTGCACGCAGTGGTTCATTCATTCTTCTTTACTGTAGTTTTACTCTCTTTAGCAACATTTTCTTCCAATTCTTCAAGCATTTTTGTTTTCATCTCTTCGATCACTTAAATTCCACTCAGCGCCGTGATGACATGGTTAAATTTTCTTTTTTTAAAAAACTCTTCAAGCAAAGCTGATCCATCTAATTAGTTTTTCATCTAAATACCATGAAATAGAGCTATTCACACAACACTACACTCAATAAACATTATACAGGGATCCCTCACTTTCCGCGGTTAATTGGGACCGAGATCCCCACGCGACCATAGTAATTCGCGAAGTAGGATCACCCCCACACACCCCCGACTGACATATATGTACATGTCTGTATATAATATCAATGAATACATATCAAATGCTATAAATTCTTATAATAACAATTAAACATTGAAAATATTTCATAAGCTGTACATAAAGTAAAAGCTGGGGATTTAGCTCAGTTGGTAGGGCGTCCGCTTTATCCTCCCAAAGGTTGGAGTTTGAATCCGGCCGCATCGTATCATAAGACATTAAAATTTGGTAGTTGTTAATTCCTGCTTGGCGCTCAGCATCAAGGGATAGAACAACACCATAATTGGTGCTGCACAGTGGTGACAAGTGCCCAGAGCACAAAAAAACCCAAAATTTTCATGTATGTAATGTACTTTGAAAATAAAAAGTTATCATCATTAACTGAACATTCCCCAGTGCGCTTTGAGCATAAAATTCAGTATGGATAAAGCGCAATATAAATCTACTACATAAAATATAAATACAGACGCTTTCCAACTTACCAACATTCATTTTGCAGACATCCGGAGATATCAACATGTCCAAGGGTGAAAGTGAAATAAAATTCAAGAAGAAATAGAAATGGAATAAAATCTACAGAAAAATAAATCATAAATATAAGTATGAAATATGATTAAACATTATCCTGAGGTACACTTAATAATAGACTCGGCGGGGGTGTGGCAGCGGCGCAGCACACACAGATCAGATGCAACAATGCATCCAGTTTTTGGGTTGTTTTTTGTTTTGTGTGGGTTTAGGATTTTTTCTGCATACTTGGACTTGTTTTTGTGACATTTTCCTTAACTTTTCCACCTGTTCTTCTTTAATTTCCTTATTTTTTAATTCGATGAATATTTATTTATTTATCTTTTTTTAAAACCGCGATGCACTGAAACCGTATTAATTGAAGCGCGAAGTAGCAAGGGATCCCTGTATATCATTTACGATGTTTATAAAATGATTAATTAAAAGTGAGCCTTTATTAACTGTGCACGGGTATAATCTGATACCTACCACCCTTACCTACGTTGGGCCTCGCTTTATGGACAGGCCGACACTACAGAATCAGATTCAAACAATGTGGGCTCATAAGCGGTGCCTCTGCCTGCATCCTTCGAATCGTTCAAATCCAGGTTTGCTCACCTCACTGTCAATTAAAGCGACCACCAGCCAATCATGGGTGTCTATGAGCTCATGCATAGCCCATGCATGCACACTCTGTACCTCATGTAGGGTGCAAATAGCATTTTCTGTTCAAGCAGGCACACGCCACAGTTCTTTAGGATGTGCTTGCTGTCTCTCCTTGCTAATTGGTGGTGGGAGCATGATAGGGAGGTAATGAATTGTAAAAATTGTAATGAAGGTAAAAAATTTAGCTTCAACTAAATTAGGGAGAGACACAAAAAAAAAATCAGACACTGTTACTAGTGATCCGAATATGGGCTGTAATAACTAATATTTCGGTTGCTGGAAACCGATATAAATCGGGCGGTGCAACTATCAGTTGTGAAAGCATTGGTAAAGATATTCTATCCCCATAAGTGTGAGAGTGCGTGTGAGTGTTGCCCTGCAGTAGCCTGGAGAACTGTTCTTCAGGTGGCACCCCGACCTCACCCTAGATGGTTAAGGGAGGCACCAGCCTCTTCATAACCCTAATTAGGATTAAGCAGCATAAATAATGAATGACTTATCACTATATGAACCAGACATACTCCATATATATATATATATAATTTATATATATATAGCATACAGTCCTTTATTGAAAACTCTTTCTTTTCTTCTTTTTTTTTTCCATATAAGTGCAGGTTGATGCATAACAACACAACACATACCTCCACCGAGCACAAGCAGTAGCACATACCGGGCTCCTGCACGGATGTCATATACAAACATATACAACATCCACTGCAACTGAAAACCTCAGAGTATTTAATGCACACAGTAAAATAATTATAATAAATGTCATCATCTTATCTTTTGGAAATAAGTTATAAGACACATATGCCATTCTTATAATAAGATCTCAAATAAACCCAACATTAAAATTTCATGACCTAATTAAAGATTTTGATGAGCAGTAGCAGCTTGAATAGAATATCAGTGCAAAACATTCTTTTCTACAATCTCACAAAAACACTCAGTTATAAGTAAAGAACTTCCCACATATTCAAGGCTGTTTTGATTCTCGTACGCCACATCGGTAGACTATTTGTACACACATACACACATTATAGTGAACAAAAACACAAGTCAAAATGCTTTCAAGGCCAGGGCATGCGTCTCCATATAAAATAGTTTATTTAAAACAACTAAATCCGGCATGCCGTTTTGATTCTATTAAATAAGTATTCCCTTCCTATCCTATAACACGGCTATAACACATTTTTACCACTGGGGAGAAAAAAAGGAAATACAAATAAAAAATGGGACATGGAACATATCAGGAAGGATTCATAACCAAAAAAGAAGCAAAGCAGAAAACACTTTTTTTTTTCTTTTGTTTTGTTTTTTTTCTTTCTTTCTTTTTCTACAGTACAACCAATGTTTATTAAATCAAAAAATAGGAACGGGATCACATGAACACGCCAAATTGGCTTGATTGGAGGTAATGACATGGAATGTAAAGCTTTAATTTCTTTTGAAAAATATAAGAATGATAAAGAACAGTGCAACGACCCTCACTTTCATTCAATTCTATATACTGTCCACGATTCCACTCACAACTTCTGTACATTTCACTTCAACAAACGTACGATTTTGTTGGCCAGTGATTTAATAACTGCTTTTTGCAGTAAAATCAAATGATAAATATATTGTGTTATGGTCGGAGAGATGCCTATTCAGGTTAAGGAATAATTTATAAGCACTGTTGGAGCACGACTGAGGAAGAAAAAGGTGGCAGGAGATGAAACTTAAAGGAACCCTGTTCCATCGTCATCTACATGTCCTACAATGGAGCACCAAGGTGACTCTCATGATGTTTTTCAAACATCATGATGCCACCAAATTCCTGTAAGATCTTTTCAATTCCACTAAGTTCCCACAAGATCGTCATGATTCTATCAAGACCTCTGTAAGATCTTCAAAAGTCCACTGAGTTCCCTTAAGGTTTTCATGATTCCAACAAGTTCCCCCAAGATCTTCACGATTCCACTGAGTTCCCTTAAGGACTTCACAATTCCACTGTTTTCCCTTAAGGTCTTCATGATTCCAACAAGTTCCCCCAAGATCTTCATGATTTCACCAAGTTTTCCGTAACATGTTCACGATTCCATTGAGTTCCCTTAAGGTCTTCACGATTCCAACAAGTTCCCCCAAGATCTTCACAATTCCACCAAGTTTCCCCAACATCATCACAATTCCACCAAATCCCAACACAATCATCTCAATGTTCTCAAATCATGGAGATGGTGGATATCGTGGGCCCAGTGTGAACCCAGGTTAAACTAGCTTAAGTCATGTAACCACTCTCACAAATCAAAGTTCAAATGTGAAGGACAGTGGCGACTCAATACTTCAGGTTCTGAGTTACTGATTAGACGATCAGAGACCACTAAACTGCCACTGTTGGGCCCTTGAGCAAGGTCCCTAACCCTCGACTGCTCTGTATTCATGAGGTAAAAACATAGTTTGTAAATGTAAAATGAGTAATTATAATGGACTTTATTAGACTTTACTCTTCTAAGAGGGTTTTCCACTTGGCTCTGGAAGTTCCTGGAGAGATTTACATACCTATAGTCACAATAGGATTAAAGAATCAGGCACTTGAGAATCAAATGAGAGTCAAATCAAAACTCCTGGTGTGCAGTCAGCATTCCAGTTCATCCCAAAGGAGTTCAGTGGGATTGAAGTCAGGGCTTTTTCCACACCAATCATATTCTTTTGGCGCTCCCTTTGTATCCTGTTATTTTGGGGCAGATCTGAATTGTGGCAACAGTTTGTGGCAACAGTTGGCAAAAACTTACATACTATATGGGTGGGATGATAAGGTGTCCACAAACTTCTGGCCATGAAGGTTCATAAGTATGTACTTAACTAAATTTAACAGGGATGAACCAATTTAAAAAAATATGGCCCAAAATGTCAAAAATATATAAATAAATGACAATAAATCAATAATAATAATAATAATAATAATAATAATAATAATAATAATAAAAATACTGTATTATTATTATTATTATTATTATTATTATTATTATTATTATTATTATTGTTATTATTATTATTATTATTATTATTAATAATAATAATAATAATAATAATAATAATAATAATAATAATACATAAAAGTTTAATATTTTTCACATTATTTTCCAGGGAATAATAAAAAAGGCTCTCTGCTCTCCTACAGTGTTAGCACAGTTGTGTTCAGTTCCAGTGTATTAGAACATTCAGAGTGTGTTTGATTAAACGCTGATGCCGATCAAATTTGGTGATGCCATAGACAGGAGAAATGTTGCCATGCACATTTTTAAAATATATTGTTGTAGATTTCTGGACTATATAGAATGCTGTCTACACATCATTCAGAGATGGCAGATCTGCAACATGTATTAAAAGTTACAAACCAATAAATTATGTGCTAACCTTTTGTTGCATTATTCCAATTATGATTTGGATAAGTATATAACCATACAGGAGGAAAAGTGGTGATGTATACGCCATCACAATGGTCCATCACAATGGTTATGCACCCTCAACAGCATCTTTGAAACTTAGTTAAAATTTACAGTATATATGACAGTAGAACATAAAAAAGCAAATTATAGTTTAGTTTTATATATATATATATATATATATATATATATATATATATATATATATAGATATAGATATAGATATAGATAGATAGATAGATAGATAGATAGATAGATATAGATATATATATATATAGATATATATATATATAAGGGTGATATAAAAGGATGACCCCAAAAAATGGGAACTTTTTAACAATACTATAAAACTAAGAGTGATAGAAGAAAAATATTTTATTTATAGTAATTGAAACCTTAAAACATGCCATTTAAGAATAAATGTCTATCCTTTCATTTTTAAAAAATTGCTTCCTCACTTGCTCATGTCTAGCAATACTCAATTCAAAAATTCCCATTTTTTGGGTCACACTATATATATATATATATATATATATATATCTCAGTTTATCATTTTCTATTAGGGCCATGGGGAGGCTGGCGCCCATCCCAGCTGACTCAGAGGGCAGAGTACATCCTGGACAGCTCATCAGACCATCGCAGGGCAGAAACAGGCTGACGGCTTTGCAGCTTACTCTTGTCAAAAGTCAGCAATGGTTCTTTTACTTGCCTCACACCATAGACAGTGAGAGACATGGCCGGCTTTGATAACCCAGTTAGCTGCACTGCACCCCAACCTTAGAATCAGTGGTCCAGCATCTATACCACTAAGCCACCACTGCCCTATACTGTATATTTATATTTGAGAGAGAAACTTCCCCTCGGCGTTTTCCCTTTATCAGGGGTCGCCACAGTCAATGATTCGCACGTATATTTATATATAAGCTTCTTTATATCTTTATAAGCTGCCCGTGTCTGTCTCGCTCTTGCACTTCCTGCTCGAGGACCCCCTGGAGGCCGTTATCCCGTAAAAATTATATAGATTAGCCGCATCATTGCTTAAGCCACAGGGTTGAAAGCGTGTGGAAAAAACATGCGGCTTGTAGTCCAGAAATTACGGTAATTCATATTCTGAAATAGAGCGGGATGTTCCTGCATAGTTCACCAGATGAAACATTGAGGCTAGTCATCCATCAACATCCATCCGGTAAATTCTGCATAGTAATATAAGAAAAGCAAACTTAAAAGTGATTATTAAAATTTATTTTAGACCATGACAATGATTATCCGACTCCCATTAAAGGCATCTTTTGAAACTTATTCAAACTTTGAATAAAGTGTTTTTTTTTTTTTTTTTTTTTTTTTTTTAACCTTATCTTATTTTTTTTAATTTTACCTTTTTTAAACCTTAAACCACATGAGGGCAATGTAGCTTCCTTCCCAAATTTTTTTTACAAAATTTTATTGAATGTTGTTTCATTTTGTTGAATTTCTAGGATTTCGGAATCAGGAGCCATGACGAACTAAGATCTAGACATTATGATTGGTCTCTTATCTTGGGATTACAACATTATTCTAAGTGGATAATGTTTCAGTTAAAATGACAGACACTCACAATTTATCATGGCCATGTGGAGAAAAGGTAAAAAACATAAGGTAAAGTCTGTTGGGTTTTTACACCTGAGCCTCATCAGGCCGGTGCTTATCCCGAGTTTCCATAGTGTGAAGCGACCAGGAGTTCAACTCTCCCTGGATGGGATGCTGGTCCATTGCAGGTTACCTTCCCAGTATATTTTTACTGGTACCCATTTATACTGCTGGGTAAACAGAGGCACACTTGTGGTTGAGACCTTGCCCAGGGGTCTTAGCACAGTGAGGGTCTCAGTGGGATTCAAACTCACAACCTCCCGATCATGAGTGCAGCACCTTAACCACTACGGCACCGGCCCCACCATGTGGAGAAAACGGATTCATCATTATCAGACTTTACAATGGAACCGTAAACCATAACTATCTCCTTTTACTTGCCTTTTTTGTGTTTCCATGTAGTAAATACGGCTTCGAACCTGCTGGTACGGGGGACGGGTTTCTTCTGTTTCCATATTGTACTAAAACCCTAAACATTTGTACACTAAATCTACACATATCCGTGTATGAACCTCACCCGACCTCACCTGACCTGCCTCTGTCATGTTGAAAACGTGTATTAAAAAAAAAAAAAGGTACTCATCATAATAATAAATAATTGAAATATTTTTTCTCATGTTATCATGCAGTATATACTGTATTAAAACTATTATAAACTTCAGGCTCGGCGGATGGCACTGATATTGATTTGCTCACTTGATGTTCCATCTTGGGGACAATTTGGCAGCCGCCACATCACCTGCGCCACACAAGTACTAATTAAAGGTTCTGAATATTGAACTGACGGGCAGTGGTGGTCTAGTGGTATAGGGTGCTGGCTTGCTGATCCTAAGGTTGCGGGGTTCGAGTCCCACTCTGCACAAGGCTGTCATTGCCCCCTCAGTGCAGCTAACTGGGTTAGCCAAGGCCGGCCATGTCTCTCACGGTCTATGGTGTGAGGTTCATGTAAAAGAACCATTGCTGACTTTCGACAAGAGTCAGCTGCAAAGCCGTCCGTGTGTTTTTGCACTGGCGAGCTGTCCAGGGGGTACTCTGCCCTCGCCCGGAGTTGGCTGGGATGGGCGCCAGCCTCCCCACGACCCTAAATAGGATTAAGCGGGTACAGAAAATAATGATGATGATGATGAATATTGTAGTGTCATGATGTAATACTGTAAAGAAGCCAGAGCACAAGAATTCATTAAACAAGCAACATCTCTGGCAGACTCCAGCCAACAGCATGTATCAACTGAGAATTGCACGAGTACATCTTTTGATGATGTAATCAGATGTCATGTTCAGATATGTATGAGATCTGTGTTTTTGCGAGCAAATGTGTGCGTAGTGGTTCACTTTCAGCTTTCACGCAAGCAGTGAGTGGACGAGGATTTCTGCAGCAGACCTTACAGATTTATCTACTCCGGATTTCACACATTTACACAAGATCAGGTCCATGAGAGAGTG
>CM045736.1:12580890-12758390 GCA_024760905.1 Plotosus lineatus | reverse complement strand
GAGTATTTCAGTAAAATTCAGTATGTTCCGCCTACCAGGAATAGCTGGCAAATTATGCGCAAGTCATAGTCTTGGGGTTACGAGGATCTGACAGTTCTGTGGCTTGCCTGCAGAGATCTCCTGCTTCGTTTCTCTGGCTCTGAAAACTACTCCTCTCATTTTAGTTGAGAATTTATTCAGCACATTTTCAGTCCCTGTCAGTCTCATTATTAGTTAAGGATCAACTCCGTAGAGGCCCCCCCTGAAAGCATGCATCCAGTCAAATGGTCAATGAACTGTGTTGTATCAGATTACACTCAAGGGAAAGCATCATATGTACACAGTGTCCATCCATTCAGCTCCAGTGGGGCATTAGGAGACGAGAGTCATCGATTAAAGCTCAGAGTCATTTCTATTGTCATGTAAATGTACTGCAAACATCCATATACATGATTTGGAGCGCATCAAGGATGTTTATAATTTAAAGATAACATATTTTCGGTACTTTTAATGTGCAAGAAAAGGCATCGCAAGGATAGATGGATATTTAAAGGATATTTCAATTAAACCACAACTTAATAAATGGTTGCATGAATCATTTATATCTTTGCATATCAGAACGTGCTATTGTTTTTATAAGCTCTTTGTGTGACGATATAAAATTATAAATTTTAAACACGGATGGCGACACTGTACTGTGAAACGTCCCATGTAAATTTACATGGATGTGATGGTCAATATGGAAATAATTTGATTATAAATAAAAGGTGGAAAATACCATTCAATCCTATAAAAAAAGCCAATGATTGTCTGGTATGAGTGTTATGTCATATTATGTGTACATGTGCCAAGTTTTCTTTTTTTCAGAAGTTCACTTGTTTATATAACTCGATAGTTTAGCATTTGCACAGTATAGTAATAAATCTCTTTGATTATTTCTTCTTCTTTTCCTTTCGGCTTTTCCCTTCAGGGGTCGCCACAGCGAATCATCTGCCTCCATCTCTCCCTATCCTTTGCATCTTCTTCTCTTACACCAACGACCTTCATGTCCTCCTTCACCACATCCATGAATCGTCTCTTTGGTCTTCCTCGAGGCCTTTTGCCTGGTAGTTCCAGCCTCAGCATCCTATTACCAATATACTCACTATCCCTCCTCTGTACATGTCCAAACCATCTCAATCTAGCCTCTCTGACTTTGTCTCCAAAACGTCTTACATGTGCTGTCCCTCTGATGTACTCATTCCTGATCCTATCCATCCTCGTTACTCCCAAAGAGAACCTCAACATTTTCATCTCTGCTACCTCCAGCTCTGCCTCCTGTCTTTTCCCCAGGGCCACTGTTTCTAACCCATACAACATCGTTGGCCTCAACACCGTCTTGTACACTTTTACATTTTTTTTGTAAATCTCTTTCATTATATGATGTAACCAATTTATAACCTATTTTCAAGCGAGAGTGGAAATTGCTACTGCAAACTATCAAATGGATTTTAACAGATTTCCATTTTTTTTAAATGTAAGTAAAAACCACCTGATAATGAAAATACAGTGTATATGTTAATGTGTAACAGCAAACTGTGGAAGGCTTGCTTTTTATTTTTATTTGAAACAAGTGTGTGTGTGTGTGTGTGTGTGTGTGTGTGTGTGTGTGTGTGTGTGTGTGTGTGTGTGCGCGTGTGTGTGTTGATGACTCATTAACAAGTATCTCTTAATAAGCACTGATCTGCTTGATTAGCAACCAGCTAAGATATGAAAAAATAAGTTTGGAAAAATATATTCATCCCACCTGATAATGCTTGAAAGATTCTCTCTTAACAGACTGTGGGTTCAACCTTCTGTGATTGCTTTTCAAAAAAGAGCAATGTGTAAAAAAATATAGCAAAAAAAAAAAAAACAACAACAAAAGAATATAATTTAACCATGCAAACGAAATTTATCCCCCAGTGCAGCTAACTGGGTTATAAAAGGCGGGCCATGTCGCTCACTGTCTATGGTGCGAGGCATGTAAAAGAACCATTGCTGACTTTCGACAAGAGTAGCTGCAAAGCCGTCAGCGTGTTTCCGCCCTGCGATGGCCTGGCGAGCTGTCCAGGGTGTACTCTGCCCTCGCCCTGAGTTGGCTGGGATGGGCACCAGCCTTCCCGCGACCCTAATTAGGATGAAGCGGTGACAGAAAATGAACTGAATGAACGGAATTTATGAATTTGAGCTTTGTCTGGGATGGACTGATTAAGGTCTCAGAATGATCAGTGTCTCTGATGGGTAACACTTTTCATCGGCTGCATGTTTATTTCTTTCCATTCTGATAGTCCTGACAGTGTAGTGATGCATCAGCTGTGCAGGATTATAGAAAAACCTCATGAAATTCAAAATATTTATCCAAACCAGGGTCATAAATGATCAAAGCGTTCTGATCTAAGCGTGATACAGTTTAACCCAACCCCTTTTTTTTTTCGTGATATGTGGCTGCAATATTTTCCTTCACTTTTACCAAACTCAAAGTCAGAATAAATGACTTCCCGGGTAGTAAAAAGGGGTGAGAGGGCAAACCATTTTATTCAGTATAATAGTAGGTTCGTCACACTGGAGGTTGCAATAAACTGGTACTTTGTCTCAATGTGAGTGGGCGGGATTTTTGTACATCATGGCCATAATATTTTATTTTCGCTTTATCCCGTATTAGGGGTCACAGTTAGGCCTGAGATTATCCAGGCTGGTTCAGTACCTCCAAATAAAGGTGATATAGCTGAATAAAATTACAAAGTAAATGAGCTTTTTAAATCTTGGCACTGTGTGTGACCGCTATCCACCTCCTGTTTTGAGTTCTAAACCTGTTATTTCTGTTGTCAGAGTAATATGACCTCTAATTTCCTTATAAATATGAATATGTGCAATATGGAGCTCAAATCTGCCCTGAACACTCAGCTAATATATTCTCTGTGTAGGTGGTGTGGTGTAATACAGAAGAGGATAATTCATTACTCAGCAGATGTTGCCTATAAACCAATGTAGGAAATGTGGCTCCATATTAAACAGGTCTACTCGAGTACGGGAAACAAACATTTTGCAGAAGTCACAACAACAACAAAAAAAATATTCAACTTACCGAAAGCAGTTGAGGTTTTTATTTTTTCAGGAAAAACTCATACTACGGGGGCAGTGGTGGTCTAGTGGCATAGGGTGCTAGATCGCTGATCCAAAGGTTGGGGGTTCGAGTCCCACTCTCCACAAGGTTGTCACTGCCCCCCCAGTGCAGCTAACTGGGTTATCAAAGGCCGGCCATGTCTCTCACTGTCTATAGTGTGAAGCATGTAAAAGAACCATTGCTGACTTTCGACAAGAGTAGCTGCAAAGCCGTCAGCATGTTTCCACCCTGCGATGGCCTGGCGAGCTGTCCAGGGTGTACTCTGCCCTTGCCCGAAGTTGGCTGGGATGGGCACCAGCCTCCCCGCGACCCAAATTAGGATTAAGCGGGTACAGAAAATGAACTGAACTGAACTCATACTACAGACAAAATGCTCTTTGCAGATTGACTTAAAATTCTATCATAGCCTTGTATTTATAGAAGAGGAATAAAAGCAAGAATGAATAAGTTCTTTAGTATTCTGGCCATGAAATGTTGAGTTTCTTTTAAAAGTATTGATACTATTATTGCATTGCATTTACTTCACATTCGCAGATCCAACACACACACACACACACACACACACACACACACACACACACACACACACACACACACAGCCATGCATGTCTTTGGACTGTAGGAAGAGATAAAAGGACCCGGAGAAAACCAAAACATGTGGAAGGCGTCTAAATTCAACACAAAAATGCCCCGACCAAGTTTGGGATTTAAACCCAAGACCTTTTTGTTATAACTAGATGCGCTAACCGCAACATAACTGTGCCACAACAAGCAGAGATTAAACTGAGTTCCTACAGGTCTTTACTTCTATGTGGACATGAGTGAGCTCACACATATAACACTCAACAATTAAAACAAAGATATTAATGCATGAATATTGTCTGGCTTTAATGATGAAGTTAGAAGAAGCATAAGAATGCAATTAAAACATTTACAGTACCTGGTCAGTGATGCACTGATTTAAATTGGGCTAGCAGTTTGTTTATACTTTTGGGAAAAATGACACAGAGATCCATTAACTAGAATAAATCAAAAGCATTACCTGTACAAGCTACAGCATTATACATAGCATATTCTTTGTTGAGACCGATTATGAACTTGAGCGATGAAGCCATATTTGTACAACTGTCAGGACCAGAATTCCTACAACACGTTACCACTTCCTGTATTTCCATCACTGGTCTCTAGATACTGGGATTGCAATACACTGACTGTAGATGTGATTTAAAAATACAGTGCATAACATTTTGGGAGGCAAAAATGAACCTGCACCCTCCTACCTCAAAGCACTTTAAACACTACACTTCATTCTCTCCAATGCTCCAGCACTGCTAGACTGGGCCGACCTTCTTTCAAAATACAGGGATCTGTCGCTACTTTGCGGCTTCAGTGCATCGTTTTTTTTTTTGTTTTTTTTTTCATTGCATTAAAAAATGAGGAAATTAAGGAAGAATAGGGGGGAATGTTAAGGGAAATGCTGCAAAAACATGACCAATTATGCAAAAAAATAAAGAAAAAACCCTAAACAAAGGAAAAACAACCCAAAACCTCCCATCAAAACTACTTACATTTTTGTGTGGTGCGCATCTGAGTGCATGCACGCGCATCTGCGTGAGTGTGCACACGCACGTCTGTGTGTGTGTGTGTGTGTGTGTATATTTACTAGAATATTTTATTTACATCTTATGCATTATTTTTTATGTTTAATTGTTATTATAAGCATTTATTGCATTGAATATGTTTTCTTTCCTCCTTTCGGCTTTTTCCCTTTTCTCGGGAGTCGCCACAGCAAATCATCTGATTCACACATTTGATTTGGCAGAGGTTTTTACATCGGATGCCCTTCCTGTCACAACCCTTTAACAATGGACAGAAACACGCTGACGGCTTTGCAGCTACTCTTTACGAAAGTCAGCAATGGTTCTTTTACATGCCTCTCACTATAGACAGTGAGAGACATGACCCGCCATTGATAACCCAGTTAGCTGCACTGTGTGTGTGTGTGTGTGTGTGTGTGGGGGGGGGGGTCGGTGACAACCTTGTGGAGAGTGGGACTCAAACCCCCCAACCTTTGGATCAGCGATCCAGCGCCCTATACCACCAGGCCACCACTGCCCTTATAGCATTGAATATGTATTTATTGATATTATATACACATATACATGTACGCAGTGGTTCTTAACCTTGTTGGCGGGACTGAACCCCACCAGTTTCATATGCGTATTCACCGAACCCTTCTTTAGTGAAAAATAAAATGTGATTTTTTTTTCCAAATTCAAGACATAGGTATATGTTTTTAAACCAAAATGAACTTTGCATTAACATCACTGTGTTCAAAGAACAAAACCAATACAATGCATGAACTTCCCCATCACAACTACTTACATTTTTATGTGAGGTCCGCATCTGAGTGCGTGTATTTGTTTTATTTACATCTTATGCATTATTTTTGAATGTTTAATCGTTATTATAAGCATTTATAGTATTGAATATGTATTTATTGATATTATATGTACATATACATGTACGTATACGTCAGTCAGCACAGGGTTGATCCTACTTTGCAAATCATGCATATAGACGCCGACTAATATCCCGTTGCATAATATATGTGAATCCGTGTTGTACATAATCGTCCGACCACTTTCTTTTTTACTCGACATAGTATGGATTAAAACATTAAGAAAGAAATCACATGATGTATCATCACAACAGTCACAATTCGACTACCGAGCACACCAAATTTCCTGCAGCACAGATTGGCCAAGCAATGTAGCGTGATCACCTGCAGCCAGTGATGGCCAAGCGGGGCGTGTCGTCATGAATATGAGTCAGGTGTGTGTCTTGACCTCCGCTGAACCCCTGAGACTGACTCACCGAACCCCTAGGGTTCGTTCGAACCCAGGTTAGGATCCACTGCATGTACGTATACGTCAGTCGGGGGAGGGGGTGTAGGGGGTGATCCTACTTCGTGGAACTCGGTGGTCGCATGGTGATCTCGGTCCCAATTAACCCTGGAAAGTTAGGTTTCCCTGTACAAGCAAAGCATGCAGCTAAATTCTCCTTTGTTCTGGCATCTAAGTCTGAGCTGAGTAACTGGGTGTCTTCAAGTACTGGATGAAAACCGAACTTTTTCATAAGTTCAGTAAAACCTCCGCTGACGAACGCTTAAGCTCACGAACTTTTCGCCTCAAGAACATTAAATTTGCGAGCATATAGTCTCTGTTGACGAACTAGTTTTCGGCGGACGAACCAAACCACGCGGTCGAACAGCGCCACGGGGGCGGCCACGAGAAGCTGACGCACGCTCACGGCGTCACAGTTCGTCACACCCCTTTCTTTGAGTGCGGAAATGGTTTGTGTTTGATAGACATTTTGGACCATATTGAGTGTACTTTTGCTATTATGGGACCGAAAAAGACCCCACCACAGGCGGAGATCATTGAAAAACACGAACGAGGTGTGCGTTTGTGTGACTCAGCGTCCCAGTACCAGTACGCTAAGTCTACCATTGCTCCCATCCTTAAGAACAAGGAAACTATTAAGGGTGCGTGTGTGGCTAAGGGTGTTTCCAAACAGTAGGCGTTTCCAAACTCTCCTTCCAAACAGTAAGTCCCTCCCTCCTCCTCCCACTCCATTCCATCAAGCCGTCAACTACCATCACAAAGGTAAATAAAACGACTTTATTATACAGTACAGTTTATTTCTTTAATTACAATACAAGAGCACATTTATTATACATAAAATAAGGTATATTTTTGTGTAGTTTTAAGGCTTATTTAGTAGAAAATGATGTTTTATGGGGACCTGGGAACGGATTATTCTCATTTTAATGGTTTCTTATGGGAAACAAATGTTCGGAAGACGAACTTTTCGCCTTACACACACTTTCTGGGAACCAATTATGTTCGTGAGCAGAGGTATCACTGTACTTGGATTATGTCATACCAAAGAAATTCCCCTCAGCTTTCCCCATGTGGTTTTGACTGATGGTATACTTAGCATGTGTACTAATAGTGAGTGTAAAACACTCTGTAAGTCGGTTCCCTCGCATGGTGGTTATATTGGACCACCATGTTTCTACAGTAGAACCATTCAGGCTTTTCAGGGAGCAGGGTCAGCAACAACCACACCTGTAGATGGTGTTAGATGTTGCAAATTGTACTCACTGTACCTTTAAGTATCTGGAAGTTATAGAATTGTTCAGACTAGAAAATGATTCTTACCTTGCCAGTGATGTTTGTAGTCACAGGTGCGGGACAAAGCGATCATCATTGCACTGTAGAGAGGCAGGATCATAGCACAGAGGCGCCAGCTGCGCCCACGTCCGCTCTCGGTGAAGCAGTGCAGCTTCCCTGCCAAGTAAAAGGAGGTGAATCCCAGGCCAGAGAAAGCAACTGGATGGGGGTGAAACAAGAAAACACAAGAGAGGTTAAAGAATTAAGAGAGGAAATAAGGTGGGAGGTAAAGAATAGAAAATACAGCATGAACCGAGCCAGGTAAGCCTTTCAATTTATGCCTATACACATTCTACTTTCACCGAAGTACCTACATTTAACAGTTCAACAACAATGATGAAAAATGTTGCCAGTCCTGAGAACAAAAAAAAAAAAAATAAAACACTTATATTTCTCATGATTTCTGCTCATGTTTTGTCACATCACTTGTTCTTCCACTCATTCATTCATTCATTTTCTGAACCACTTAATCTTAATTAGGATCGCGGGGAGTCTGGCGCTCATCTCAGCTGACTCTGGGTAAGGAGGCTGGTACACCCTGGACAGCTTGCCAGGTCATCGCAGGGCTGACAATCACACAACCATTCACACTCATACTCACACTTTCACCCCTCGGTTTTTGGACTGAGGGGGGAGACCAGAGTATCCAGAAAAAAAAACACACACACGCACAGGAAGAACATCGTTCATTTTCTGTAACCAATTAATCCTAATTAGGGTCACAGGGAGGCTGGTGCCCATCCCAGACAGCTCCGGGCAAGGGCAGAGTACACGTTGCACAGCTCACCAGGCCATCGCAGGGCGGAAACACGCTGACAGCTTTGCAGCTACTGTTGTCGAAAGTCAGCAATGGTTCTTTGACATGAACCTCCCACCATGGACAGTGAGAGACATGGCCAGATTTTGATAGCCCAGTTAGCTGCACCGGGGGGGTGGGGGGTGGGGGTGACAACGTGTGGCGAGTGGGGCTTGAACCCCCAACTTTAGGAGCAGAGATCCAGCACCTTCACCACCAGGCCACGACTGCCTACGGGAAGAACAGGCAAACTCCAATCGGAAACACCAAGCTGCTAACCGATCCCAGGACTTCTTGCCTGGAGTGAAACTGGCACACAGAAATACTGTGTCTGTCTTTCTTTAAGTTATGCTGTCAGTAGTCAGTCATGCCAGACGCACTCGGTCTCAATAAGCTGTCTTCTTTAACCATTAGACTCTTAAATCCTAGCAATCTCTCTTTTTCTCTTTCACTTGCTCTCTCTGATTTTGTCGAGGTACACATGCTACTTCTGAGATACCAGTGAATCTGATTCTTCTGCTATCTGGCAAACTCTACAAAGAAATGCCAGTGTGGCTGTTCAAAATTGCCCTAAAGAGTAGGTCTGCATGTGAATCGTTGTGTCGGTGTGTGTTGGCCCTGTGATGGATTGGCGAGCTGTTGACTGAGAGTTGCTGAGGTAGGCTTCAGCCACCTGGCAACTCTAGAAGGATAAAGCATTTTGGAAAATGACAATGAATTTTCCCCTTTGAATACATGACACTATGTAAACGTTGTCATTTTCGGGAAAAAACTATGCCGTAGATTTATGTCCATCCACAGCCAAGTGACTGTGAACTGAGATAATTAAGCTATTCAGGTCAGTCTATTAGACCTGCTTGGTTTCGGTTATTCACCGATATTCACAGAAGTGGGACAAGCATAATTATACTCCATACATATTTATAGCGATTTAATAATTCCTGCAGAAGATAAACAGCAGGCTAATGAAAGCAATGGGTCATTAACCAGGAATGTGTCTTGCTCAGCCAGTGTCCCAGGCAACAAGGTTATAGTAGAGGTTTAAGAACAGGAAACAGGGTCTATTATACAATAGCTTTGAAATCTGGGCTGTTTCTGGAAGAAAAAAAGGAGACAAAAGAGTATGGAAGTGCAGCTGTAAGCATTTTCAACCAAGTTGTGTATCTTGTTTTTAATCTTTTAGATTCTTTCTATTGATTCTGATCTGACAACCAAAACTAATCCTATTCGGAATATAAATGAGTTTCTAAATGCTATAAAAGCATGCGGCGATTGACAGGAAGATGTGCAACAGGAAATTGCGATTTGAGCGTGAGATACTGTTGTTTAAAAAAAGGACAGAAAAGCACAGAATGGCCCGAATAAATACACTACATACTCAAAACCTGGAATTTTCACCAGACTTATTTTACCATCAATCAGATACTAGTGTTTAAACATAATCATTTACACATATAAAAAGCAAAAGGTCCTGGGTTCGAGTCCTGGGCTTAGTGTGTGGAGTTTGCATGTTCTTCTCGTGCTTATCTGGGTTTCTTCCAGTTACTCTGGTTTCCTCCTACAGTCCAAAGACGGGCACATTATGCTATTTGGGTGTTCTGAATCGGGTGTGAACGTGAGTGTGCCTGGGCTGGTTGTGACACTCACGAACCTTCTTTGTACAAAAATTGATTTTATTTATGTTTTAAAAGAAAACGCTCATTAATGTAGTGGCACCACATCTGACATCTGCCTCACAGCAAGAAGGTCCTGGGTTCAATTCCCAGCTCAGGTGTTTCTGTGTGGGGTTTGCATGTTCTCCCCATGTGTGGGTTTCCTCAGGGTACTCCGGTTTCCTCCCGTAGTCCCAAAACATGCATAGTAAGTTACTTGGCTGTTCCAGATTCTAGGTGTGAATGTAAGTATGAATTTTTGTGTGTGTTGCCACTGCAATGGCCTGGCGAGCTGTTCAGGGTGTACCACGCCCTTGACCAAAGTTTGCTGAGATGGATGCCAGTCTCCCTGAGACCCAAATTAGGATTAAGTGGGTCAGAAAATGACTGAAGGAGCTGATTAATGCTCCAATAGAAATAATATTTCACACAATTAATATACCGTATCTGAGGTGATAAGTGCCCAGGGTGCTTAAAAAATTAGCACATGGCACCTTGAACCAAACAACACAAAGGTCAACTTTAGCACATGGCAAGTTGAAAAGCACATGGCCAGGAACGTCTTTAAATGTATGAAGTTAGTGAGCAGGAGAATCGGTTGAAAAATACTCGTCATCACTTTCTGATAGATCCATATCTGGCTCATCGCTCCATTCATTCAGAGCATCCCATAGTTTTGCTGTAGCAGTTTCTCATGGTTCATCTTGTTGGACATTTACCAAGACAACACAGCAAAATATTTTCCTGTTTTTAAAACACGGCAGAACGATCAAATGTGTTGTTACTGGTGAACATTATAGACATTCCCCAGTGGCAGGGGGTCTTGCAATACCCTGTAAACTCACTTTTACAGGCAGTGAACGCCTCATTTTACCATTACAGAGACTGATCCAATAAAATTGGTAAGTTTGATTTACCATTTTGCTCCCAGTACACATGGGCGGTTATTAGACATAAGATAAAAAAAAACAGGGGGGGGGGGCTCTTATTGGAGCAGAACACTTATTAAGTCGAATACGGTATCCTGCTTATTTTTCCATCACTCGTGATCTGTTTATTGGCTCGTTCATGACTCACAGGACACATTATCACTTTCCCAATAGAGAGATTAAGTAGTGATATCGAAAATACTTTCCAAGATACATAAATATTATTTGTGTCACCATAAGGAGATTGTGTTGGTAGCCTGATTCATGCTAACGTTCCGTACACATAATAAAGGCATTTCAACAGACTTTACAGCGTCAAATATTGCCAGAATCTGTCAGAACTGGTGCATTGATGTTGCTTAGAAGTTTTTACGGTCCTATCACTCTCTCACTCACCGACTCACTCAAACTCTCACTCACTATCAAACCCTCACTCTCAAACTCTCACTCTCGCACTCACTCACTTTCTCCCACTCTCACTCTCTCAAACTCTCACTCATTCTCTGACTCACTTACTTTCTCACTCTCTCATTCACTCACTCACTCATTCACTTACTCTCTTGGTCACTCTGTCACTCACTCGCTCTCTCACTCTCTCGGTCACTCTCTCACTCACTCAAGCACCCTCTCACTCTCTCACTTAGTCACTCATTCATTCTCTCACTTGCTGACTCTCTCACTTATTCTCTCAGTCACTTGCTCATTCGCTCACTTTCTCACTCTCTCAAACTCTCACTCAATGTCTCACTCTCTGACTCACTCACTCATTCACTCACATTCTCACTCACTTTTTCAAACTCTCTTTCAGTCTCTCAAACTCTCACACAACTCTCTCAAACTCTCACTCATTCTCTGATTCACTCACTCACTCACTCTCTTGGCCACTCTCTCACTCACTCACACTCTCTCTCTCTCACTCATTAACTCACTCACTCACTCTTTCAGTCACTCTCTCACTCACTCATTCTCTCACTTACTCACTTTCTCTCTTACTCACTCTCTTACTCACCCGATCTCTCTCTCTCACAGTCACTCTCTCACTCACTCACTCACTCTCTCGGTCACTCTCTCACTCAGTCACTCTCTCACTCACCCACTATCTCAGTCACTCACTCACCCACTCTCTGAGTCACTTGCTCATTCAATCACTTTCTCACTCTCTCACTCTCTCAGTCACTCTCACTCTCTGACTCTCTCAGTCACTCTCACTCACTCACTTTCACACTCTCCCAACTCTCACGTAATGTCTCACTCTCTGACTCACTCACTCTCTCACACATTCTTACTCTCTCAAACTCTCTCTTTCATTCTAGCAAACTCTCTCTCACACTTTCAGTCACTCATTCTCTGATTCACTCACTCACTCACTCTCTCACTCACTCACTGTCACTCACTCACTCACTCACTCACTCTCACTCACTCACTCCCTCTCTTGGTCACTCTCTCACTCACTTACTCACTCTCTCAGTCACTCTTTCACTCACTCACTCTCTGAGTCACTCACCCTCTCACTCACTCACTCACTCACTCTTTAAGTCACTCTCTCACTCACTCTCTCTCTCAGTCACCTGCTCACTCTTTCACTTACTCACTCTCTCAGTCAGTCTCTTGGTCACTCACGCTCTCACTCACTCACCCACCCTTTTGGTTACTCTCTCTCTCTCACTCACTCACTCTCTCACACATTCATTTTCTCACTCACTTTCTCAAACTCTCTCTGTCATTCTCTCAAACTCTCTCTCTCACTCTCACTCACTCATTCTCTGATTCTCTCACTCTCTCAGTCACTCACTCACTTGCTCACATACTCACTTGCTCACACACTCACTCTCTCATTTACTCACTCTCACACTCACACCCTCACTCTCTCACTGAACTCTCTCAACTCAAAGGGTTGTCACTTTTTCCCAATTGCAGCTAACTGGGTTATCAAAGAGCAGTCATGTCTCTCACTGTGTATTTTGAGAGGCATGTAAAAGAACTATTGCTGACTTTTGTCAAGAGTAGGCTACACAGAAGGCTTTACAAACACATAAGGTTGTAGAAACATGATAATTCCATCCAAAAGTAATTGTTGAGCATCTCATTCCAGATTTAGTTGCCAGTTGCTGTTACAGTAACGTAACGTCCGGGGAAGTTTAGGAATGTGATTGTGGGTATTTTGCTGCATGATCATTACCGCGGTCAGGCATTCATACAATGAGTGGAGGACTGGAGTGCAGTCAGTGTTCAAAATTCCTTCTAAAGGTATTCAGAGATGTTGGAGGTCAGTGCCCTTGTGTTGTTTCATTCCAACCTTGGCAATTCAAGTGTTCATGAAGCTTGTTTGTGCAAAAGTGTATTGGAATGCTAGAACATTTAAGTCTCTTACATGGTTCCAGTGAATGAAGACTGTACCGCTACCGCTACAGCATAAAACTCTCCACAACAGAAAAGAGCCATTTCCACAAACACGGAGGAGGCACACTTTAGCCAACTCTAGGCAATGTCAGAGTACACCCCAGCTGGTTTTTCCAGGCCATTGCGGTGCAAAAACACGCTGACGGCTACGCAGCTACTCTTGACAAAAGCCAGCAATGGTTCTTTTACAGCCTCTCACCACGGACAGTGAGAGACATGTCCTTTGGTAACCCAGTTCGCTGCACTGGGGAACACCAGTGACAACCATTGATAGTGGGACTTGAACCCCCAATCTTTGAATTAGTAATCCAGCACCTTACCACTGGGCACCACTGCCCTTAATTTTAGATATGAGTAGAATTACGATTGCTTCCATATGAATAGAATTATTTCTTCAATATTGAGACTACCTTTCCTGATAGTTGCTTTATTGAAGATCTATGGAAATAGCCATGGAAGCTTTTACCCTTCTGCTGATCTTTTTCAGAATCAGATCAACTCCAGCACAACTTTACTCCACCTTGTGTAATTACTGCTCTGATATAGTAACTAATTAAGTTCAGCTCGACACACAAAGACACTTCTAATTAACCGCAAACAAAAAAGCTGGGTGCGGAGAAGTCGAGATCATTGAGTGTCATTAATATAGTGTTGCGTTCGTTGCTTTGTAGTTTATTTAAGGTGCAGAGAGTTAAATTAGCAGCTAGCAGCAGTTCACATGAAGCAGATTAGTTCACTATATATTAAATATTCAACTCTGGGCCCTAAACCGTCATTTTGATTTACTTTTATTTGTATAGATCACTACAGCAGACTAGGCGGCATGTTAGCGTAGTGGTGTAGTGGCCACCACGTCTACCTCGCAGCAAGAAGGTCCTAGGTTCGATTCCCAGCTCAGGTGTTTCTGTGTGGTGTTTGTATGTTCTCCCTGTGCTTGTGTGGGTTTCCTCTGGGTACTCTGGTTTCGTCCTACAGTCAAAAAGTGTACAGGAGGTTAATTGGCTGTTTCCAATCACTAGGTGTGAGTGATGGCCTGGTGGGTGTCCAGGGTGTACCTTGTCCACAGTCAGCTGAGATGGGTGTGAGCCTCCTAATGACTCTAATTAGAACTAAGCTCAGAAAATGAATGACTATAATAGGCAATGGAAATTAATTAGCAATAAAAAATTACTTTGATTAAAACGTTTTGAAAGTTGGTGGCCTGCTGGTGTAGTATTTAGCACATCTGCCTCACAGCAAGAAGGTCCTGGGTTTAATTCCTAGGATATGACGTTTCTCTGTTTTTTTTCTTTCTCATGTATGTGATAATGAACTCCAACTATCCATTGAAAACGTGAAAGGTGAAAAGTGAAAATTATTTTGACTGGCAAAGATAATGCTACAGGAAAAGGTGCTGTGTAGGGTAGTGGTGGTCCAGTGGTATAGGGTGGTGGATTGCTGATTGAAAGGTTGAGGGTTCGAGTCCCATTCTCCAAAAGAGTATCTGCAAAGCCCTCAGTGTGTTTCTGCCCTGCGATGGCCTGGCAAGCTGTCCATGGTGTACTCTGCCCTCACCTGGATTCGGCTGGGATGGGTGCCAGCCTCCCGGCGACCCTAATTAGGATTAAGCGGTAACAGAAAATGAACTGAAGATGCTGTGTTTGCATTTTGAGCATACGGAGGGCGTTTCTGTGCTTGCATGTACGTCCCCGTGCTGTCATGGGTTTCCTACAGGGTACTCCAGGTGTCCTCCTACAGTCCAAAGGCATTCACACAAGGCTAACTGGCTGTTCTAACTTGCCTGCAGGTGTGGATATGAGTATGAATGGCTGTGTGTTGGTCCTACAATGGTGAAGAAAATACTACCTGAGATGAGCTGACCAATAGAGCTGAGGCCGTGCAGAGTTTCATATCATCTCCCCATGTCGATGTGGGTTTCCTAAGGGGTTGATCAGTTGTCCTCATACTTTCCAAAAGCATTTCATTAAGCCTAACACCTATGTTATCCCTAACTAGGACTGAGAGTGTGCAGTGTTTTATTGAGGTGGCATTCCTGTCACACACTCTGTAGGCAAGATAAGCTCTGGATCCTCTGCTCCCTACACTGTGATACCGAGTCAACATTTCAAATACCAATTCCCATTCACATCCCTAAACTATCACATATTATATCTCCAAATGATCACAACACATCTCTCCTAATTAATAAATTTAAAAATTAAAAAAACGGCTCCGTCTACTTATTCCGATTCGCTCTTATTATTTTTTAATTTTTTTTTTTTTTTGACAAAAGTCATTACCATAGAGCTTCTGTGGAACACGCTTCATTCATATTCATAAACACATTACACGGCACAGATTCATATAAATGCACACGCTGTACGCTAAATGACATCCATGCATTCCGGTTACGCGTTCCCTGTTGACATTTGTGCAAAGAAATCAACTAAGTGCTGTGTGTCTGTTTTTTCTCGGCTGCGCCATTTCATTATCCCCTTCTGTACGTAGCCTTGGTTAGTGGAACTGAAAGCAGAGAGACACTTAGTATAATTGCTCTCACAATTTAAAAAAAATAAATTGACATCCATGTAAATGCTGAGTTAAACAGATGAATAACCACAGGAATCATGATTATATCATAACAGCAGACACATACGTAACACCAGGCGAACGTAAACACACACAACGCGTACTATAGCCGGTAAGGCGATGGCTCCATGCGGTTCTACAGTCAGAGGGCGGTGCAGAGTAATGGACAACGTGGCATTATCGAAACCCTGTTCATTACACTGGGGTGGGGGTTGAGCATAACCTGAGCAGAAAGTGGAAAGAAAACAAGAAAGCTGATAGGTTTGTTTTGAGTTATAAACATTTATGAATGTTAAATGCTCGCATATTGCCTAGACTTTTACACATAATACTCTATTCAGCTTTTTCCCTTTTTCAAGGGTCACCACAGCGAATGATTCATACGTTTGATTTGCCATAGGTTTTTAGGTCGGATGCCCTTCCCGACACAACCCTTAAGCAAGGGACAGAAACAAGCTGACAGCGTTGCAGCTACTCTTTACGAAAGTCAGCAATGGTTCTGTTACATGAACCTCTCACCATAGACAGTGAGAGACATGGCTGGCCTTTGATAACCCAGTTAGCTGCACTGGGGGGGGGGGGGGGCAACCATGTGAAGAGTGGGACTCGAACCCCCAACCTTAGGATCAGTGATCCAGTGCCCTTTACCTCCAAGCCACCACTTGCCCAGCTGAGACTTTTACACATACAGTGGTACCTCACCTTATGAAATTAATCCGTTCCAGAGCCTTTTTCGTAACCTGCATTTTTCGTAAATTGAACCGCATTTTACATGTAAAATGCGTGATTCGTTCCAAGGCTCCCAATACTACCCCATAAACCCTTTAAAAATTATAAAAGCATACCTTTTAAAGACCTCCTTCTGCTTCAATATCAGACCAATGGTAGACGGGTTTGGCCATATTCCTTTGCGATATCACTCGAGCCCATTTCTTCTTCTCACGCGCGTCTGTGTGTGTGTATGTGTGTATGTGTGTGTGTGTGTGTGCGCGCACGTGTCGACCATGTCTTCTTAGCAGAGTTATAATCTTACAAATGTTTATGGAAGGTTAAAAGCCTGAGTCAAGAAATAAAGCATAAACAACAGTAACTCTGTCCTCTACACGAAAAGCATCATGGTGGATTCAGCTCTATAATAGGCAATGGGAGGGAGATGGTAGATGCGTCATTCCTCCTAGGCAATGGGATCCCTGTCCAAAATGGCGTCAGGTGGGCCTGTCCAAGATGGCACTCGAGTGAAGGCGACATAAACGACAGCTCAGTTGTTTGCCAATGGGAGGCCAGCGGGGTGGGATGTTTGAACGTCATTGATGGGAGAGCAGCTCATGCATTGTTTGAATGCATGTTTGACAGGCTGTTACCCAAGCAGCAAGTCCCCACTCTCGGTGTCACCAGAAGGATCCTAATGGAAGGGCAGAAGCCGATACAACTGGGTTCCAGTGTCATTGCAGGAGTTGCCACGGGATTCCGACTCCTGATTAGAAACACGCTGACGGCTATGCAGCTACTCTTGAGCAAAGTCAGCAATGGTTTGTTTACATGTCTCACACCATAGACAGAGAGACATGGCCAGCCTTTGATAATCCAGTTAGCTGCACAGGGGGGGCAGTGGCAACTTGTTGAGAGTGGGACTTGAACCCCCAACCTTAGGATCAGTGATCCAGCTGACATTACCACCAGGCTACCGCTGCCTGATTACTAACTCATGAGATTTTAAACTACGGATTTTGTGTGAAACCATAAGAATTGTATTGTATTGTATTATTTTAATAGCGACCTGGACATATGATTAATAATTCCTAAAAGTTTAAAAGCTTTATTGACTTCCAGTCTACAACACCTCTCCATATTATAATATGAACTATGTGACACAAACTGATACTCAATCTAGGTAAGCCGTCCTTGAAGTAGCTTCTTGGGTAATGCGATCAGAAATTGTTTCCAAGACGCTAACAACAAAAAAGAAATTTCTTATAAGCATATAAATAACTTTCGACTCCATCACAGGCTTGGTAGGAGAATCCCGTTAGTTACAAATCATTTCATTTAGAATTTTGCATCTCGTTTGGTTGGGACTGGTTTATCCGTTTTAACCTGACGCCGGAAAAGATTTGGAGGTTGAAAAGTTTAGACAGGCTGCAAATGCATTTATTTAGAAGTGCTGATGCCTGCAGTAATAATATACAGGCAAATTCAACAATGCAAAGCCCACCTGGTGCTTACACATACACCTCACAGATCCTCCTGCGGCATTCAGGTTGAATGTTCAGAAGTGATGATAATATTCGATAAGATTCAGTTCTGTCAGACAGGCACCGGGGAAGGAGTACAAAGTTTTAACTGTCTAACACTTTCATTTGTAGTGGCACCTTATTGGAGAGCTGACTCATCTGGAGTATTTTTTTCCTGAATGTTTTTGCAGCACCTAGGCTTCAGGTTAATTATTAGTCATACATATTAGTAAGTATTGATTCACTGAATTATAAAAATTGTAAGAAAAATTTGGGAAGCACTAGGTCTGATGCATGCAATACAGCTATTGCATAAAAGGAAATTGCAAGGTAAAGGTCATATAGGGAGAAAAGCACTTATACAGTGGCACCTCTACTTACGAAATTAATCCGAGGGCAAGCTCGTAAGTCAAAACGTTTGTTAGATGAAACAAAAATTCCCATAGGAAACAATATAAAACCAATTAATCCGTTCCAACCCTCCTCCCAAACTCATATAACCTGACACAACATGTATATTTGATGTGATATATTTAAGATAATCATATAACAATAAATACAATAATAACACATGTATAGTAACATCAATAATACTGTAATTAACAATAAATAATAATAAAACAAGAATAAACAATAAGTCAATAAACAATACAGTAAGTGCATTTGAACTTAAGAATAGCACTGAACATTAACTTACACTACTAATTTTTTCAAAACTTTTTATTTATTTGTTTATTTAAATTTTGGGGGATTTTAAACTGTTTTATTTCACTTCACTAATTTTGATCACTTGTCTTTTGATGCTTGGCCGCACTCCCATCGCCGTTGATGTCTTTCGAGTTGATCTACAATACGGAAAGCCTCGCGATCTCATCATTGAGTCCTGATCTTTCCTCAGATAAAATAGTAACCCCCTTTGCTGGTTTAACACATGGCCTTCTGTTTGAGAATTGTACAGATGCTTGATGTATTCTTCCCATACTCCTTACCCAGATCAGACACGCAGACTCCTTTTTCATGTTGAGCTACAATTTCAAGCTTAGTTTTAAGAGAAATTAATTTTCTCCTCTTGAATACATCTGCCACCTTCTTACGACCCATCTTAGAAACACTGGGATATGCACAATAAGACCAAAAAAAAATCACAAAATTCCAACCACCCTAAAAAAAAAAAAAAAGAAAAAAGAAAAACTTTTATACGCAGAAGAATACAAGGCTAATTGGCGCATATGACCCTGAGGAACATGCTTTTTTAACATATTAGACCAGCTTTATGTCTGAGTGCACATCCTGTACACTAGGTGGCAGTGGCGCTCTCATTGTTTTCCCTATGATGTAGGGCAGGGGTGCTCAATCCTGCTCCTGGAGATCTACCTTCCAGAAGACATTCACTCCAACCCTAATCATGACCACCTAACCATCCAATCATCTAATCAAGACCTGACTGGATCTTGCATGTCACATGGGCCACATTAGGGTTGGAGATAAAGTCATGTGGAAGGTAGATCTCCAGGAGCAGGATTGAGCACCCCTGATGTAGGGGAAAAGCACCGAACAAACAATATAAAGTGTAGTAAACACTATTTATAGAGGGGCGCCGGGGGTGGGGTGGGGACTGGTTTTTTTTTTTTCTTCCTATGGGGCATCACAGACAATAATTGAGAAGCACTGCACAAGGCATTCTCAGAGCGTGGCGGAATATACGCGGAAGAATACAAGTCTAATCGACCTGGAAAAGCCATTTCCCAAGTATAGCTCATAAGTCAAAAATATGCTCGTTGGATGGGGCAGATTTTTGGTGGGATTGAAGCTCGTATCATAGAAAATTCATTATGAAAGATACTAGTAAGTTGAGGTACCACTGTAATTGCTAAAGTAGGAAAAGAAAAAGAAAGCAAGCTCCATTAGTTGACAAATTCCTACATCTTTAACAAAAGGAAGCAGCTGGTCATCAACCAATCCACAAATGTTTTAGAATTAGATTACTTTTTTTTTTAGAAAAATTAGATAAATGAATAAATTAATTAATTAATTAATTAATTAATTAATTAATTAATAATAATAATAATAATAATAATAATAATAAACTGTAGCAAGAGTTAGCAAATAATAAATAATAAAATAAACAAAAACATTTAAACCCACCCCCATCACCAATTATAAATCAATGTCTAAAGTGTCAAAGGAGCAAAGAAATGTTTGTACAAGAGCAGAATTTCACATTTCCAACATTTTCCTGACATTTTCTACAATCTGCGGTTGAACTAATATTCGGTTCAGAACACAGTATCTACAAGTATGAAGTCATTGGGTTTTGGATGCAACATGGCCACAGATTATCTTGGGATTAGCATAAACTGTTTTGCAACAGCAGCTGATCAATACTTTGCAGGCTGTAGTGCATGAATTACACAGAAACATATTCCTAAATGTAGGAAAAGGTCCCTTCGCTCAGAGTATGTACATGTACAGCATAAACCTGACTGAGAAAACACAGAAGACACAAAGACCCAAGAAAATGTTTCTCCTGTCAATAGCCTCAAGCCTTAAAAGTTTATACAAAAAGAATTCTGACAACAACCCATTAATAGCACTTAAAATAAAAATAATTCAAAGGTCTCTTAATGCATATGTAGCTCAAGCACACTCTTATTTCAGTGCGTAGGCCTTCAGTGTACAAGCCATTACTTTTTTTGTTTTCTTATGTTTGTTTGAACACTTGCGAAATACTACGGTATTTATTTTAGTAAAGTAAGTAAAATATGCGCACTTTGTATATTATTGTTTCCAAAAAATTGTGGTATACAGTATTTTAAAATGCAATAAAAACCTGAGATTTCTTCATTCATATCAACTTTTATTCACCTCACAAAAAATAGAAAGATTAAAAAAAAATTACTTCGAAATTTAACTGGATTTTGTATATATAAACAAAGTATAAAATATTCATAGCAGATGAGATTGGGTACAGAAGTAGCTTCTACGAACAGTTCAATCTTTGCAGGTAAGGATGGAACACTAGATTGTAGAGAATTTATTCATTCCTTCATTTTTTGTAACCGCTTAATCCTAATTGGGGTCACAAGGGAAGCTGGTGCACATCCCAGTCGACTCCGGAACAGGACGGAGCCCACCCTAGACGGCTCGCCAGGCCATCGCAGGGCAGGAACATGTTAACGGCTATACAGCTACTCTTGTCTTCTTTTATATGAACCTCACACCATGGATAGTGAGAGACATGGCTGGCCTTTGATAACCCAGTTAGCTGCACTGGGGGGACAGTGACAACCTGTTGAGAGTGGGGCTTGAACCCCCAACCTTAACATTACTGATTCAGCACCTTTTACCATTACACCCTGTAGAGTATTTAGTCGTTTTGATATGAAGTACGTCGAGTTGAGAGGAGATTCCTGAATTTACAACACATAGAATCACAATTGCCTCCGGGATCAATAAAGTATTCTGATTCGGATTAGAAAAATCTGCATCTTGTGGCATCGCTTACAAAAACCATCATGCTACTGTGACAAACATAGCCGCATGGGCTCCTGTATTTTCTATTTACGTTTCTCAGTAAAAGGTTCACGTGTATTATTAAGTCACAGATTTTTATTTCTTGTTGCATTTTTGGGGGAGAAAGAATCTCGAACTTTCTGAATTTAATGACATATTTACATGAGGTGTATAAAAAAATGAAAAGCAGTTAAATAATTTTAATAAGCTGCTTTTTTTGTGTAAAAAATTACAAATTATTCATTTTTACTCAGGCAGGGAATTTTTACATGTCACATGAAAAAACTGAATTTGACTATTAGTATAATTAAAAATATAGAACTTTTTAAAATATTTATTTATTTTATTTATTTATTTATTTATTTATTTTCTAAGCTGTTTAATTCGAATATGGGTCACATGGAGGCTGGCGCCCATCTTAGTTCTGGGCAGAGGGGTGAGGGGATAGCTCACCAGGCCATTATAGGGCCAACACGCACATAAAAATTCAAACTCATGCCGAGGGATGGTTCGGAACAGCCAGTTAGCCAACCATGCCTTCTTGCTGTCAGGTGGACGTGCTAATCACTACACCACGTGCCGCCTCTTTTTAATATTTATTACTAGTAAACAATACCCCTTCTTATTCAACCGTGGCACACAGACAACAGACCAAAGTACCCACGAGGACGTCCCTAGGTCCTGCAAAATATGGCAAAAAAAGATATTGGAAAAAAAAAAATCTGCTCTGTGAAATTACACCGAATCATTGTGGTTATTTAACAAGTAGATAAAACGTCCACAGAGTATTGAGGTAGAAATTCTACAGGCTTTGCAGATGTGAAACTGTTTCTCACAAAACTCTTCTCTTGGGGGCCAGTGTGCAGTCATTTTTCAAGTAAATCATTGTCTCTATGGGTCCTGGTGGGAAGGTGCCACGATGTCTACCATTAACCAGTCTCCAATGTCATACACTGCACTTTGTGTGAATTAAAAGACACATAAAAATATGGTCATACAACTTTATATGATGAGCGACAGCTCAAGCTTGATCTGTACACGGTCAGAAAATGTGGTACTACAAGAGTTTACTTTTGTCTATACTAATGTACCCCCTACGGCACATCATTAATTTGGTATCAGGAAAAGATACATGAAATTATAGAAAAAATAGAAAGGGCACTCTTCATTTTTTCCCAACCAGTGTGTCAGTTCATTTTCTGAAACCGCTTAATCCTAATTAGGGTCATGGGTAGGCTGGTGCCCATCCCAGCCAACTTCTGGTGAGGGCAGAGTACACCCTGGACAGCTCGCCAGGCCATTGCAGGGCAGAAACACGCTGACGGCTTTGCAGCCTACACTTGTTGAAAGTCAGCAATGGTTCTTTTACATGCCTCACACCATAGACAGTGAGAGACATGGCCGGCCTTTGATAACCCAGTTAGCTGCAATGGGGAGGACAGTGACAACCTTGTGGAGAGTGGGAATCGAACCCCCAACCTTTGGATCAGCGATCCAGCGCCCTATACCACTAGACCACCACTGCCCCCCAACCAGTGTGTAAAAGGTATAAATGAGTACCTTCGAGGGTATTGCCCAGTGACCTGTCATTACTGTATACCCCTAAAGGTACAATAATAACTGTATGTTAACCAAGTGTGAATCTGTACAAAGAAAGCTCAGCCGGCGGGGTCGTACAGACCGAGCCGAAAGGTGAAAGGTGAAGTCATGTGCAAGTCCAAGGGCCAATATTTCACTGTACAGACCGAGCAACAAGATTAAAATGCAGTTTATTGTATGCCATTTTAAAATGCCGGTTTTGAAAATAACTATGGGTTCTTTTACTTACCTATTCTGGAACGAAGAATACAGAACCTCGGATTTGCTGAGTTTTACGTTTAGAATTCATTCATGGGAACAATAAGCAAGTGGTGTTTTTCTTTGCTCCATGCTAATTTTGCTTAGCTTTTAACTGTTAGCGGGCTGCATGCTATGTTTCCTTAATTAAGTTTGTATTTCTTGGGTTACCATTCCGCAATAAACTCTTCAACTAGTGTATCATCCGGTCTCGACATGCATTCATGACAAATGGTTTTTGCATTGTTTTCGTTCACGTTCAAGATACTAAAGGTCATAATGCTAAGTGCATCCATCAAGCTAATGGCTAACTTGCAGTGATTTATTGCACATGCTTTGATCAATCTTAATGCCGTACTGCAGTGGTGGTCTAGTGGTATAAGGCGCCGGATCGCTGATCCAAAGGTTGGGGGTTCGAGTCCCACTCTCCACAAGGTTGTCACTGTCCTCCCCAGTGCAGCTAACTGGGTTATCAAAGGCCGGCCATGTCTCTCACTGTCTATGGTGTGAGGCATGTAAAAGAACCATTGCTGACTTTCGACAAGAGTAGGCTGCAAATCCGTCAGCGTGTTTCCGCCCTGTGATGGCCTGGTGAGCTGTCCAGGGTGTACTCTGCCCTCGCCCTGACTTGGCTGGGATGGGCACCAGCCTCCCCGTGACCCTAATTAGGATGAAGCGGTTACAGAAAATGAACTGAACTGCCGTACTGTCAATGTCATATAATAATGTGCAATGTTCTCTGAGATTCTGTGATTAATTGAACTGTTCAGCCAGTGATTCATTTTTTAACGTACTTTTGACTTTATTTGCATTTCAGGTCCTTTTAGCCTAATTTATCCCAGAATTGTAACGATTGAATATTATTTAAAAAAAAAAAAAATCAGCTCTCCTGGACACTGTGTCGGAATAGGGCGGTCTGGAGCCCCTCTTGTCTCCTTCACACAGATGTTTCCAAACTGTCTAAGAATTCATCCTTCAGTCTGTTATTTATCAACACCTGTCAGATTGGATTAAAAATACAAATCTAATAATGTTCTAATTTGTATTAAAGCTTTTACTTTACAAGTCAGGCATGAAATTCATGACAAATAATCATAATGTTTACGGTGGTGTAGTGGTTAGGGTGCTGTGCTCATGCTCGGGAGGTTGTGTGTTCAAATCCCAGTTAGACCCCCACTGGGCAAGGGCTCAACCGCAGGTGTGCTTCTGTTCACCCACCAGTATAAATGGGTACCAGTAAAAATATACTGGGAAGGTAACCTGTGATGGACTAGCGTCCCATCCAGGAGGAGTTGAACTCCTAGTCGCTCCACGCACGGAACCTGGGGATAAGCACCGCCCTGATGAGCCACGAGACTCGGGTGTTAAAAAGCCCAACTGACTTACCCTGAACAACTCGTTAGGTTTTTTTCGAAACTTTAATCACCATAGAAAAGGCGATATGATGAAATATTTCCCTGATGTGTAGTACCCTGTTATAATCCGTATAATGTGGTCTTTTAAGTTAAGGTGCTATTGAATTATATGCGTTTGATATAACGTATTAAAATAGAATATTGTTCAAAAGAACAAGATGCATTAAGTCGAGAATACATTATTATTATTAATAAACTAAAAAAGGAGGTACTGTAAATAGCCTACTACGACTTGTCGGAAATGATCAATAAGCAGTGATGTTTATATTAAAATTAAGCATACATATTATCGTGATGCATAACGCAGCTCGGATTGAACCGATGCGGGGTTTGTGCGCTTAGGTGTGGAGACAGCTGCTTTATTGTTCACCTGCAGTGCCAAGCATTAGCGTTGTCCTCAGGACATGCTGATGGGGTTACAATGATGCATAACCACTAAATCAAAATGACATGCAGCTCCACTATGCACCATTTAGACCAGTTTAATCGTGTAGTCTGTGCTTAGTCTAATGCTGCATTCAAGGTGAAGTTGTAACTTATAATCCTTTATTTATAGCTGGGGAAATTTATGTAAAAAAAAAAAAAAAAAAAAAAAAAAAAAGAAGAAGAAGAAGAAGAAGAAAAAACCCACCCCCGCAGCTTGTAATTAAAACTTCTGTTAGTTTTCTCTGCAGTTTACAGAAAGCATCAAACCAGCATGACCACTCACACAACATGAAACTTTTTACTCTACTTTTAAATTAGCTTGGAGTAGTGTTGGATTTCTGGCAGAAGCACAGTGGTGAAGCAAGCAGGTTCTGGGTTTGAGCCTAGCAGGCGTCTGAGACCTCTTTGTGTCGAGTTTGCATGTTGTCCTTGTACCCGCGTGGGTTGCTTCTGAATGCTCTAGTTTCCTCCTCCACTCTAAAGACTAATTATTAAGGTACTGTAAATTTTCCCCCACAAAAATAGCTGATCTCCTGGGATTTTTCACAGACGATTGTGTTTAGATGTTACACATTGGGTATGAAAAAAACAAAAAGATCGCCAGTCTGCAGTAGTTCTGTAGACAGAAATCCCTTGTTAAGGAGAGAAATCGGGTGATAGAAGAAAGGCCAGACTGGTTTGAGCTGCCAGGAAGGCTTTGGCAATTTAAAGAAACAGTCATTAGCACTGAAATGAAAAGAAAAAAAGTCTCAAAACGCATGTGTTAAACTTTGAGCTAGATGGGCTACAATGACTCATGTTCCACTTCCTCCAACAGTCATCGTTACCAGATTTATGACTTTCAGAAAGAGTAGGCTGCCTTGCTCTCAGCATGGTACTGCCCTGCAATGACCTGACAAGCTGTCCAGGGTGTACTCTGCACTCACCCAGAGATGGTTGACATGGGTGCCAGCCTCCCCTCAACCTTAATTTGGATTAAGCAGTACAAAAAATAATGAATTATTTATTATTATTATTATTTTTTTTTTTTTTTTTTTTTTTTTTTTTTTTTT
Organism: Plotosus lineatus; assembly: GCA_024760905.1. NCBI lineage: Eukaryota > Metazoa > Chordata > Actinopteri > Siluriformes > Plotosidae > Plotosus > Plotosus lineatus. The sequence goes on along the minus strand of CM045736.1, from coordinate 12,732,210 downwards.
ATCGGGCAGTGGTGGTCTAGTGGGATTGCTGATCCTAAGGTTGGGGGTTCGAGTCCCACTCTCCACAAGGATGTCACTGTCCCCCCAGAACAGCTAACTGGGTTATCAAAGGCCAACCATGTGTCTCACTGTCTATGGTGAGAGATTCTTGTAAATGAACAATTGCTGACTGCACAGCCTTCAGCGTGATTCTGTCCCTTGCTGAAGGGTTGTGTCAGGAAGGGCATCCGACGTAAAAACCTCTTGCAAATCAAATGTGCCAATCATTCATTGTGGTGACCCGTGATACAGGAAAAATGCTGAAAGGAAATCTCATCTTATTATTATTTTTTTTTTTAATTATTGTTGTTGTTTCACATTTATTTATTATTATTATTATTATTGTTATTATTATTATTATTATTATTATTATTATTATTATTATTACTATGCCAGTGAAGTTCTGTTTTAGGACCTGATTTCTCCTTAAAAAGTTAAATAAATACTTTTAGTAGTTTAAGTTATACAGCTACATGATGCCAGCTGGTTAGCACATCCACCTCCCAGCATGAAGGTCCTGGGTTCGAGTCCTATGCTCAGTTGGGGGTGTTTCTGTGTGAAGCTTGCAGGTTCTCCCAGTGCTTGCGTGGGTTTCTTCGGGGTACTCCGGTTTTCTCCCATAGTCCAAATATATGTATATTAGGCTAATATGTTGTGATGGGCTAGCGAACTGTTCAGGGTGTATCCTGTGTACGCACAGTGTTGTCTGTAGGGATGTTTTTTTTTGTTTTGTTTTGTTTTTTTTGGTTAAGTGGTTTGGAAATGAATATATGCTGCCAAGTCATTTTGGTTAATATAAAAAAAACCTGCAAAAGAGCATCTTGTATTATCTTTGAGGAAATTCAAAATAAATCACAAATTACGGGGAAAAACTCATTTTCAGCAACATTTGACAACACAAGCGTCTGTAATGTCGCTTCACTGAAATTCGAGTTCCACTCAATTATTTTTCTTCTTTGTAACAGCAGCTTGCTGAAGATTTTTCTTCGATCTTCTCACTCCTGCAGCACCTGAGTAACTTTGGGTATTTCATGTCAGTTGGATGTATATGAGAGCAGATTACATGCCGTAAGCACATGGCCTGTAAATAGTGGACTCTCGTGAGCAGGGATTTTGCAGCTTATTATAGCAATTTAATGAGAAATTAAGCCCTGATTGCTACTTCACACGTCCAAACACCCTTTTCCCCTTTTCTCTGTGATCTACGTTCAATAAAACCCTAATAGTGCCAGGAATGTATTCGTTCTCACCACATTATACATGAAAGCAGATTTATTTAGCATTAGCCGTCTCTGTGACCTATACATCCAGGATATAATTTGCTTTCAAATAAATGCTTTGCTCTACTGCACTTCAATTCATTTTTTTTTTTTAAGCGCAAACTACTTCATTTATCCAGCTACTGACTGCACAACAGATCCGTGAGAAGAAAGTTCTGGACAACTGTAGTAGCTAAAATTACTTTCAGGAATGAATACGGTGTGCATCAGCAAAATACAGTCTCCAAGGTGTTTCAAAGAGATATTACACTTACAGGAGGAGTGGCTGCTGGGAAAACTCTTTCGGCCCTCAGACACCAGACCTGGTTCTCCTGTGCACAGCATTTTTGGATTCACCTGGCCGTCTGGGAAGCAGCGATTAAAGTAATCTGGTCGTGGTCTGAAATAAAAATAAATAAATAAAAAAAAAAAAAAACATAAGTCTGACATCCTCAGGTTTAGTACATGTGTACATGTTACAGTACAAGGAGATAAAAAAAATCCAAATATATCTGATGTATTCTGTTTCTTAGCAATTTATTAATGGAAACTTTTGATTTGCTAACAAAGCATGTTGTAGGCTATATTATTGTTAAACCCTATTTTTGACAGACTGGGACCAATGGCACTTGCCTTGGTTTTTGCCTTGGCTTTAATTATTTAGTTATAATTTAAACGATACTTCTACAGTCGTCTTAAAATATTATGTTCTTCTATAAACAGTCAGAAAAAAGTTCAAACATGGTATTACAGATAACGATACAGACAGTGTGTTGGAATTGGGCTTCAAAAATGAATTCCAAAGACCAGACATTATTTTTAAAATTTCAGATTTGCTCTGCGTAGCAATAAAATAATAATAATTTTATATAGACAGACAGACAGACAGACAGACAGCTACATACATACATACAGTACATACATACATATAGTATTACTTTCATTGTAATTCTTAGTTATATAATTAGTGGAACTTTCAAAAACTTTCTTGTTTCTGATTAATGGAAAGTGATTAAATAGTTCTTGGATTTTTCTACAAGATGAATTATTGCAACATTGTTAGTATTGCATAAACAAACTATTGCATCATTGACATCAGATAACTGAATTATGACATCACCATGAGATAGCAAAATTATTGTATCACTACCATTGGATAAGTTGAATGATTATTGCACGACTGGTACGTGCAACACAGTAATGAGACTGTTTACTTTAAAACATATCAAATATATAATAAACCTTAAATAATTATAGAATTTACATGTATGATGAAAGAGGATTCAGTCTCGACTGATCACACTTCGCCGTATTAAAAACGTTCTCAATATTATCATTACAAATGTTCCTGTTTTAACCACTAACGCTGTCGTTTTTTATTATTTCTAAAGAGCTAGGATAAAGTGAATACCGGCAAAACAAACAATCCAGGCCTATATAATATCAGAGGGAGATATTCATTAAAAAAAATGTGAGACTCATAAGTGCTGATGCGAACAGTAATACAAACCGAATCATGTATTACCTGCCAACTATCAACTTAATGGTGTTTGTGAAGATGCCGTTCAGTGCGAGTGCAAGTGACACAGCTGAGGAATAGAAAACAGATTTAATTTTAGACATAACAATGACATTAATACAAAAAGACAAATACAAGCTTGAAGTTTAGGCAGCATAAGCTAATGCTACTTACAGATAAATTATTTTGTTGATATGAATGACAGGGCGCTCCATAGGGCCTGCTAGTAAACCAGCCGGTACTTTTATGTACAAGTCTTTTAAAGTTTGCACGTTCTTTCCAGCCAGAAGCATATTGGTTCATTTCACGGTTTCACCGCATCATTATTTCTGAATATTTAACGGAAACTGTCCTGAAATAAAGTATAAAAAGTTCAAACGTTTGACTCGGTGTGATAATGTTCTCTAGTTTGTGCAGCCAAGGAATTTGTGTCTGCTCTTGTATACCTTAAGATGAGGTCTCACATAGTCCATTGATATGTGAGCAGCACAGCTGGCAGAATCGCGCCTATTCCATGACCATTTCTACACATTTTCGTGGTGGTCTCTTGCAAGCATATGGGTGGAGTCAATATCTTCTTCTTCTTCTTCTTTTCCTTTCGGCTTTTCCCTTCAGGGGTCGCCACAGCGAATCATCTGCCTCCATCTCACCCTATCCTTTGCATCTTCTTCTCTTACACCAACGACCTTCATGTCCTCCTTCACCACATCCATGAATTGTCTCTTTGGTCTTCCTCTAGGCCTTTTGCCTGGTAGTTCCAGCCTCAGCATCCTATTACCAATATACTCACTATCCCTCCTCTGTACATGTCCAAACCATCTCAATCTAGCCTCTCTGACTTTGTCTCCAAAACGTCTTACATGTGCTGTCCCTCTGATGTGCTCATTCCTAATCCTATCTATCCTCGTTACTCCCAAAGAGAACCTCAACATTTTCATCTCTGCTACCTCCAACTCTGCCTCCTGTCTTTTCCCCAGGGCCACTGTTTCTAACCCATACAACATCGTTGGCCTCAACACCATCTTGTACACTTTTCCTTTCATTCTTGCCGATACCCTCCTATCACACATCACACCGGACACTTTTCTCCAACCATTCCAACCTACCTGCACACGCTTCTTCACCTCTTTTCCACACTCGCCATTGCTCTGGATTGTTGAGCCTAAGTACTTAAAATCCTCCACCTTCCTTATCTCTGCTCCCTGTAATCTCACCGTTCCTCCTTGGTCCTTGTCATTCATGCACATGTATTCTGTCTTACTGAGGCTAATCTTCATTCCCCTCCTTTCCAGGGCAAACCTCCACCTCTCTAGATTTTCCTGCACTTGTTCTCTGCTCTCACTACAGATCACAATGTCATCTGCAAACATCATAGTCCATGGGGAATCTTGTCTAACCTCATCTGTCAGCCTGTCCATCACCATAGCAAACAAGAAGGGGCTGAGAGCTGACCCTTGATGCAGTCCCACCTCCACCTTGAACTCTTGTGTCACACCGACAGCACACCTCACCACTGTCTTACATCTCTCATACATGTCCTGCACCACTCTAACATACTTCTCTGCCACTCCAGACTTCCTCATGCAATACCACAGTTCTTCTCTCGGCACCCTGTCATATGCTTTCTCCAGATCCACAAAGGCACAATGCAGCTCCCTCTGACCTTCTCTGTACTTCTCCATTAACATCCTCAAGGCAAACACTGCATCTGTGGTGCTCTTTCTTGGCATGAAACCAAACTGTTGTTCACAAATGCTGACTTCTGCCCTTAGTCTAGCTTCCACTATTCTTTCCCATAACTTCATCGTATGGCTCATCAACTTTATCCCTCTGTAGTTGCCACAACTCTGCACGTCTCCCTTGTTCTTAAAAATGGGCACCAGCACACTTCTCCTCCATTCCTCTGGCATCCTCTCACTCTATAAGACCTTGTTAAATGTTCTTGTCAGAAAATCTACTGCTACCTCTCCTAGACACTTCCATACCTCCACCGGTATGTCATCAGGACCAACTGCCTTTCCATTCTTCATCCTCTTCAATGCCCTCCTCACTTCACCCTTACTAATCTTTGCTACTTCCTGGTCCTCAACAGTCACCTCTTCTACTCTTTTTCTCTCTCATTTTCCTCATTCATCAGCTCTTCAAAGTACTCTTTCCATCTTCCCAGCACACTTCTGTCATCAGTCAATACATTTCCCTCTCTGTCCTTTATCAATCTAACTTGCTGCACGTCCTTCCCATCTCTATTTCTCTGCTGTGCCAACCTATATAAATCATTTTCTCCCTCCTTACTTTCCAACCGAGCATACAAGTCATCAAACGCGCTCTGTTTGGCCTTTGACACTGCTACCTTTGCCTTACGCTGTGTCTCCCTGTACTCCTGTTTACTCTCTTCGGTTTTCTCAATGTCCCACTTCTTCTTAGCTAATCTCTTCATTTGTACACACTCCTGCACTTCCTCATTCCACCACCAAGTCTCCTTATTTACTTTCCTTCCAGAAGACACACCAAGTATTCTCCTACCTGTCTCCCTGATCACATTAGCTGTAGTTGTCCAGTCATCTGGAAGCACTTCCTGACCACCCAAAGCCTGTTTCAACTCCTCCTTGAAGACAACCTGACACTCTTCCTTTTTCAACTTCCACCACTTTATCTTCTGCTCTGCCTTTGCCTTCTTCACCTTCCTCACCATCAGCGTCATCCTGCACACCACCATCCTATGCTGTTTGGCAACACTCTCACCCACTATGACTTTGCAGTCACTGACTTCCTTTAAATTACATCGCCTGCACAAGATGTAGTCTACCTGTGTGCTCCTACCTCCACTTTTATAAGTCACCCTATGCTCCTCTCTCTTCTGGAAGAAAGTATTCACCACAGCCATTTCCATCCTTTTTGCAAAATCTACCAACATCTGTCCTTCTGCGTTCCTGTCCTGGATACCAAACCTACCCATCACTTCCTCGTCCCCTCTGTTTCCTGCACCAACATGTCCATTGAAGTCTGCCCCAATGACCACTCTTTCACCTCTGGGGGTACTCTGCATCACTTCATCTAACTCCCTCCAGAATCTCTCCTTCTCTTCTCGCTCACATCCTGTCTGTGTGGCATAAGCACTAACAACATTGACCATCACACCTTTAATTTCTAACTTGAGACTCATCACTCTGTCTGACACTCTTTTCACTTCTAGAACATTCCTGGCAAACTCCTCCTTCAAGATGACTCCTACTCCATTTCTCTTCCCATCCACACCGTGATAAAACAGCTTAAACCCTGCTCCTATGCTTCTAGCCTTGCGACCTTTCCACCTGGTCTCCTGAACACACAGTATGTCCACCTTCCTCCTCTGCATCATGTCAGCCAGCTCTCTACCTTTTCCTGTCATAGTTCCAACATTCAAAGTCCCTACTTTCAGTCCTAGACTCATGCCTTTCCTCTTCTCTCTCTGGCAACGGACATGCCTCCCGCCTCTCCTTCTTCGACGTCTTCGACCAACAGTAGTCCAATTTCCATCAGCACCCTGTTGGTTGACGGCACTGATGGCGGTCGAGAGTCAATATGAGCCTCCCTAATTGCAATGCACATGTTTACCATGGAAATGTAAAGTAATATCCGGTATATCCTAGGAATGCCTTCATGGCTGCAAAGTTTAACTTTAACTTCCGCTGAATGACCCGTATCCTTTTCAACAATAACGAAATATTCCATAACCTGAAGCCATGAACTACAAATTCTTGAGGTTGTGTCCTTGCTCTCAAGTGCAATTAGCAGAATTAGCATTCTGGCTAAGTGAGATCGAGGCTTTATAATCAGAGAAGCTAGTGATGATCATTTAATTGTTATTTAGGCCAGATTAAATATTTCATGGCTGTCCACTTTAATTTTAACTTTACTCAAACTTATTTATTAATAAATGGATATGCAAACCAAGGCAAGAATCCTAAAACAAATTCATGTATTAATTGATAGAAAATATTAATTACTAAGAGATTTTTGCCTATTTGTGCAAAGGATTAAAAAGTCTTATTACGTACTTTCGTGTGGCCTATGCGGAAGATACTGTTATTTTTGTTCCGAAGGAAATCGTGTCCACGAGTACAAGTTTGGTCCTGGTAAGTTATTCATTCAGTTTATACAAGCCAGATAAGCTGAATCATACATTTATATAATCAGAAGTTCTACTTCATCTTCAAGCTGGAGAGAGTGTGCGTGTATCCAAAGATTTAGAAGAGTCACTAATGGCATAGTAATAAATGTAATGACAGTAGTAATATTATTAGTAGTATCAGCATAAACACATCATTCAGCCAATATTATGTAACTTAAGGATAGGCACTATTATACATATATAATTTGTCATAAAACTAAAATAGTATTACTAATTTTGCATAGTTTTCCCACAATAAGTATAATTTGAGAGTCGCATGTAACGTATGCTAGGTGGTGACACGCAAAATGTCAGTGAGCGCATGTGTTTGCTCCAACAGTCATTTTATTAGCAATGTACTGGATGCATCTTTAAAAAAGAACCCATAAGTAGACTCTGATATCAGCAAAATTGCTGGTTACATAAATGGGTTGGTCCAGTGAATGTGATGATTTTACATATGATAGCACATATAATAACAAGGGGGCAGTGGTGGTCTAGTGGTATAAGGTGCCGGATCGCTGATCCAAAGGTTGGGGGTTCGAGTCCCACTCTCCATAAGGTTGTCACTGCCCCCCCCCCCCCCCCCCAGTGCAACTAACTGGGTTATCAAAGGCCGGCCATGTCTCTCACTGTCTATGGTGTGAGGCATGTAAAAGAACCATTGCTGACTTTCGACAAGAGTAGCTGCAAAGCCGTCAGCGTGTTTCTGCCCTGCGATGGCCTGGTGAGCTGTCCAGGGTGTACTCTGCCCTCGCCCTGAGTTGGCTGGGATGGGCACCAGCCTCCCCGCGACCCTAATTTGGATGAAGCAGTTACAGAAAATGAACTGATATAATAACAAGACCTTTATAATAAATAGAAATGTACATACTTTTAAATTTTGATAGATAGAATAATGCCCGCACTTTAAAGGCAAAGAAAGTTTTTTGAGGGTAAAACCTTCAAGACGGATACAATGACTTTTTTTTTTTTTTTTTAATAAAAAAAAAATCTAGTTTTGCATGCTTGATCCAGAGTAATAAGAATTTAAAAAAAATAATTCACCATTTTCACCCGAATCCTGGCAGGTTTTTTTTCACATTCAGGCTTTGCAGGCATTTAATTTCACGCAACAACATTTTCTTGTAGGTGATATGAGGCTGAGGCAAGAATGGCTTGTTTTCAGGTTGATGTGAATTTCCTTTTTTATCTGTACAGTTTTGTGCTGTCTTAAAAATATTATTTATCCATATGGTCCATTTATATTAAAATGACAGAGAGAAAGAAAATGGAAAAACAACTGTGGCCATCTATAGCTCTAGTGAACTACATGAGGCTGTTCTTTGTAAGTGGGTCTTATGTTTTATCTTTTTTTGGTAAATCAAATAAGGGGAGAGTCTCATTTATTAAAGGTCGCATTAAGCAAGTACAAGACTTGTGAGGAAGAACTGCCTGCAGAACCTGTTCTCTGAGACAAACATCCTTTCACATATGGGGCAATTTGGAGTAATCAATTAGCCCCATTTGCATCTGTAATGTCGGAGGAAACCTGAGCACCCAGAGGAAACCCATGTAAGTATCGGAAGGACACCCATACACCACCCTGGTTAATCCCGGTACCTTCTTTCTGTTTAGCCAGAGTACTAGCCACTACACCACCATTATGTTATCAACACACTCTTAATAACTGGGTTATCAAAGGCCGGATATGTCTCTCATTGACTATGGTGTGAGGTTCATGTAAAAGAACCATTGCTGACTTTCATCAAGAGTAGCTGCATAGCCGTCAGCGTGTTTCTAAACTGCGATTGCCTGGCGAGCGGTCCGGGGTGTACTCTGCCCTCACCCAGAGTCGGCTGGGATGGTCGCCACGCTCCCCGCGACCGTAATTAGGATTAAGCGGTTACAGAAAATGGATGAATAAATGAATGACATACAATGATCCCTCGCTACTTCGTGCTTCAGTTTCTGCGGCTTCAGTGCATCGCGGGTTTTTCAAAAATATTCATCGAAAAATAGTGAAAAAGTTTAGGAAAATGCCGTGAGCTCACTATCGACTTGGGTTTGGTACCCGGGTTGACTTGGCTCTGAAATCTCGCAAGCTGATTGGTCAAGACGAATTTCCCAGCATCCGAGCATCCCAGTATCCCTTATTGTGGAACTCTGATGGTGTACGGACGAACCGCGTAACTCTCTGTGTTGTTTATTACACTGATATGTGTTTGTGCAAAATAAGTGTTTGTGACGTCCTTGAAAATGGTTCGTATACGTCCTCCTTCTAAATCTTCCTCTGAACCGAAGAAGAAGCGGAACATGATGACAGTAGAAGAGAAATCGAAATTATTCGACCTGATTAAGGAAGGCCATAGCCATGCGGCCGTAGCACGCCATTACGGTTTGAACAAGTCGACAGTGCGGTACATAAAGAAAGATGAAACAAAGATACGCAAAACGGCTTCAATATCTTTACTCGTTTTACATCTATGTACAATTACACATATGTATTTTATATTATTTATATTTTATTTACCTCTTATGCATTATTTTTGTTTAATTGTTATCATCAGTTCATCATTCTCTGTAACCGCTTAATCCTAATTTGGGTCTCGGGGAGACTGGTGCCCATCCCAGCCAACTTCGAGCGAGGGCAGAATACACCCTGGACAGCTCGCCAGGCGATCGCAGGGCAGAAACACGCCAACGGCTTTGCAGCTACTCTTTACGAAAGTCAGCAATGGTTCTTTTACATGCCTCTCACCATAGACAGTGAGAGACATGGCCGGCCTTTGATAACCCAGTTAGCTGCACTGGGGGACACAGTGACAACCTTGTGGAGAGTGGGACTCGAACCCCCAACCTTTTTGGATCAGCGATCCAGTGCCCTATACCACTAGACCACCACTTAATTGTTATCATAAGCATTAATAGCATTGAATATGTATTTATGATATTATATATAGGATCAGAAACGAGTACATCAGAGGGACAGCACATGTTAGATGTTTTGGAGACAAAGTCAGAGAGGCTAGATTGAGATGGTTTGGACATGTACAGAGGAGGGATAGTGAGTATATTGGTAGTAGGATGCTGAGGTTGGAACTACCAGGCAGAAGGCCCAGAGGAAGACCAAAGAAGAGATTTATGGCTGCGGTGAAGGCGGACATGAAGGTCGTTGGAGTAAGACTAGAAGATGCAGAGGATAGGGAGAGATGGAGGCAGATCATTTGCTGTGGCGACCCCTGAAGGGAACAGCCGAAAGGAAAAGAAGAAGAAGATACATGTATTGTATGTATATGTCAGTCAGGAGGGGGGGGGGGGGGGGGTTGATCCTACTTCGCGGAAATTCAGCGTTCGCGGAGGGTCTCGGTCCCCATTAACCGCGGAAAGTGAGGGTTCACTGTATTCTTAATATAGTGCCGTCAACTAAACTCAGCCTTTAGAGAAAAAGAAACTAAAAACTAAACTGAGCCGTTAGAGACAAAAATATATTCAACAGGTATTAGATGAACAACGTTTTATCATGCTACCACGAATCCTACCCATCGTAACTTTATGATGAAATACTACAGCTTAATGTGCATGTGTTTACTGTACACTACAGATGATAAAAATCTGGTTTTATGGTTCCCTGACTGTATAATTGCACTACTTAACACTGGGGGAGATCTGCATCTCCGAAATATTCTCTCTCTCTCTCTCTCTCTCTCTCTCTCTCTCTCACATGCGCTCTCTCGCTCTCTCACTCTCTATTTAATTGGATTTGTTTTCAGCTTTCTATCCTAATGACTTCTGTTATGCTTCAGGCTCCTATGAGCATTGACACAAACAAAGAAAATCATAGCACATAGAATCTCAAACCCAAAATATAAAATGTATTTTAAAAAGAATTAAGCAGAATTTCTCTAGTAGCCCCAAGGACATAATATCATAAAATGTCTGTGCTGAATTTATGTAGAGTATGAGAAGGATAATACTATCAAATGACCAATTAAACATTCCAGCATATGAATCGATACATATATCAATTATTTAATTGATTCATTGTGAACTGCAGTTGAGAATCAGCAGTCAATCATTTCCCGAACCGCTTTATCCTATTAGGGTCACTCGGAGGCCAGAGACTATTCCAGCTGACACTGAGCAAAGAGGTCTTCCTTGAATATCTTAACAGACCATTACTGGACCATTACTGGACCAATACACTCAACAATTTACATTCATACTCACATCTAGAAGCAATCTGGAACGGTCCATTAGCTTAATTTGTAGGTTTTTGGACTGTGGGAGGAAACTGGAGTACCTAGAGGAAACTTACCTTTTTCACTGTAGCTAATTCTGACGTGTGCCAAAAAGTGAATGTACTCAAGCAACTAGCAGCGGCTTTGGGATCGAAAGGTCGTTGGTTTGATTCCGAAACCAGCAGGAAAACTGTGTGGCACTGGGGGGGAGTGACCTGCACCGTCCCTAACTGTTCTCCCGATGCCCCCAATGTGTGTGGCAACCCACTTCTCTGAGTGTGTGCTCACTGTTTATGCATGTGTGTGTGTGTGTGTGTGTGTGTGTGTGTGTGTGTGTGTGTGTGTGTGTGTGTGTGTGTGTGTGTGTGTGTATACACATATACATTCCCAAAAGATAAAAATGCAGTACAGGGATCCCTCACTTTGCATGGTTAATTGGGTCTGAGATCCCCCCACGACCACCCAAATCCGCAAAGTAGGTCCCCCCCCTCCCGACTGACGTATATGTACCTGTATATGTGTATATAATATCAATAAATAAATATTCAATGCTATAAATGCTTATAATAACAATTAATAAAAATGATCCAAAGGTTGGGGGATCGAGTCCCACTCTCCACAAGGTTGTCCCCCCCCCCAGTGCAGCTAACTGGGTTATCAAAGGCGGGCCATGTCTCTCACTGTCTATGGTGAGAGGTTCATGTAAAAGAACCATTGCTGACTTTCGTAAAGAGTAGCTGCAAAGTCGTCCCTTGCTAAAAAGATTTGTGACAGGAAGGGCATCCGACGTAAAAACCTCTGCCAAATCAAACGTGCGAATCAGATGATTCGCTGTGGCGACTCCCGAGTAAAAGGGAAAAAGCAGAAAGGAAGACAGACATAATGTATAAGATGTAAATAAAATATAAATACACACATATAGATGCGCACGTGCGCACGCACATACGCAGGTGTACGTGCATGCACTCAGATGCGCACTTCACAACAATGTAACTAGTTTTGATGGGAGGTTTTGGGTTGTTTTTGTTTTATGTTTGTTTAGGGTTTTTTTTTTTTTTTTTGCACAATTGCCTTTGTTTTTGTGGCATTTTCTTTAACTTTTCCCCCTATTCTTCCTTAATTTCCTTTTTTTTTTTAATTCGATGAATATCAAAAAAAAAAAAAAAAAAATGCATTGCACTGAAGCCGCATAAATTGAAACACGTAGTAGCTAGGAATCCCTGTATATCAAAATCAAAAATCAAAATTAAAGGTGAACCCAATAGCTTTACCGCTGATACTTTTATTAATCTGGAAATCATGATATACATTAATACAGACCAATGTGAAACTATGCAGGCCCCAACTGTAACCACGCCAGCCCAATTGGGTAACCTGTTCTTGGGTTGCCATGACAGGAAATTTTAAAGTTTGTGAATCCTACATTTTGGGATGTGCAACCATTTCTAAAAGAACTTGTGGAATATTCAGAGTTTTACAAAGGTTAAAAAAGAAAATATCAATGGTGGCGTCACCATCAGGCAGAAAAATGTAGAGGAGTTGATCCTACATTCGTAAAATGTGTAAAATGTGTAAAATTTCCCACCAGGCCATCACTTCCCCATCAATGAAGTTGGTATCTCAAACCATCTGGTCACAAAGCAATTCAGAAACCACAGGAGCATCGAAGTGCACAACTTCTGTACCAACTGGTGGGTTCATGAGCTCGAATTTTGTAAGGCTGTAAAGGCTTCATAAAATAAATACAATTTACAGGTTTTAATCCCGTGTTCTGGGGTTAATTGTTCATGCAATGTTTGGTCTTACGCAAAATACGTTCTCTGAATACAGGGATACCTCACTACTTAACGCGTCAATTCATGCGGCTTCAGTGCATCGTGGTTTTTTAAATAAATAAACACATATTCAGCGAATTAAAAAATAAGGAAATTAAGGCAGAAAAGGAGGAAAACTTAAGGAAAAAGCCACAAAAACAAGAGCAATTATGCAAAAAACACAAAATAAAAAAACTACACAAAATCTCCCATCAAAACTAGTTACATTGTTGCATCCGTGTGCGTACACGCATCTGTCTGTCGTCTTCCTCTCATGCAATACCATCTGTATGTGTGTGTATTGGATTTTGATGGTTGCGCTGGGATTTCGGTCCCAATTAACCGCACAAAGTGAGGGATCCCTGTATTTTAATTCAACAATCTCTGTTTTTTTTCTCCTGAAAAATTATTTCAGACTTTTGATCATTCAGGATGCCCTCAGAGGTGTTAACCATTTCTGCGTCCAATTAATGGCCTTGTCGGATTTTTCTGATGCCCCCCACCCATACTTTGTTGATGATCATTTTTGAGTTTGTAGAATTTCACCCTTTATTTAGTGCAGTGGTTCTTAACCTTGTTGGTTGTACTGAACCCCACCAGTTTCATCTGCTTATTCACCGAACACTTCTTTATTGAAAAATAAAATATGATTTTTTTTTTTTTTTTTTTTTTTTTCAAATTCAAGACATAGGTACTGTATATGTTTTTACTGGGGCACCAAAATGAACCGTGCATTAAAATCACTGTGTACAAAGAACAAAATCAATAGAATGCATGAACTCCCCCATCAGAATGACTTACATTTTTATGTGAGGTGTGCATCTATGTGTGCGTGCACGCCACGTCTGTATGTGTGTGTATTTTTGAATATTTAATTGTTATTATAAGCATTTATAGCATTGAGTATGTATTTATTGATATTATATACATCTCTCATATACACATATACATTTACATATACGTCAATCAGTGGGGGGTTCATCCTACTTTGCAAATCATGCAGATAGGACGCTGACTAGCATCACATTCCGTTATATATGTGAATACATGTTCGTCCAACCATTTTTTTTTTTTTTTTTTGCTTAACATAGTATGGATTAAACGATTAAGGAAGAAATCACACGACGTACCATCACAACAGTCACAATTCGACTACTGAGCACACCAAATGCCGCCAAGCAATGTAGCGGGATCACCTGCAGCCAGTGATGGCCAAAGCGGGACGTGTCGTCATGACTATGAGTTGAGTGTGTGTCTTGACCTCCACCGAACCCCTAAGACTGACTCACCGAACCCCTAGGGTTCGATCGAACCCAGGTTAAGAACCACTGATTTAGGGTAAGGTGTTCTCTCCAGTTGTGTTCCTATTAACTTACATTTCGAAACCTTGTTGAGAAACTTGTTTTCCAAATTTCACATTATTTCCTCTATATAACACTAGTTTGACTTGCTGGTGTTAGCCCAGTACTGGTAAGCCACTAGCTGGCGTTACTCTAGCTGCTTGCTGGCCCATACAATGTTAGCCCAACATTGGCTAGCAGCTGGCCGTCAATTATACTGCTAGCCCCAACGCATGTCAGTTGCTTGAAATTAAAACTATATCATGGCTGGCGTCAAGATTAACCATGTTGAACCACTAGCTACCTTTAGTTGTGGGCGGAAGAGCATGTTTAATGATATTGGTTGCTGTAAACGACAATCAATATCCACAAACAGTACCTGACAAGCTTTCTGTATTTTCCGTAACAATCCAACAATTTGAGTGCCATGATATGACATCAAAATGTGGTTTCTCCTTCAATCCACAACTAAATTCCGTCTTTCAGTTTTTTTTTTGTACGTGAATTTTAACTAACTGTCCCCATGTGAATTTTAGCGTGATGGAAGTGACATCAGAAGTGACATCACATACAGCCAAAGAATTAAAGGTTTCCTCTACCTCACACTCATTGTCCGTTTATCAAGCGGAATAACCCAGTCTGGCTTCGAGTCTTCGAAACACAGTTCCATAAATAACGTACTGTTCAAAAAGAAACTGCATAATTCCAGACTGTCTGGTCAGGAACCAGTCATAACAAGTCTGGATCATGTACCTTGCCAGAGAAAAACAGATGGCATGTGTGAATAGAGCCAGTACAGCTCACTGTTGTACCGTTTTATCGTTTCGAGGGAATTTGATTAAAATGTGGTACAACTTGCCTTTCATTTTCTGTGCTACTGGATTAGGTAAATATCATAATAAGTGAACCAACACCACCATAAAAAGAGGCCACTGGATTTAGAAGACTTCAGATGGGGTAACGGCCACATGAGATCAAGATGCCCAGTAGCTGTATTAGCTAATGCGGCTGATTCACAGGTTACTTGAACACTGGGCTGTAAAACAGACTTTGGTGTTAAAGCTGCATTTGTTACCCACATCCACCAAAACTAAACATTGTTTCCTGACCTAGTGTAATGTTTCCACGTGGAATGTTTGGACAGATTTGTCCGCTATCTATTTATGCTTTTGTACCAATGGGAATGACTTAGCATTCATTGATTCATTCATTTTCTGAACCGTATAATCCTAATTAGTGTCTTGACGAGGCTGGTGCCCATCTCACCCGACTCTGAGCGAAGCTGAGTACACCCTGGACAGCTCGCCAAGCAATCACAGTGCGGAAATACGCCTGCGTCTGTGCAGTCTACACTTGACGAAAGTCAGCAATGATTTGCAATGATTTCCACAGCTTTGATAACCCAGTTAGCTGCACTGTCTTGGCATTGTTAGAAATTAGCCTAAGTTAGTGATTAGCTGTGGTGCAGTGGTTAGCACGTCTGCCTCACAGCAAGAAGGTCCTGGGATCGAGACCTGGCCTCATGTGTTTCTGGGTGGAGTTTGCATGTTCTCGATATGCTTGTGTGGGTTTCCTCCAGGTACTCAGGTTTCCTCCAACAGTCCAAACACATGCACATTAAGCTAACTTTCTGTTCCAAATGGCCCCGAGGTGTGAACATGAGCGTAATATGGTTCTCAACGTGTTGCTAAGCTGTTCAGAGTGTACCCTGCCTTCACCTAGTGTCGGCTGAGATAGGCATCAGCTTCCTTACAAACCTAGTAGTATTAACTTCAGTGAATAAGTGAGTGAGTAGCACGAACTGATATCAATATTTCCTCCCTATAATGAATAACAGCTTTTTCATTTCTTGAAGAAATTCATCTGTAATCCTTTACCCACACAGAGGTGTTAAGCCAAGAGGCGTCTGTGCTCTTCAGCACTTTGAATGATTTTTGAGAGTGGACAAAGAGAGGAGTTGTATATAGCAGTATATAAAAAGCTCGTGCTGAGACTAGAAATCATTCAAGTGCTGATTCAGTTCAGCCGGACCACCCTTGAGAATTAAAAATAAAAAAATTTCTGTAGAAATACCAGCACTGGTTATGGATACGGCTATGAATTGCTCAAGTGCTCATGCTGTCTTCTGTTGAAGATGAGAATCACAAACCCCAGAGTAGATGTCAATAACAACATAGACAAGTGCATGCATCTACAATTCCAGCTAAGGACAATGGACCAACAGCTTTTTTTGGGGTTAGCACGTCCACCTCACAGCCAGAAGTTTGTGGATTCTAGTCCCGTGTTACAGAGTTCGCACGCTTTCACTGTGCTTGTGTGGGTTTCCTCCAGGTATACCAGTCCAAAGACATGCACATACGGCTAATCATCTGTTCCCAAATGACCCTAGGGGTGAGAACTGGGAAAGGCTCCGCCCACCCCATAACTCGAGTGCAATAAAGAATGAATGAATGGAAATTAGCAACCAGCATGGGAGTGCTAGGCTAGCATGGGTCACAAAGTGATCAGTTTACTATTCATTCTCAGCAAAAAAAAAGACCAAACAGTATCACTTCTCTAGTTCCAAACAAAACAACAATTGTTTTTCCTGGACTTACCCAAACACGCCTCTTTGATTTCGGTCTTATCTGTTCGTCGTATGATCTTCACCACAAAGATCACAGCCAGTGGGGTCAGGAAGGATATAGCCTGCAGGGGTAAACAGGAAAGGTTATTACACCACAAGATTTGCTGTCCATGATTTAATGAATATATTGTAGCACTTATGCAAAGTGAGAGAGGCTAGATTGACATGGTTTGGACATGTACAGAGGAGGGATAGTGAGTATATTGGTAGTACGATGCTGAGGTTGGAACTACCAGGCAGAAGACCTAGAGGAAGACCAAAGAGACGATTCATGGATGTGGTGAAGCAGGATATGAAGGTAGCTGGTATAAGAGAAGAAGATGCAAAGGGTAGGGTGAGATGGAGGCAGATGATTCGCTGTAGCGACCCCTGAAGGGAAAAGCCGAAAGGAAAAGAAGAAGATTGGAGCATTTATAGTAATTATATTTAAATTCTGTGTCAATATACTATAAAAATGCCTCATACTACTTCAAGGGTAATACTTGTACACCTGCTCATTTATGCAAATATGCAATCAGCTAAACATGTAGTAGCTTTGCATTACAAAAAAAAAAGCTTTTGATAAAGATCAGAATTGGGAACATGTAATCTTTGGGACTTTAACCGTGGCATGGTTGTTTGCACCATGTGAACGTTTTTGCCATGATTGTGTGCACACATTATCAATCCATGGACGCAGAATGGGGATCATTGCATGAGCAACATTTTAGTAGATAGAAATTTCTCGTGCATGAGAAATAACAAATAAAAAAAAAAACGACACGATTGGTTTGAGCTGCCAGGACAGAAATCACTCTTTACATCCATGGTGAGCAGAAAAGCATTTCATTCATTCATTCATTTTCTGAACTGCTTAATCCGAATTTGGGTCTCATGGTGGCCAGCGCCCATCTCAGACGACTCCGGTTGAGGGAAGAGTACACCCCGGGCGGTGCAGGAAAGCATTCCATAATATTCAAAACACCAAATCTTGATGTGTATGGGCTACACCAACAGAAAACTGTATTGGTTTCTACTCCTATCAAACACAAACGTGAACATTGTGAGCTCACAGATATGGGAGAGTTGAAGGGGTGTGGAGTTTCCAGTTTTCTCTCTTTCTAAATAAGTTTCCTTAACGTATATCCACAGTCCAAATATATTCCCTGGCCAAGAAAAAAAAAAAAAAAAAAAAAGTCAGAAACATGAATATGTTAATTTTCCGCCTTTATCTTTGCTCACTGCACGTAATTGTCACTCCATTGTTCAAACAAACTCAAGCAACATAACATTAATTTCCGGCCAGTGTTGAGTTTATTTGTCACAGATGACTTTAATTGATGAGGGGGAAAAAAACTGAACCACTCCATAAAGTCTTCTCCAGCACATCTCGAAAACTTTCAGTTGGGTTAAGATCAGGACTCTGAGGTGCCAATACCTTTGTGAAGATTATTCCTTGGCTCCCTGAACCACTTTTTCATTATTCGAGTCCCCATTTTATATCCGTGCCATCAAGGAAGGAAAAGGTGCATTGATATGATAACCTGCTCATTCAGTACATTCCGTTCATCAACTGCTTCATTTTATAGTCACATTAATATTTCAGAGCCTCGACCCGACCAACTGGAGCAAATATGCTGTGATCAAGGGTAACTGCACTTCATGAAAATATTACAGAGTGTGCAACTTAAAAAAAAATTTTTAAAAATCCAGGCTGTGTGTGCGCACATTAAGTCAACTGGCCACTCGAAATTCCCCACAGGTGTGAATGTGAGTGTGAACGGTTCCTTATATGTCTCTGTTGGCCCGTCAATCTTCAGCATGTATCCTGTCTGTCTTCCAAAATGAACTCGGATTGACTCCAAGTTCCTCTCTGACCCTGATGGATAAACCCTACAGATTGGCCGGATGGATTTCTGAGTGCACTGTGCTTACAGAGAAATAAAAAAGAACAGCAATGTATATTAACAAAATGAGCCCATAAACAAATATTTCAAGAGTGACAGAAATTTATGCTGGATATGCTCCAAAAAAAAAAAAAAAAAAAAAAAAAAAGCATAAAGGGAATTTCTCATTAACAACCATCTGCTGAAGAAGCTTATAATTCAAACATAAAGGAAAGAAAATAAATAAATGAATAAAATACATAAATAAAACCACTCACTCATTTGCAGAATCGCTTAATCCTTCTGCAAAGGTCACGGGAAGCCTATCCTGTCCGATACTGGGCAAAGGCGGGGTGCACCCTAAACAACTCGCTAGACAATCGGAGGGCAAAACACAAACATTCACACTTGCACTCACACCTAGGGGCAATTAAGAACAGTAAATTAGCCTCATGTGCATGTCTTTGGATGGTGGAAGGAAACGCATGCAAGCCTAAACTAAACATACAAACTCTACAGAGAAATGCCAGGGTGTGGGTGGGGACTCGAACCTAGGACCCTCTTGCTGTGAGGCGGATGCGCTAATTGTGAAGTAGCTGTAAATATTTTAATAATAGAAGTTAAAAATGTTGCAGCAGATTCCTTTCCATCCATCCATTCATCCAATGATCACCAATAGACTGCTTGTCCATCAGTCTGGTTAAGGTGGTCCCTCCTGACTTGAAGCAAGGAGTTGGATACACACCCTGAACATCTCATCAGTCTTTCACAGAGTGTCCTCGGCTCTGATTGATCAATTACAACATTCTGTTATTTCTTATACTAGACCAGGGGTTGGCAACCCACGGCTCGCGAGCAGCATGCAGCATTTTAGCGCCACCCTAGTGGCGCCCTGGAGCTTTTTCAAAAATGTATGAAAATGGAAAAATATGTGTATATATATATATATATATATATATATACATATATATATATATATATATATATATATATATATATATATATATATATATATATATATATATATATATATATATATGTGTGTGTGTGTGTGTGTGTGTATATATATATATATATATATATATATATATATATATATATATATATATATATATATATATATATGTGTGTGTGTGTGTGTGTGTGTGTGTGTGTATATATATATATATATATATATATATATATATATGTGTGTGTGTGTGTGTGTGTGTGTATATATATATATATATATATATATATATATATATATATATATATGTGTGTGTGTGTGTGTGTGTGTGTGTGTGTGTGTATATATATATATATATATATATATATACATATAGTTTGTGTAGGATGACAAACATGACAAACGTTTTAAAAGTTTGTATAGAAAATATTAGTTCTACATTTCAGCATTTCTGTCAACGAAGATTTGCGTCATAGCCTGTGACACATGTTTCAGCGCGATGCATTGCCAGATAGATTGCTGTTGTAAACAAATGGGGGTGTGTCATGGGCCATGGATCCCAAAGGAAAAAAGAGAAAGATAGCTGATAAGAACAGAGGATTCAAGGAAGCATGGACGAATCATTTGCTTTCATTGCCAATGTGGAAGCATGGCCTGCATGTTTGCTTTGTAATGAGAAGCTGTCAAATAACAAAAAGAGTCAATCGGAAAGACATTTCTGGGGAAGGCATCCTAAATTTGCAGCCGACCACCCAGTTGGGATTGAAAGAAAAAGTGTGATTGCAGCATTACTGGAGAAATTAGAGGAGTGCAAAGATAGATTTAAGAAGTGGATTGCATCTCCAAACTGTGCTGTGATAATATTTATTCATGAAGATGCAGGGTGTTTGAGTGACATCATAGGGATTAAATAATTATTAAAACCACACTGAAAAAAATGTGAATTCACAATTCAAGCAGTCACGTTGATGACATGCATGCAAAGGAGAGAAAAAAAAAGAGATGTACACATCATCTGCAACCAATCAGCAGGAGGGAGAAACAAAAGCGCTCAGCCATTGGCTAATTTTGAATCACGTGCCAGTGACTTCCGGGGTTTTCCGCTAATCCAGAAGTATAAAATAAAGCAGTAAAATGTAGTAATGCTTAAGGAAAAACTTTTAAATTTTGTATTGTGATAATATTTATTAATGAATAAAGCGCTTAGGCTCCTTACCAGAAGCCAGAGAAGATGCAGAGCGTTTGAGTGACATCATAGTGCTTACATAATCATTAAAAACACACGAAAAATTTACTTTACAATTCAAGCAATCACGTAACTTGTGTGCGAAGCAGGAAAAAAAGAGGCGTACATATCATCTGCAACCAATCAGCAGGAGGGAGAAACAATCTTTCTACTCAATCGTGTGTGATGAGTCACATGATGTGATTGACATTGAACAGACAGCGCTGTTGTGCAGGTACGTAAACTCTGATGGGCCGCCGATTTCTTTATTGAATCTCTATCATTTCATTAATGCAACAAAACATAATACATTAATATAATAATAGAAGATAAACTTAAAGCACAAAATATTGTACAACAGAGCAGTCACGTGGTGTCGTTCTCTCCAGGATGCGCTGCAGGGAAAATAAACATTTAATCATCAATGCTCTTTATGTATTTGTTGCCTACTTAGTTGTTTTGATAGTAGAATGATATATACTTACAGCCTGTGTTGCCTTCATATAAGGCTCATATGAGGAATTTTGGGGGGGTTTTTTGCGGCTCCAGATAGATTTTTTTCCCTTTTTTTTCTTTTCCCCGAATATGGCTCTTTGAACATTTTGGGTTGGCGACCCCGGCACTAGACTGCAGCCATGAGTAACAGATCATTGCTATGTACACAGATCTGATCATAGACTCCTGCCAGCCATATCCAATCATATTAAAATAACAATGCCAAGTTTAGGAAACCTCACTGAGGAACTTATTTTAATAATGGAATGATGAAACTTTTTCTACATTATTATTACAATCCATTGATAATTCATTTTATAAATTGGCTGCTTGGAGGGAGGTTTGGGATTTCGAAATCACAGAGGAAGATTGGAAGGCAGCATGTGTTAAAGTCAATAAGCAAACAATATGTGCAAATTTCAGACGACTATAATATAAATGGCTAATGTGAACTTATGTCACTCCAGAGAAATTAAAAATATTTCACAAAAATATTCCAGATACATGCGTTAAATTTAATAAACCAGAAGGAACTGGGATTTGATTGTGTTTGGACATTTTGGGAGACATTTTGGAAGAAACTGCAGGTTATGATGGAGAACATCATTTTTAATCGGTTCTGTTGGATCCAAAACTATTTCTTTCTGTGCTGACGCCAGAGAAACATACACTTAGAGGAATGAACAGATACGGATGCATCTCAGTCTGATAAATGCAAAATAATAATAATAATTTTTCTTTTTTTCGGCTTTTTCCCTTTACTCGGGAGTCGCCACAGTGAATCATTTGATTTGGCAGAGGTTTTTAACGTCAGATGCCCTTCCTGTCACAACCCTTTTAGCAAGGGACAGAAACACGCTGACTGCTTTGCTGCTACTCTTTACGAAAGTCAGCAATGGTTCTTTTACATGCCGCACGCCATAGACAGTGAGAGACATGGCCCGCCTTTGATAACCCAGTTAGCCGCACTGGGGGGGACAGTGACAACCCTGTGGGGACTCGAACCCCCAACCTTCGGATCAGCGATCCTGCATCCTATCCACTAGACTACCACTGCCCAATAATAATAATAATAATAATAATAATAATAATAATAATAATAATAATAATAATAATAATAATAATAATAATAATAATAATAATAATAATAGAAATGTTTTGGAAAAATACAAACACACCCAGCAACCTTATGGGATAAACAAATGCTTTCAAGCTTTCCACTTGAAAAAAAAAGTGATATTTTGAAAGGTAAACAAGAAGCCTTTGCATATGTATGACTTTGTTAAAAATATGGATATGTCTGAAGAGGACAATAATAACTGAATGTACATAAATATAGGGACATATATGTTAGAAAGTAAACCTTGGAGGGAATTTCTTTGTTTCGTTTTGGTGTGTGTGTGTGTGTGTGTGTGTGTGTGTTTTGTTTATTTATCTATTTCCCTTTATGTGCATACAAGCATGTGGATGGGTGTATACATCTGTACATCCAGTCCCTATTAAAGAGAAAAACTATAGTAAAGGGTTAAGCGGTACAGAGAATGAATGAATGAATGAATGAACTTACTTGAGAGAACGTGTGGCAAAAAAGTATAAATAAAAAAGAAACCTAAAAACAGAAAGAGTTACTTGTCTATAGAACACTATGAGGGACTATATTGGGGTTTATTTCACAATAACGACAAGTGTGCTGCACATTATCCTGCGTCCATTAGTCATTCAACTTTTTTTGATTGTATTGCTAATTTCTTTAATTTCTTTAGTACGCAGCCATGTATCACGCAGGACAATGTGCAGCACACTTGTCGTTATTGTGAAATAAACCCCAATATAGTCATGCAGGAATCCTAAAGGAAGGTCATTCATCCATTCATTCATTTTCTATAACCGCTTAATCCCAATTAGGGTCACGGGGAGGCTGGTGCCCATCCCAGCCGACTCTGGGCAAGGGCAAAGTACACCCTGGACAGCTCACCAGGCCATTGCAGGGCAGAAACACAGGCCTAATCCTACTAGGGTTGTAACTCAGTTGACACTGGCTGAAGCCAGGGTACACCCTGAACATCAGAGCATTACAGGACAAACAAAACAACCATTCACTCTCACACCTCGGGGGGTGTGAATTTGGAAATGCCAATTAGCATATACGCAATGTTCACACGGAAACGCCCAGGACTCGAACCCAGGACCTTCTGTCTCCGTCTTTCATTTTTGGGATAAAAAAAAAAAAAAAATTATTACTGCCTACTGGTTTTAGTCCATTTTTTTGTTCATTTTCATTACACAGCGACTCAGAGTATATGAGCTGATGTCATATTAGGCAGTAAAAACATGCAGCTGCTCATATCCAGTGGGTTCGGATAAAATAATGCGACATATAAATAATATAACAGATTTCTGTAGCAGATAACCCTTAATTAATTTTCTAAAACACTTCATCCTAAATAGAATCGCAGGGAGGCTGGCACCCATCTCAGCCGACTCTGGGCGAGGGCAGGGTACACCCTCGACAGCTTGCCCAGCCATGGTATGGCCAACAAAACCATTCACACTCACACTTAGGGGTGATTTGGAACAACTGATTAACCTGCCGTGCATGTTTTTGGATTGTGGGTGGAAACTGGAGGAAATCCACACAAACACAGGGAGAGCATGCAAATGCCACACAGTAACACCCGAGCTGGGACTCGAACCCAGGGCCTTCTTAGTGTGAGGCAGGCATGTTAACCGCTACGCCACTGTGCCACCTACTAGCAGATAATCATGAGGAAATAAATCTAGATTCAGCATAACACAGCGTCCCTGCTGATACTCTAGAATTGATTTCAGTGGGAGTTCCATCAAAAACAACAGTATTATTATTTATGCCTGGTATTACAAAAGACTTTTCCAGATAAATCTCTCAAACATGAAAAAAAAAATTTCAAACAACAACAACAAAAAAAATCTTATTATGAAAAGAATGACGTATAAAATAGGAAAATATTAATTTTGGGCTCCTGTGATCAGAGAGGTTTTGTATTAATCGACTATTAATCCTCCGAGATGACGGTGAAGACTCCCAGTATACATCTACTTATACATAACACAAGACTGTGCCAGCCCTTCCCGTGCCTGAATAATTACGACCAACCTGCAAATAAGTTCATCATATTTTTTTTCCCCTTTTTGCTCAGCACCAGCATGACCTTAACCTGCTGTAAATTAATGGGAACCGGTAGTGGGCTGGCGGCTTCATGAACAAGAGGCTCATTGTACACTCAAGCCTTTGAAATAAACAGATTCCCATAACTGACCTGACTAATCCTAATTTAATCACACAGATGGCTTGTGGATGTCACGTTAATGACCATTCCTACTTATGGCTAACAGGATTAGCTTGTTATTTTCTTATGAAGTTGTACCAGGGTCATTTTGCACGTCGGTGATCTTTACCTTAGTGTTTACATTACAAATCCTTTTCCTCTGCTTCTTTTTGAATATATCCAGCAGTGTAGCGATGTTCTACAGTTATACAGTTTCGTGAATTTCTGCTTGTTTGATGAACTGTGAACTTTTCTCTCAAAAACTGCTGAAAACTTGGACCTAAGCCTTTGAGTATTTTATAGTATATAACACTCACTCACGAGCACTGGAAAAATAAGTATCATGGGGCTAAAGGCTAAATGCGTGTCTGAAGTTGCCAAAAGTTAATAAAACTGAGTGCACAGCATCCCACAAGATACGTTTATGGAGTAACAGTGCAATTTAGTGGGATTGGTTGCACAGATGCCCCTTTATTCATTCATTTATCCAGCCATTTTCTGAACAGTTTAATCCTCATTAGGGTTGCAGGGAGGCTGGTGCCCATCTCAGTGGACTCTGGGCGAGGGCAGAGTACACCCTGGATAGCTCGCCAGGCCATTGCAGGGGAGAAACATGTTGACAGATATACAACCTGTTGAGAGTGGGGCTTGAACCGCCAACCTAGGGATCAGTGGTCCAGCACCTTAGCACCAGGCCACCACCACCCTGGTCTATCATACTGTGAGGCGGAAATGCTAACCATTACACCATCATGCCCGCTCATATCATGCTCACTTCATATACTTTTGCAATGCGAAGGACGCCTAGCGACGCCTCGTTGGCTTGACCTAGCTGACCCTGTATGTCATAACATATTATCAGCCAGTTCTGAGTTGCATAAACAAGACCAGAAATCACAGAAAACATTTGATTTGCACAAGCAACTGACAACAGGAAAGCTGAGTTGCCACAACATTAGCTATTTTGGATTTACAGTCACATCTCTTGCTACATTCTCATCCTCAGAGTCACTAGAGTGTGACGTCTCACGGTCCACAAGACTCCTTCCTCTCTGATTCAAGTAGTTGATAATTTCCTTAAATTTACTGGTTTAATGGCACCTAAAATGTCACTTGCTGAGCAGATCTGCATATTTTATTTGCACTGGGGAACACGTCAATGTGTTGACACCAGTTCCGGGGGAAAAATGCCTGTTAACCATGGCTTTACCCTCTGGTAGTAGTCCACGGAATAAAATCACCCAGGTATGTGTTTTTTATGGTCATTTATGTTAAAATAAGTGTTTTATACAGAAGTATAAAGTAAGATCAGAGCAAAGATTATATACTAGGACCTATTGACGCAACATAAAAAACATAAGGACAAAACATAGGGCAATAGTTCATAAGTACAAAATGAGTTGTGCAGTTATGGAGTATGAAGGGATGAACAGTGTTGAGTCGTCTATGTCAGTGTATTAGAAATTGGCCATCAGTAGGAAGAAAGCGAGTGGGGAAACAGTTCGGAACTGATTAAGTCCATATTCAGGATCTTTGTGCAGTGAGGAGCGCCGAGGTGTTGAGTAGCCTGACATGTGGATACACCAGAGTGCTTCAGGGTCATGCAAAACTGAAACCTGTGGTGTCCTCCACTGCTCTATAATTCAGGTATTGATAAATTCATGCGTCATTTTCTATATCGAGTCAACATTTGATTAGAGGTTTACACAAATATCAAATCATTACATAAAATAATTATTATTATTGACCACATATAAACACATAAATATGGAATTAAATTCTCATGGCATCTTGGTGAAACTAAAAGTTTCCCTCATGACACGGAAACATCCCTTATGTCAATAAATTAATTAATAAATAAATAAACTTCTAAGCTATTTTGTTCTCGCTACCTCCGGTTTCTTCTCCCTATATTCATTGGTGTTTACAGGTTTACCCTTCCTGATTTGTCTCTGCTCTTTGTGCCTTCTTGCACTATGACAGTCAATAGATCCGGTCAAATGAAGATACTCTCCAAGGGTTAGAAAAAGCGTATCAGGGTGAAAGCACAACTTACAAACATCACTCTCTTGGGGATAAGATCGGATTCTACCAAAGGGTTCTTGTAGAGCCACAGCTCCTCAGGCTGAATAACTCGTTCAAATGGTTCCAGGAACTCTGTGAATCTGAGGGAGAGAGAGAGAGAGAGAGAGAGAGATTACTCATCTACATATTAACATAATTCAGACTATTTCTGGTCCACCATTCTGGGGAGATCTATTTCCTGTAATTTTGTAAGTAAAAAAAAAAAACACAACCTAAAGCCCAGTCATAAAAATGAATTCACCATGAATGCATTAAATTAAATTTCTCTATAAATTTTACCTTACATATTACTGACTTTGCTTAGGAAAATTTCCCTTTAAACCAATTTTCCTAACACACTATTACAATGTGTATTTCTATTTATTTAAGATAATGTACATTATCCTAAAAAAAATACTATTCCACAATCACAAAAATATAGAGGTGGAAAAAGGGAAAACCTGGCAACAAAATATTGACCAATTATTGTATGAGGTGGAGTATTTCTTTATTCATTCATTCATTCATTCATTTACTAATGAATATTGTGGTTCGCACATCTGCCTCACAGCAAGAAGGCCTGGGTTTGAATCCAGGCCTGGGTGTTTCTGTGTGGAGTTTGCATGTTCTCCCTGTGCTTGTGTGGGTTTCCTCAGGGTACTCTGGTTTCCTCCCACAGTCCAAAAACATGCACAGTAGGTTAATTGGCTAAAATAATCTGTGGAGAGGGCTTCACTAAGTTGGATAACTTGTGCCCAATCCCTTTCTTCAATGAACAGAATATGTTTCAGTTTACTAAGCTGATTAATTCTAAGTAGGTTTAGGGGGTCCGGTGCATATCTCAGTCGATTTTGGGCAAAGGCGGGGTACACTCTGGACAGCTCACCAGGCCATTGCAGGACCAACAGACATACAATCTTTACATTTATACCTCGAGGCAATTTGAAACAGCTAATCAACCGATTGTGTATGTTTGTGGACTGTGAGAGGAAACCAGAGTGCCCGGAAGAAGCCCACACAATCATGGGGATGAACATGCTAACTCCACAAACCTTCTTGCTGTGAGGCGGGCACGCTAACCACTGCGCCACCGTGTCAAGGTGGAGTATGATATGGAAAATTATTCCATTGAGGTGTTTTTATTCACTGAGAACGAAGGCCCAGAGTTGGCTGGGATAGGCTCCAGCCTTCCCACAACCCTACCGGGATAAAGTGGGTCAGAACAGAATCAAGGCTCAAACCTGGGCCCTTTTTGCTTTGAGGCGAAAATTCTGATCATTACAACACTGGGCTGCAGTGTATTTAAATTAACCATTGATCCGTATTTAATACAATTTATTGCACTTTATTTTTTTATGTTCTCATTTTTTTAATCTATTTAAAATATCATCACCAAAGAACTTAACCCTATTTCAGGTCACATATAGAAGTAGCACCTTGAAACAGCTAATTAGCCTGATAAGCATATTTTTGGTCAGTTGGAGGAAACCAGATTACCCAGAGAAAACCATCACAGTCATGCACACTATACACAGGGGCGCCCTCGCCGAGCCTGGCGCTTGAATCCAGGACCTTCTTGCTGTGAGGCAGACGTGCTCACCACTCCTACGTTTGTGACAGCCACTTCAGTAGTGCACTTCTATAAATTAGGTTGGGTATGTAGTCTGTTTCAATACAGGTGACAAAAACAAACATATTTATAACATGCCAAAATATCTGTCAACAATGTCAGGCAATTACATCTCTCTCACATGTCTGTTTTCATATGATAAAATGGCAACTGGTAATCTAAAAAGCATGACCAATATTAATCTGGGTGCTAACATTTAAACCTGTTATGCCTAATAGCTGCATAATAGAAAAGTAATGAGATCACGTCTTCAATTTGTTCACGAAAAGAAAACAAGGGCTATTATCGTCCAGGCTTTGCCAAATTATAGTAAAACATGATTCACACTATTGTAGCACCCTTGGTTCTAGTAATAATAACAGGAAAGAAAATGCTTTCCAGCAATAATGCTAATTAATCCAAGAGTTTTAAAGCAGGGTTGCTGTTTGCTTTTTCACTGCCTTCGTTCCATCATTTCCGAGCGTTTTCATCGAGCGTAATCACCCATAATCTTGTGTGCATTATCGTCCATCAATCAGTGTAAACAATCCGCCAATGTTGGACTTTCTATATAGAAGAGATGAAAGCATAAACAAAAGGAAGGGGGACTTTTGCAGCTAATTTGGTCTCATCTGGTGTCGGGCTCAACGATTGTCTTTTATCAATGCTTTTCGGGGTCCCTGGGTCTTCTGACACTTATTCCTCTACGAACAGATGAGCATCCCTATGGCTCATAAACACCACACCGATCCCCGCAGATTCGTAAGTGGACTATTTGTTTTCATTCTGGCCATCTCTCAAACTGCTAGGTAGAAAGCTTGTTGGGAACGCCATTTATTCCATTGATATGGAAAGCTATACATTATGTGTCCCGAGCAATGTTAATGCAAACGGTTCGAGTGGCTTCTCAGACACATAACTCATGACTCAAAGTCATATCCTTAATAAATTAGCATAAAGTGGGTTGTACTGATTTGTGATTTTGAATCCGATCTTAAAATGAGCTGTGAAGGTTGTTGTGGTTATAATCTTCTCGGACGAGTGTTTTTACGGCAGGAAGTGGTATTCGTGCAACATTAATTAAAACCTGCTTGTTAGTGGAGACTGTGTGTAATCAATGTGTCATGCATACGACTGCCTTGTACCGCTCAATGACAAGCGCAACAACCCCAGAGATACAAATTTTATAAGATATACGCAATTCATTTTGGTGGCAGCCAACTTTTTTTTTTTCTTTAAAGCGCCCTAGTTTGGAACACGTCTCCATCAACTCTGCACTCAAAATGTCAGATAGAGATAAAAGTGAGTTATCCCTGTGCTGGTTTTCCAAAATACATCCAGTGAAGTGTAATGCTGCACAAAAATCAGAGTTTTAAGCAAACGCTGCAATGTTTTTCCGGACTTTCTAGAGGTTGTACTGATGCACTGGACTCTTTCACTCATTTGCTGACCACTTAGTCTTACTACGGATGCAGGTACGCTGGTGTCTCTCTCTCTCTCTCTCTCTCTCTCTCTCTCCCTCTCTCTCTCTCTCTCACTTGACACGCTAAACTGTTTGGCAAACCATCGTACACAACACACACGCAATTTCAAATATATAATACATACTAAAATAATTATTCACCCCAGGCTTTAGCAGAATAGGCCGTTGATATATAAAACTTTTATAATAACTTTCAGTTTGTATTTCATTTCTTTATGATATAGATATGACCTTTGGACCGAAAGAAAAAGATCACGGATACAAGCAGCTGAAATTAGTTTCCTTTGCTGGTTGGCGAGGCTCTCCCTTAGAGATAGGGTAAGAAGATCAGCCATCTAGGAGAAAGTAGAACCACTGCTGATCCGTATTGAGAAGAGCCAGTTGGCATGGCACGGGCATCTGGTTAGAATGAGTTCCAAACGCCTCGCTGGTGTGGTTTTTCGAGCATGCCAAACCTGGGAGAGACCTCGGGGTCAACCTAGAAAACGCTGGAGGGATTATGTCTCCCAGCTGTTCTGAGAACGCCTCGGTGTCCAACTGGAAGAGGCTGGGGAGAAGGATGTCTGGACCTCATTGCTTTAGGCTGCTTCCCACACGACCCAACCATGGATTAAGCGGAGGAAGATAATGATGATGATTTCATCTAAATGTTCCTTATGTGCAATATTGACAATGCTCTGGGTCCAAGAATTTCACTGCAAAGCAGAGATGAGCGCACCAGTCATTATGGTTGGAATATATATATATATATATATATATATATATATATATATATATATATATATATATATATATGTATGTATGTATATACAGACACTCACACACACACACATATATATATATATATATATATATATATATATATATATATATATACAGTCAGCCCCCTACTGACGAAATTAATCCATTCCAGAGCCTTTTTGGTAACGCGGAGGTTTCGTAAGTCAAGGCACATGTAAATTTACATGTAAATTCGTTCCATGTTCGTTCCAAGGCTCCCAAAACTACCCCATATGTTCAATGGTATAAATGCTTCTAATCACAATAAAACATTCAAAAATAATGTATAAGATGTATACAGACACGCGCACACACACAGATACGCACATCACAAAAAAATCTAAGCAGTTTTGATGGGAGGTTTTGGGTTGGTTGGTTTTTTCTCGATTTGTTTTTTTGTTTTTTTTGTTTTGTTTTTTTTTTGCATAATTGGCCTTGTTTTGCAACATTTTCCTTAATTTTTCCGCATTAATATTACTGCTGTGTTGGATGGTTTATTTATTTTTTTCTTTTATGGCAACACCTGTTTTTTTTTTTCATTTTTCACAGCTGCCCTCCTCCATAAACTTGAGTAAGTACACACGGCTAGCCATGACTAGCAGTGGCATAGCTGGGATTTAAACTTTTACTCTCTTGCCATTCAAAAGTCCATCTTTTGGCTCTGGTCTAATATTTCTTTCTTGCATGAGCACATTTCTAAAATCAATACTGCATCCATATTATGAACGGCATTTCTGTGCTTATCCATCTTTGAAGTACAGATTAAAGGGAACAATAGCTGCACAAGCCTCCATCAGAAACACTGCCTGCGCTGAAGCTGCAGAGCGAAAAGTCTAGATACAGTCCACTCGCTGTTCCTGCAGCCATCACGAACAATTCTGGCAAAGAGAGAAAGCAGCTGTAATAGACACATGTACTGTAATTCGTTGTACAGATCCTTTGTTTTTACGAGTACGTGGCCACAATATGTATCTTTTTTTTTTGAAGCATACACTGAAGTTGTACAAAGTTGTATACAAGTTGTACACAAAAATCAATATGTCAATAGTCTAGGAGAGCAGAGAAGAAGGCTGGATGTGCTTGGCAAAAGGCCAAGGTTTATTCAAGAAAGAAAACTCAAGAAAAGAACAATAATACTTCATTTAAAGACAAAAATGCCCAATTAACAAAACCTACACAGCCAACAAACGAACAGCATGAAGACGATAAGGGTGGATTCAATCATAAAAGAAGACCAGGCTAAAATGATCAATGGAAATGCATTAATAGGAAGACAAACAGGTAACGGAGTGACTGTTCTGAGCAGATCACCGTTACAGTGTTTATGCCTTGCACAACAGACGAGTATTACATTGGCGCTACACAGCAGAGCATCATAGTCATGGAATATGGCTTGGACGCTTGTCCCATGTCCATCCCATATCCACATGTGCTCGCCACAGGACACCCAATACAACTGCCCTGTCATTGAGTTGCTACTGATTGCCTATTATGTATTGCTGACTTATCGATAAAAAATATCATCATCATCTTCTTCCGCTTATTATGGGGTCGGGTTGCGAGGGCAGCAACCTAAGCAATGAGGTTCAGAAGTCCCTCTCCCCAGCCACTTCCTCCAGCGCTTCCAGGGGGACACCAAGGCGTTCCCAGACAAGCCAAGAGACATAGTCCCTCCAGTGTGTTCTAGGTCAACCCCGGGGTCTGTTCCCTTTTGGACATGCCAGAAACATCACACCAGGAAGGCCTTCTGGAGGCATTTGAAAATCATTGCCCTAGGTGTGAGTGTGAATGTGAGCATGAACAGTTGTGCAAATGTTGGACCTGTGATGGCAACGTGAACTATCCTAGGTGTACCCCGCCCTCAACCAGAGTTGGCTGAAATAGGGTCCAGCCTCCCCGCATCCCTAATTAAGATTAAGCGGTTCAGAAAATGAATGAATGAATAATACTGAAAACCCACAAAAAAGAGGCTTACAGACCACAGTTCAGATTTGCACAGAATTAAAAAACTCAGGTAGCCGGACAAACTTGAAGGTAAATGGATGCTCCGCAAATGCCACAATCAGAACCTTGACTTAAAGTGAACTCATGAAACAGATCATTAAAAAATGCCTGGATATTGGTTTTAGGGGACATCAAGAAATTTAATGATTGAGGTAAAATCTGTTAAAATTTTTAAAGGACATCTTTTAAGAACAGCAGAATGCAGTAGAATGTTGTTAATACACCTTATCTTAAATGTGTTTCTGCTTAATGTGCGCCTGCAACTTGGCACCCAACTTTATACCATGGGGATAACCAAAAAGCAATTTTCTGTATGTTTTCACCATAATTAATCAATATTTTGCCTAAAAATTACCATTTTAGATGAATATGATGCCATTCTGGTTTGATCCATGGCAGTGTTCACAACCGCCCATAAGTGCATTGACACACCCACATATGAACTCTAACACCTGTATAAACTAGAATGTGGTCTCACTTAACACGTGAAGTGATGTACTGGACCCCGTTATGCACGTATTAACAAGATTCTGCTGTATAAACAGCACTACTACAAAATGACGCCATTTTGTATTCATAGCAGATTCTATCAGTAAGTGAAGATCTTTTGCCATATATATGTGTTCAAGGAGACTACAGCATGTTAAAAGTTAATCTCATTTAAATCTCTAAAATAATTTCTTTCAATGTGCAAGTATTAGGGTCAATAGCTTCCACTTAAGTATTTTATAGGAAGTTACTTGAAAATTGAGCCTCTGAATGATGAAGTCATCAAGGCCCAAGTTCACATGTACAAATATAGGATATTTAAACAGTCATGACATTTACTGATATATTTATGTTGAATATGTCAAAAGGTTTATATTAAAATCATAGCCAGTGCAGTGGGGAAACTATATACATACCAGGATTAATATACTTAAACACAAACAACTGAAATATTGAAATAAATTATGTGTAACCCACTAAGGTGTGGCAGGACCATATGGTCCTCTTTCAAAAATGCTAACTACTAGATGCATTGTATTTAGTGCTGCTCAAGTGTTCTATACTTGTGGCATTACCTGATGCAACACAGCTTGGTCCCACGTGCCTCAGTCAGCTGTGAGATGACCTTGAGTGCGCAGGATTGTGTTACGTATTATTATTAGTAATACTATTATAATTTTGTTGAAAGAAATGTGTTCGGGGTGTTTCCTTAGGCTTTTTTGATTAGAAAAAACTAGTGCTCATTTTTTAACTGCAAAAAATAATTTGGGGATTTAAAGGTTAAAGTCACATTCCTCCATGTTGACTTGGGCCATGATGACATCATTCTAAGATGAAAGTTTCAAATAACCTTTTAAAAATTTAATTAAAATAGCAAATTTCAGTCTGAGATTTTACACACAGACAGATTTTATTACAGAATTTTAATGGACAGGTGCTGTATTCTCCTTTAAGAATACATAATCCATATATCAGGGGCTATGAAGTGTTTATTGCACCTTATACAGTATAAGCTGAATTTTCTAACAATTGAACAAACCAACCAAGAAAATACAAACCAATACATCACAATGTGATATATAGTGGTACCTCACCTTACGAAAGACCCAACAAACGAAAAATGCAAGTTACAAAAAATTTACCTAAAATTTCTGTCTCTGGATATGAAAAAAATTCACATTTTCCCATTGGCTGGGAGGGGCTTCATCTCCATAATATCCATGATGCTTTTCGTGTGCCTTTGACCCATTATTCGTCACGGAGTTCTAACACGCGTAAAGGACAGAGTTACTGTTGTTTCATCAGTTTTTCAAGTGTGCTCATTGCAACTTTATTTTTCGTCATTCATCATGGGGCCCCAAGAAAGTGATTCATGGTGCAAGTGAAAAGAAGAAGCAAGTTCGTGGCATGTGGTTGAGTGATATCGCAAACGAATATGGCCGAAACCCGTCTACCATCGGTACGATATTGAAGCAGAAGGAGGCCTTAAAAGGTATACTTTTATAATTTTAAAGGGTTTAGGGTGTAGTATTGGGGGCCTTGGAATGAATCAGGTCTTTTACATGTAAAATGCCACTCAGCTTACGAAAAAATCAGGTTACGAAACCACTTCTGGAACGGATTAATTTCATAAGGTGAGGTACCACTGTATACATATATATATATATATATATATATATATATATATATATATATATATATATATATATATATATACACATACATATATTATGGTGAAATCTATATCTGAAAAAAGAAATGGGATTTCACTTGTAATAAATAGGAGCAATAATAGCAACACATCTGACCGAGTCATCAACCTATTTGTTTACACTATAGGAGTCATGTCAAAATCAGTCTCTTGTATGCAAAGCATCTGGTATGAAGTAATCTTCAGTAATAATCATAATAATTACTGTAATATGTTGAGAGTCATCAAAGAAAATAAAATCCCAAATTAATAAAAGCTTCCATACATTGTAATTATCTTTGCACATCAAGATGCACTGTTGTTATTACAAGCACCTTCATAAAGAACAAAAAAACAAGTTCTAAATCTGCACACGGGGGGCAACATTAAGCTGTGAAAAGCCGGACATGATTCACGTGTATGCAGCTGTAAATACGAAGGTAATTTGCATATGAATGAACTACGGGTTATACCATTTGTACTTATAAAATGGTGCATGCTTGTCTGATGTATGTGAATATAAACTTGTATTATATGCAGTATATAGATAGTTATTATGTCTCAGAAGATCCCAAACTGAATTATCAGATTTTTTTTTTTTTTTACATAATCAACACCGATAAAAATATTGTTTAATTAATGTATCAATAAAACATTGATAAGTGAATATAAAATGTTGAAAAGTGATCAGATGTAATATTTCTTTCACTGTAGCCATAACCAGGATGAAAGTACAGTCAGCCCCTTACTTACAAAACTCCCTGGGTACGAAAATTCCGGGTTACGAA
Organism: Plotosus lineatus; assembly: GCA_024760905.1. Taxonomy (NCBI): domain Eukaryota; kingdom Metazoa; phylum Chordata; class Actinopteri; order Siluriformes; family Plotosidae; genus Plotosus; species Plotosus lineatus. The sequence continues at coordinate 12,696,497 of CM045736.1, read as the reverse complement.
AAACATTTTCCTAAGTTTTAATCCCCGGGATATGAAAACAACCTCCTCTTATGAAAAGCACCAAATCCGCCATTCAAAATTCAAATGCACCAATCAAAATTTCACACAATGTTCGAGTTGGTCTCTCATTGGCTGTCTCCCAACATCCCGTCCCGCTGGCCTCCCATTGGCTAGGAGGGATGATGCAGCTGAACACATACTTCCTGTTTTTCACACGCGTGAAGGAAAGTTGACTGTTGGCTTGTCTTGAGATTGATTATGCAGTGTTATATTTCGTTATCGCCGAAACCCCTCTACAATCGGGACGATATTGAACCAGAAGGAGACCTTAAAGCGGAACTACAGTGATGAAGGCGATTATTTCGGCACGATATTAAAACAGAGTGGTCCGTGGGAGAAGACCTACGATATCGCAAGGAAGCAAGTTAATATTGAATAAGCATATCTGACCTTTCAAACAGGTACTGTAATTCCACTTTAAATAAAACATCCCGTCCATTTAAACATTTAAATAATATTGTTCCGTCAGCTGCGCGTTTTGTGAGAGAGAGAGAGAGATGGAGAAGGAGGCTTAACTCTTTAGATTTTAGTTTAGTTTTTTAAATTGTTTAATTCAGTAAATGTTTAATAAATGTGACGCATATGATCTCTGATCCCTCAAGGAATCAAGTTAAAGTTGAGTTTGGACCTCCAATCTGTCAAGCAGGGAATGCGCTTTGAATTCCACGTCTTAAAATTCTTTGGCGTCCTGCTTGTGGGCGTGGCCCGCAGCACCATAATAAACATTTATTGTGTAAAATGTGTGTACTGTAGTGTGTGTGTGTGTGTGTGTGTGTGTGTGTGTGTGTGTGTGTGTGTGTGTGTGAGAGAGAGAGAGAGAGAGAGAGAGAAAGAGATAGAGAGAGAGCGAGAGACAAGGGTGTGTGTGTGTGTGTGTGTGTCTGTGTTAATAAAAAATGTTTAATAATGGTTTAATATGTTAATAAAATGTTTAAATGGTTTAATAAGTAATTTTCTTTTACTTTTAACACATATTTCATACAAAATTGATGTACTTTTATCATTTTTAAAGGGTTTATGGGGTAGTCTTGGGAGCCTTGGAACGAATCAGGCATTTAACATGTAAAATGTGCCCCCTACTTACAAAACTCCCGCATTATGAAAAGGGCTCTGGAATAGATTAATTTCGTAAGTAGGAGACCGACTGTACTTAAAATCAAAGAAATATTACATCTGATCACTTTTCAACATTTCCTCCCTGATGATAAGAACCATCAGTCATGAAGCTTCTTTGGAATTCCGATGAAATCCCACAGAGACGAGATAAAGCACAAGGTGAGGACAGAGCACAGGATACTGTGAGGAAATAAACAGACAGGAAGCTTCATGCAGCTCTGTGAAATACTCTCGGACGAGAATTTATCTCTCATCTGTTTTCCTGAAAGTTTGCCATTTTCACACGAGCTGATCTACTGCCAGGCAACTAGTGCCTCAGATGTCTAAGTAACAGCTCGGTTGGGAGTGCACACCACACAAACACACAAACAGGCTGGAAATAGCATCAATCCTGCTAGGTGTCAACACACGCTGGACCTGGCACTCTTTATCAGACATATGGAAAAGTGTCCTGCCCTGAAACAAACATTTCTCCTGGAGAGGCAGACACAATAATGTACAAGCAAAACAGCTCTCAGAGGCTCAGCAGTGGCACAAAGCTGACCCGTATCCACCTGAAAAGCATATGTACGTTACATAATTATATACAGCCTTGTGGGTAAAAATACACTACTCACAACATTTCCACCAAATTCCACATAAAAATGTATTTACTTGGGACAGTTACTCACAGAAAATAATGTGATCAAAAAAAACAAGAAACCCTATACAGGGATCCCTCGCGACTTCGCGCTTCAATTCATGCGGCTTCAGTGCATCGTTTTTTTTTTTTTTTTTAATATTCAACGAAATAAAAAATAAGAAAATTAAGGAAGAATAGGGGAAAAGGTTATTATAAAGCCAAATAGGCAAAAAAACAAAACAAAAAAACAAAACAAATGAACACAAAACAAAAAACAACCCAAAACCTCGCATCAAAACTACTTACATTTTTGTGAGGTGCGCATATGCGTGAGTGTGTCTGTATGTGTGTGTATTTATATTTTATTTATATTGTATGCATTATTCTTGAATGTTTATTGCTATTATAAGCATTTATAGCATTGAATATATATTTATTGATATTATATACATATATACATGTCCGTATACGTCAGTCAGGGGGGGGGTCGATCCTACTTCATGGATTTCAGTTATCGCGGGGGGATCTCGGTCTCAATTAACAGCGGAAAGTGAGGGATCTCTGTATTCACACCTTGATTTCTGCATAAAATATTTTTTTAAATAAGTACAGTTTTGAACCTCTGATGAGTTCAGAAATCATTATTTAGTGGACTTGCCCTGACAGTTTATTTGCAGCTTTCATGTATCTCTTTAATGTTGCTCTTGTGTGACTTTATGTCACTCCTGGTGCAAAAATTCAATCAGCTCAGCTTTGTTTGATGGCTTGTGATCATCCATTATCCTCCTGATCACGTTCTAATTACTCTCCACTGGCCAAGATGATGACTAACTCTTGCGAATGTCGCTCATAAAATGTAGGGTGGCCTCATGTGACCTATAAAAAAATATGCAAATGACAGCTTGGGTAATGTGCCCTGCAAGCACAGTTCGAAACAGGCTCCTCTGGGTGAGGTTGAAGTCATGCAAAGCTAGAAAATTCATCAGTGAAAAGCATAGAGCCAGCCTAATAAAGGCTAGAAGGATTTTCAGATCATCCCACCACTTGGGTGTTTAATGAATATAATAAAAAATTTGACAGAAACCAGACGAAGCCAACAGTCTGCACCCATTACGAGATTTTATGAACGATCGGTGATGATCTACAGGTGCTTTAGGAAGGCTGGTATGAGGCGGATGGTTATTTATCAAAATGGCATGAATCAAGTCATGTCTAGGTTAACCTTTACGAAAACTTGCTTCCTTCTGTTCTGACAATGCTCCCTACCTTTGAGGAATCCACACATCAAGGACCAAACCAAGGTCAAGAATCCATTGGAAAACTTTGAAACTGGCAATCTTCAGTGACAAATTTTACTTGCATTATAATTCACCAACAGCTGCGACTCAGAAGTCCTTATGCATCATGGAGCCATTCTTCCAAAGTCACCGCTTACTGACATTAAAAAGATCCCCGAGACTCTCCTATATGTCACAATACCAGTTCCCTGAGTGTTGCCTACAATTTCATTACAGGATTTAATGTGTTGTTTTTTTTTTCTTTTTAAGAGACCAAAGTGTGTATCACTCCAATGGCCTTTCAGTAATCAATGTGTGTTAATACGAGTCCCCAGGCAAAGCAGGTGTGTGATGACTAGATATGAATAAATGAGTAGCAGTTACACACCTCTCTCAGGTGGTTCTAGTGAGGCCAGAACCTCACCAAAATAATAGGGACTCGGGCAGTAAAGGGAAGCAAGAAAAGCCCGAGCGGAATATTTAAGTAGTTTCCCTAAAGCACGAGTCAAGAAATTCACAACAACAACAACAACAATAAAAATAACAATGCGATACAAAGCTGCCTGTCTGACAGGACAAAACAGGCTTATTATTTGTTAGCTTTTTATGCATTTCATAACTATGTGTGTCTTTTATGAATGTTTATAGATTATATATATAGAAAAACATTGTAAATGTAACTAAAAAAGCTAACTAGCCTTTTATTTATGCTTAAGCAAGACTGAGACCATGTAAAGAAATAACATTTAGAATGAAAGTACGTAATTTTTATTTTGAGAAATTAGACGCGGCACATGGTGGAATAGTGGTTGGCAAGTCCGCCCCACAGCAAGAACGTCCTGGGCTCATTTCTGTGTGGAGTTTGCACTTTGCTTGCATGGATTTCCTACTGGTACTTTGGTTTCCTCTCATGGTCCAAAAACATGCACAATAGGCTACTTTTTTTCCGACCATAAGGTGAACTTAAAATCCTTTAATCTTCAAAAAAATAATAATAATAATTGGACAGTGCGCCTTATAGTCCGGTGCGCCTTCTGCGTGGATGAGGCCACGCGCCTCTATCTCACTGACAGCATCAAAACCCAAGTGAAGCAAACTAATTCATCATTCTGATAGATTAACCAAAGAACTCCAACCACTAGATATTGGTGTAAACAGTTCACAAGTTAGAGGGATCCCGGCTTTATGTCCAAATACCAAATACCAAATACCGGCATTACTGCTATTGTAGTCAGGTGACTTGCTGAGGAATACGTGTGTGGTTTTTCCACTTAATCTCCATCTCTACCCTCATGACGCTCAGCTGGCGTAATGAGCGTCTCACGTTCATCACCAGGATAAAGCACTGCTGCAGGTGTCCTCCTGAGAACTGGAATTTAAAGTTACACCGATACAGCTCCTTAAGAGTAATGACCTCCGTTCTTTAATGAATGTAATACAATATAATATTTAAAAATAATAGAGGGATCGGGGCTTTGTCCAACACGCGCAACTGTTAAACTCAGACACTGAAGATGAAGAATTTGTGGAACAGGAATGAACTGAAAAAGTGAGTTTATTGTTTTATATTGTTACAGCTGAACAATGTTGAGAGCTATTATGAACTGTATTGTTTTATATTTTATGTGTTACAGCTGAGCAATGTTGAGAGTTATTGTGGGAGTTGAATAAAGTTTGACTTATCTGACTTTTGTTTTGCTTAATGTGCCCTATAATCCGGTGCGCCTTACTCTGGGAGGCGGGCGTTCATTGGTGTTGTGCCTTATAGTCCGGTGCGTCTTATGGTCTGGAAGGCCCCGTGGTTGGCTGTTCCAAAATTACTCCTGGGAGTGAGTGTGAATGTTTGTGTGAGTGTTGGTGCTGCAATGGCCTGGAGTGCTGTACCCCGTCTTCGCTGAGAGATGGCTCTGAGCTTCCCTGAAACCATGAATAGGATTTGATGGCTTAGATAATGAATGAATGCATAGGCAGGGGGCAATGGTGGACTGGTGCTGAATCACTGATCTCGAAGTCGTTCAAGCCCGACTATCGACGGGTTATCACTGCTGCCTCCCCCCCCCCCAGTGCAGCTAACTGGGTTATCAAAGGCTGGCCGTGTCAGTGGTGTGAGGCTGTAAACAAGCCTTTACTGACTTTCGTTAGGAGTTGTTGCATAGCCGTCAACATCTTTCTGCCCTGCAATGGCCTGGCGCGCTGTCCAGAGTGTGCTCCACATTCACCCAGAGTCGGCTGACATGGGCACATATTTTACCCACATTTTTTTCCCAGAGAAGCTGGCCTTCAGGTTTAAGTATTGCTTAATTCCGATGTCTGGAGGGTTTGCTCTTATGTCTAGACTAATTTCACGAAAAGTGATAAAATACAAAATTAAAGTGGTAATGATAGTTCAAAGATATTTTTTTAAGATTGACAGGTGAAATTCTCTGGAAAACCTAATACCTGACAGGTCTGTTTACAACAAATCGTTACATATCACAGGACATTTACAGTTCTACTAAAGATCTGTTCAAAATTTGATCAACTGTATATATTTGCCCTTACACTCCCTCCAAGAGCAAAAACTGTTTTCATACTTTTATCCTTTTATGTATCGAAATATAAAGAGTTCCTCAACGTTTTGTTCGTTTTATGGTTATCATTTCCAAGCAGTGTGGAGTAAAAACTTCTAGATATAAATGGTGGTTATGGGATAAGAAATAAAGTAAGACTCTGAAGGACATGTAAATTTAAGAATGCTTTTAGTGCAATACTATCACTGATGCTGTTGATGATTATTTAAATAAAATGATTGCAACATGATGCACAAATTCAATAAACAAGCTAACATATAACAACATAATTACAACTCGCAGTCAAAAATTAATCAAGCATCCCCAAGGATATTAAAGAGTAGGGCTGCAACAATCAATTGTTTTAATAACTAATGAATCTGATTAATTTATTTGGGGGTTTTTATACATACATAATAAATTATATAAAGTTTTTTTAATTGTAGCTTTTAAGTCAGCACTAATGTAGTTTCTTCACATGGCTTAATTAATTAATAGTTTAGTAATTACAATCCAATAGTACAGACACTCAGATAATTTGTTCCAGCATGAGAATAGTCTCAAATGTTCACGTTAACAGAATGAGGTTTGCACTAAAGCGTGGTGATGGTACAATGCACATCATTTACACCTTAGGACTTTTTCAATCACTTCACACACTTAATAGTTTTTGCAACTTGGTCTGTTCGGTCAGGCTTTAATTTCTTCACCTTTCTAACAGACACATTCAGAATTAAAAAAAAAAAAAAAAACCTGAACCAGTTTTGCTTACAAAAACTTTTAATACTGGTTTAATTTTAATTGATGTGTATGTGAGTGCATGAGGCAAATCCTTTTCAATTTGTCACAAAAACGTTTTGCAGTTGAGTGTTAGTTTTCATGACCTTATACACAGGAATCAATTTAATTTATTTATTTGGTGATGAGCAGATGACAACTCTGATATAACCCAGAAACACAACTAATATTTATGCTAATGTAAACAGTTAATTGTAATCATGATCCTTTCATTTATTTTCTGTAACCACTTAATCCTAATTAGGGTCGACGGGAGGCTGGTGCCCATCCCAGCCAATTCGGGGCAAGGGCAGAGTACACCCTGACAGCTCGCCAGGCCATCGCACTCTGACGGCTATGCAGCTACTCTTGTCGAGGTCAGCAATGGTTCTTTTACATGAACCTCTCACCATAGACAATCAGAGACATGGCCGGCCTTTGATAACCCAGTTAGCTGCACTGGGGGGACAGTGACAACCCGTTGAGAGTGGGGCTTGAACCCCCAACCTTAGGATCAGTGATTTAGCACCTTTACCACCAGGCCACCACTGCCCTTGTAATCATGATTTATTACAAAAACAAAAATGGCATCCAGAAAAGGCCTAGTCTTTGAAGAGTAATGATGGACCGAGGTTGTCCAGTTTGTCAACAAATGCATGAAAAAGGATTAAAATGTTCAAAATAATATTCCTAACAAAGAATAAGAGGAGATTTTGATATTTCACTGTCTACATGGCATAAAATCATCAAACTATTTAAGGAATATGAAGTAATGTAAAGGGCAAGGGCACAAGCCTAAGCTGTAGATGTGAACCGTGGTCTCCGATCGCTTGGATATAACTACTCTGATATAACTACATGGGCTCAGGGTAACCATGTCAAGCTGTGTCAAGCACTATGAAATAGAGATACATTTACACATACTCTACTAGGAAAAACTTTACTTTGGAAAAAGAAAGCTGATGTTTTCTGTGTCCAGAAGCGCCGGGGGCTTCTCTTGGCTCTGTGTACTTTATCTGGAATCAAATGTTATACAGTAGAAATGTCTATTGTGTGTGATCAGATGATTCAGCATTCCAGGTTCTTTTAGGAAGATCCGGCCGTCATGGGCACCTGAGTATAAACGAAAAGGACTTTAAAGTTTACAAGTGGCAAATGCTTTAGCTTCCTGGGTTTTTTAATGATGCAAGAATTAAAATTGATTCATTTTTGAAAAACAGCAACAATGAAATTCACAAAGTACAACATGAAAAATTTGCTGTTGTATTTGTGCTGAGTGCAATAAAAATTATTGCTTTTAGTTTTTGTTCTCTCTTTTAAGCCCAATCGGGATACGTTTAGTTTCCCTGCATGACATCTGTAATAGTTTTTATTGATTCAGTGGTCAAAGCTGTGTCTAAATAACAATTAAAATGTGACCTAACTACTCGTTCCTTTATTTCTAGAACACTATGCCTTGCACAATAGTGTTGCTTATGTAAATATTCAGTGGCTTTATAGCCACAGCTGACATTCTAATAGTATCTTCAATTAGCCTGCGAGATCACATTGATCTGATTGACGTTATTTTCTTTCTCCTACTAATGGGTTCCAGATGCAGGCACTGGATACCCATACAGAGTAAGTTGACAAAAGACACCGCAATTTGGGAATTACACACACACACACACACACACACACACACACACACACACACACTCACACTCAAAATGACTAAAAGTTATCGGGAACTTTTTGCGGTCTGAATCGATGAGATTAAACTACCACAAAGTCGCTCATAGGACATTTTCCCTTCACTTACAGCATTTGGCCAACACTCTTAACCAGAATGACTTACCTCTATTCATTTCAAACAACTGAGGATTAGAGCCAAGAGCTCAGCAGTGGCGGCATGGTGGTACTAGGGATTGAACCCCAACCTTTGGATCCCTAACCCAAAGCCTTTACCACAGAACCACCCCTGCTGACATCGCCACCTAGACAAACATTAAATCTCTAAGAATAATCCACAAGAGATGGAATTACACCACAGTACACATATACTGTAATACTTTGTCTTACTCATATAAGATGGGCAGCTTACTTAAACCGGTTGGGCATCCGATACAGTTTAGTTGGGTTTAGGTTGGAGTTTGGGTTAGGGTTGGATCTGACATATCAATAGACTTTAACTGTCAGGCCAGTGGGCTGTATCCATTCACCCCCACACTACTGTTTTGTTGAATATTTGTATTCGCATTATGCTCAAATAATTATTGATATGCAGTCCTTTCTATTAACATTCTGATGATTGGATAGCAAGTTGCAAATCCTCATTGGAATTCATTTGCTTCCATTTATAATTTGAATTGCTTTTTTATTGTAGACAAAGGCGTGATCTGCCCAATGCTCTTTCAGTAATCAATAGAAATTTATGTGACTAAACTACAAGTGTCCTGGCAAGCATCTAAGAAATTAGTAAATGTGTATAAACGAACAGCAAGATGCAGACGCCCCTGTTATGGATTTGAATTCTTGGACAGAAAAAAAATATATATTACAAGAAGCTCTAAAAGTGAGGACAAGCTCACAGGTTCAAGATCACAGGTGTCAAAATCATGGCCCACGGGGCACACGTGGCCCATTTTATGTGGCTCACGAGAGGAAGCTTTCAAGGAGTAGGATTATCGTACATTCTTTGCAGTAACCATTACCTTGAAACATGATTCATCATCTATCCACTAGATGGCAGCCACCTATTTCAAAGAAACAGCCAGTCATCCATGACTCGTAAAAGATTTCACGCTAGTAAATCACTGTGAAGTGTTATCAAAAAAGGAAAGTGAATGAAAGAGGGAAAATCCCCTGAAGTAATAATTTTGCCATGCAGATTTCATGATCGGCCTTTTATAATAGATTTTCAGTAAATATTTGCCCTTCAGTATCCTGGGAATGGAGTGTTTTAGAGGAGACGCCCCCACCCCTGCCACCCCTCACCCCATTCCAAACTTATACACACTTTCACTTGGTAGTTTCAATAAAAATTCAGTTCACATACTCAGAATACCTTTAAATAAGCCAGGATGGAAAACTCAGGATGACTGATTCAGGGCACTTGTAATGTTCATGTGCAATCAGAAGATAATACATTATAGGAAAGGATGTCACACCCTTCCGAGTAACAAGCAAACTGTATAACCCATTTTTGTACATGATAAATTTATAAAATAGAGAATGTGGATGGTTGTGCGAGTGTTGGTCCTGCGATGACCTGGCGAGCCGTCCAGGTTGCACCTTACCCTCGGCCAGAGTCAACTTAGATGGGTGCCAACCTCCCCGTGAGCCTAATGAGGACTCATGAGACTACGTCAAGCTCTTATGCCAGTTATCTTCCAAGATAATCCGCCATCAGAAGGCGACACCCCTCACAAGCAGGCATCAGTCACTATTTCAGTGTCCACAGTGAAGGAATGAATGAGATGAGATCAAGAGATGAAAATGTTGAGGTTCTCTTTGGGAGTAACGAGGATGGATAGGATTAGGAATGAGCACATCAGAGGGACAGCATATGTAAGACGTTTTGAAGACAAAGTCAGAGAGGTTAGATTGAGATGGTTTGGACATGTACAGATGAGGGATAGTGAGTATATTGGTAGTAGGATGCTGAGGCTGGAACTACCAGGCAGAAGGCCTAGAGGAAGACCAAATAGACGATTCATGGATGTGGTGAAGGAGGACATGAAGGTCGTTGGTGTAAGAGAAGAAGATGCAAAGGATAGGGTGAGATGGAGGCAGATGATTCGCTGTGGCGACCCCTGAAGGGAAAAGCCGAAAGGAAAAGAAGAAGAAGACAGTGAAGGAATGAATGGATATATTACAATATATTTTAATTTACAAGTGGGTGCAAAATCAAATCAAATCACAATTTGTTATGAATACGAACATTCTTCTAAATTAATAATGAGACTTTTGCTACTGCGAACGAATGCAAACCCATTTCACTGCACAACACTCTAGAACATAACCTCCCATTCTGGATATGAATGGACCCACTCATTTATCCACCACAATGTCCATTGCTCATGTTTCCAGCTTCCAACATGTCAAGGTCTAGAACTGACTGTTTACTTTCTGCCTAATGCATCCAATTGCTTGGCAGGTGTCACTGTAACAAGATAACTAGTGTTATTCTATCCTATCACTTCACCCGTCAGTGGTTATAATACTCTTACGGGTCATCCAGGAGCAGAATTCGACATTGGCATGCACGTCTTAAACATGAACAGCTCCCGTGTGATACACACTTTCCCCATCAGTACTGTCAGTTCTGTTTATTTCGATATTCCCAAAGACTGTCAAGTTATGCACTTCACCGATGACATGCCCTTCTTAAACCTGGCACATCCGAGGCTCTTCAGGGAGCAAGGAATCCTTGCCTTTTCTAACACGCGTGTTCTTTAGGTTCTAGAGAAGACAAAAATTGAGAAAAGGAAGATTTTGCTGTCATTGCTGACTGAGACATACGCACTTACCAAGTCATAGTCACTGTTGCCACTCTCATTATTCACACAGCAAATGTCACAGGTGACAACACAGAAGCACACATGACTTATTTCATGGGAGAGATGAGTACAGATGAAATTTATCCTGCTTGTCCAGACAAAATTTATCTCGGGTCTTAAAAGCCCACACAGGTTGGGTTCTTAAAGCAAGCAAATTACAGTCAAAGAGGCCGGACTTGGAAAATAAACAAAAGGGTATTCCCTGTCTTTCTGATTTGAATATTTTGAACCACTTGCTCTTCAGAAGCAATGAAAGAAAGGTAGAAATGTCAGTGCTGCCAGCAATTCTATATCAGCTATCACTTAATTTCACAATGAATCTCGACTGTAGGCACTACAGTTGCTGTCGCAAGGTGATTAGCATGTCCATCACAGCATGAAGGGCCTGGTAAGGTAAGGTAAAGTCCGTTGGGCTTTTTACACCCGAGCCATAGCGGCTCATCGGACCAGCGCTTATCCCCGGTTTCCATAGCGTGAAGCGACTAGGAGTACAACTCCTCCTGGATGGGACGCTAGTTCATCGCAGGTTACCTTCCCAGTATATTTTTACTGGTACCCATTTATACTGCTGGGTCAAAAGAGGCACACTTGTGGTTGAGACCTTGCCCAGGGGTCTTAGCACAGTAACGGTCTAACTGGGATTTGAACACACAACCTCCTGATCATGAGCACAGCACCCTAACCATTACGCCACCCGCCCCGGGTTTGGACTTTATTTCCTCTGTGGATGCATGGGTTTCCTCCAGGAACTCTGGTTTCCACCCACAAGTCCAAAGACATGCACATTGGGATAATTGGCTTTTACAAGTTGCCCCTGGGTGTGACTGTGAATGGTTGTGTTTGTATGTTGGCCCCTTGATTGATTGGCATGCTGTTCAAGGTGCAGCCTGCTCTCTCCCAGGGTCGGCTGACATAGTCACCAGCCACCCCAGAACCCTAGTAGGATTAAGTGGTTCGGCAAATGCGTGTTTTTACATGTCTTGCTTTCGTTCTGCCTTTCTTTCTGTCCTCTTCTTCCCTTTTTCAGGGGTCGCCACAGCAAATCATCTGATTCGCAGATTTGATTTGGCAAAGGTTTTTACGTCAGATGCCCTTCCTGACACAACCCTTTAGCAAGGGACAGAAAAACGTTGACGGCTTTGCAGCTACTCTTTACGAAAGTCAGCAATGGTTCTTTTACATGAACCTCTCACCATAGATAGTGAGAGACATGACCCGCCTTTGTTAACCCAGTTACCTGTACTGGGGGGGGGGGGATAGTGACAACCTTGTGGAGAGTGGGACTCGAACCCCCAACCTTAGGATCAGCGATACAGCAACTTTTACCACCAGACCACCACTGCCACATCTGTCTGTCTGTCTGTCTATCTATCTGTAAATGTATTTCTTTGTTTATTCCTGTCACAATGTGTTCGAACAAATTCTAAACGAAATCTAAACTACGTACTAATAACCGAAAGCGGTGTTTTCCTGACTTTTTTTTTTGCGAAGTGCTAAGGGATCCGACTCCCAGTGAACACCTGAAGTCTCAATGGCTGCCTGTTAACTCTTAAATAAATTTTCATCACAAATTATGGGACTCGTCAGCGCATGGAAAGTTTCTGATATTTCAGCTACAGTTTGCCAGCCAAGACAGGTTAGGGTCCAGGCTCGGGTTATCAGAAGATGACTTATCAACCGTCATGTTCTGCTCACTAATTAGCCATAGAGGCATCACGCCAAGAAATCTGTGATTTCATTCATTAATTAATTGAATATTAAATGAATAAGTAGGGGCCGGCCATGTCTCTCACTGTCTATGGTGAGAGGTTCATGTAAAAGAACCATTGCTGAATTTCGTCAAGAGTAGCTGCATAGCCGTCAGCGTGTTTCTGCCCTGCGATGGCCCGGTGAGCTGTCCAGGGTGTACTCTGCCCTCGCCCAGAGTCAGCTGAGATAGGCATCAACCTCCCTACAACCATAATTAGGATTAAGTGGTTCAGAAAATGAATGAATGAGCGTTATGTATCGTTGATTTTGCATGACGAAGGTTGTCAAGGACACTAAAACCCCTCTATGCATAAAATAATAATAAACACAACTCACCTAATTGGGAGTTTCATCTTTAAGCATTACTTAAATCTATATATTACTTTTATTATCTTCAATATTTTTGTGGGATGATGAGATTGGTCATGTGTGTCTTTCTGTGTAGCTATGGCCACAATAACTGACAAAAATAAAGGACAGATTTTCTCAAAATTTTCATGAAATGTGGGTCTTGGACCAACGAAGAACTGATTACATTTTGGGCATGATCTTGAACCGAATCTGGATTCAGGAGGGTTTGGAAGGTTTTTGTAATATTGTGAGAGCAAAATTAAACATTTTACAACATGAATTGTCTCCATCTACTGAGCTTTTCATGTACAGCATGAATTACAAGTTTACAACTTGCACTACCTTGGTGGAGGTCTGCACTCCAGTTTTAGTAGATGGTCAATTCTAGTTTTATGTTTTTATTAACTCAAAATCGTGTAATACTGTGTAATTTATCTATTTGTATCATTTGAATGGGCGCATTGAGACATGTATAGCAATCTGGAATTAGTAAATTATACATTGTGTACATGGTATTGTCCAGTCACATTTTGAAATGCAGATAGCAGAAGCTTAACAGCTGCTCCTCTGATCCTCCTTTCCACTTATAAGCATCAAAGTAGAGAAAGTTGTGGTTTGTTTTTAGAGGCCATGAAACAGTATCAGCAATAAAGGCTTTCAAAAACTTGTGTTTGCTTAAAGGAGTAGCTACACGGTTTACAAGTCATAATGTAATAAGAGATGTGATGAAATATTTCACTCTGGGATAAAGGAAGTAAAAGAATTAAAGGCAATATGCAAACTGCTAGCGGTGGTGGGGGGCTGGTGGTGGTGGTGGTGGTGATGGTGTGGGGTTGGGGGTGGGTGTAATACTGCAAGCTCGAAAATCTTATCTGACAAATGTACACTGTTCCTCACCTTACGAAATTAATCCGTTCCAGAAGTGGTTTCGTAACCTGATTTTTTCATAAGTTGAGCCGCATTTTACATGTAAAACGTGTGATTTGTTCCAAGGCCCCCAATACTACCCCCTAAACCAGTGGTTCCTAACCTGGGTTCGATCGAACCCAAGGGGTTCGGTGAGTCGGTCTCAGGGGTTCGGCGGAGCCTCTGCCACGGAGGTCAAGACACACCCGACTCATCATGTCAATTAGTGATGATACGCCCCGCTTGGCCATCACTGGCTACAGATGATCACATTACATTGCTTGGCCAATCAGTAGTCAATGTGTGAAGTTGTGAGATTTTTTTTTCGGAATATTTTAATCCATTCTAACTATGTCGAGCAAAAAAAGAAATTGGTCGGACGAACATGTACTACATGGATTCACATGCATCATGGAACGTGATGGGACTCAGCGTCCTATCTGTGTGATTTGCAATGCCAAGTTGAGCAACTCTAGTCTCGCACCTGCAAAACTAAAGGAACACTTCGTGAAACTGCATGGATATGGGAAGACAAGAACGCAACAGTACCTATGTCTTGAATTTGTAAAAAATCATATTTTTATTTTTCACTGATGAAGGGTTCGGTGAATGTGCATATGAAACTGGTGGGATTCGGTACCTCCAACAAGGTTAAGAACCACTGCCCTAAACCCTTTAAAAATGATAAAAGTATACCTTTTAAGACCTCCTTCTGCTTCAATATCGTACCGATGGTAGACGGGTTTCGGCCATATTCCTTTTCGATATCACTCAACCGCACGCCACGAGCCCGCTTCTTCTTTTCACTCGCACTGGGAATCACTTTCTTGAGGCCCATGATGAATGATGAAAAATAAAGTTGCAATGAGCACACTCGAAAAACTCACGAAACAACAGTAACTCTGTCCTTTACGCGTGTTAGAACTCCGTGACGAACAATGGGTCGAAGGCACACGAAAAGCATCATGGGTATTATGGAGATGCAGCTCCCGCCTAGCCAATGGGAGGGAGCTGCATCTCAGTGCCGAACAATGGATTGAAAGCACACACAAAAAGCATCATGGTATTATGGAGATGCAGCTCCCTCCTAGCCAATGGGAGGCCAGCAGGGCGGGGTGCTGGGAGATAGCCAATGGGAGAGCAACTCGCGCATCATTTGAATTTTTGAGATGGCGCATTTCGTAAGGTGAATTTTTTTCGTATCCAGAGACGGAAATTTTAGGTAAATGCGTTTCGTAACTTGGATTTTTCGTTTGTTGGCTTTTGTAAGGTGAAGTAAAGTGACAAAGCCTGGAAGACAGACTAAAGGCTCAGTTACTGTAATAAAAATATTATAAAATAATCCAGAGAGTACAGATATTTACTCTCTCGCGCTCGCTCTCTCTCTCTCTCTGCACATTTTGTGTGATCACAGAAGTTAAAGTAAAGGAGAGCGAGAGAAAGTCTGGATTACAATAACTACGATACCGTGGGCCAGACCCCGGCTTATGCTCGTTCCTGAGATGTGAGCTGGAGGCTTTCCAGCACTCACACAAAAGAACATTTTAATTCAGTTCCCTCTGACTGATGATGGATCACTGCAGTACTGGCTCCCTCCATGCTTTTTAGGATTTATCCCACTTGGCTAAGTGTTCTTCCAGACTTTGGCAACATTCTCTTATGCAAGTCATAAATACACATTGAGTGCAAACATGACCTAACTTTATCTTCCGACCCCGTTTTGATGCATTGCTTATTAATTTTAAAAATGCAAAAAAAATTCAAAGCAAGCAATAACTACTGAAGCGCACTTTCAAATGGTTCATTATATTTTAAGCGTACGGTCCCCACATCGATCTCAAGCAATTATGAACTTTTTTTTTAAAAGGCAAAATTTGCATAGTCAGTGGGGGGGTGATACTCTCATTGTTGTCAATCGAAATAATATTGGCCTATTATGACTCGCTACGTGTATGGAAGAGGGCGGATATTGCTTTCTTTGAAATGTCTGAGACTACACTGTAATGCCTCACGCAGTAAAGCAGTACGGGGGAGAACGATGAGCACGATTGGCTTCGCACATCTCAAAAAGAACATGTGCATGGAGCTTTGTTATGGAGCATTCACTGTACACACAGAGGAGTCGCGTTGAACCAGCAGATAACAGTGAAGACTTGCACCTGTGCTTCATTACCATAAAGGTTTTTCTGTGTCTTCTGTGTTCTTGCAGGTGGCTGGTAATCAGAGAGGGAGAGTGGGGGGGGGAGGGACAGAGAGGAGAGAGAGAGCCCGGGGGGTGGACGGGGTGCAGAAAGAGAGAGAGGAGGAAAGAGAGAGGAAGAGAGAGAGAGAAAGGAAGAGAGGCAGACAGAGGAAGCGAGACAGAGGAAGAGAGAGTGAGAGAGAGAGAGAGAGAAAGGAGGAAAGAGAGAGGAAGAGAGAGAGAAAGGAAGAGAGGCAGACAAAGGAAGCAAGACAGAGGGAGAGAGGGAGGGAAATGACAGAGAGGAGAGAGAGCACGAGAGAGGGAAGAAGAGAGAGAGAAAGGAAGAGAGGCAGACAGAGGAAGCAAGACCGAGGAAGGGAGAGAGAGAGAGAGAGAGAGAGAGAGAGAGAGAGAGAGAGAGAGCGACAGAGGGAGAGACAGACAGACAGAGAGAGGAAGCGAGAGAGAGAGAGAGAGAGAGAGAGAGAGAGAGAAAGGCAGACAGGAAGTGAGACAGAGGGCGAGAGAGAGACAGAGGGAGAGACAGACAGACAGAGAGAGGAAGCGAGAGCGAAAGTGTGAGAGAGAGAGGGAGAGGGGGGGAGAAAGGGAGACAGATGTAGTGAGACAGAGGGAGAGAGAGAGAGAGAGACAGAGAGGAGAAATGAGAGCAAAAGAGAGGAGAGAGAGAGAGAGAGAGAGAGAAAGGCAGACAGGAAGTGAGACAGAGGGCGAGAGAGAGAGACAGAGGGAGAGACAGACAGACAGAGAGAGGAAGCGAGAGCGAAAGTGTGAGAGAGAGAGAGAGAGGGAGAAGGGGGAGAAAGGGAGACAGATGTAGTGAGACAGAGGGAGAGAGAGAGAGACAGAGAGGAGAAATGAGAGCAAAAGAGAGGAGAGGGAGAGAGAGAGAGAGAGAGAGAGAGAGAGAGAGCGAGACAGAGGGAGAGACAGACAGACAGAGAGAGGAAGCGAGAGCGAAAGTGAGAGAGAGGGAGGGGGAGAAAGGGAGACAGAGGTAGTGAGACAGAGGGAGAGCGAGAGAGACAGAGAGGAGAAGTGAGAGCAAAAGACAGGAGAGAGAGCGAGCGAGAGAGAGAGAGAGAGAGAGAGAGAGAGAGAGAGAGAGAAAGGCAGACAGGAAGTGAGACAGAGGGCGAGAGAGAGAGAGAGAGACAGAGGGAGAGACAGACAGACAGAGAGAGGAAGCGAGAGCGAAAGTGTGTGAGAGAGAGGGAGAGGGGGAGAAAGGGAGACAGATGTAGTGAGACAGAGGGAGAGAGAGAGAGAGAGAGACAGAGAGGAGAAGTGAGAGCAAAAGAGAGGAGAGAGAGAGAGAGAGAGAGAGAGAGAGAGCTGCTACACCATGTGTGTCGTTTGAAAGTGAGACAAAAGAGAATAAATCTGGTGAAAATCTGAGAGAGAGAGAGAGAGAGAGAGAGAGAGAGAGAGAGAGAAAGGTGGAAAAGCAGCTGAATAATCAAAGTTAACCTTCGAGCTTCCTGTGTGCTATCGCGACCCTGTTAAATGTCACAGACGCCGTCGGGTCATCATTCAGTTACTTGGTAATTGCTAATGAAGGTCGTTCCTCGCCCAGCAGCGCGGACTCAATAACAAGCAAATCATTCATGTTAGGCCGGTAACTAATAGCACTCATATCCATGGCAACTAGTTTTTGAGAAATTATTGTATTGGAAATCATTAAATATAGAATTTTTAATGTTATTCACCCGTGAAATTTTCACAAAAACAATATTTATCACAAGATATTATTCAATAGTACTGGACAGTACTACAGAAGTGTGCAGACATTAAGGAACGGCCTCACTGGATACCAGACACAAAGGCAGACGTTCCTGAGCTCTTGGACTGTGCACACCAACATAGTGAGGAGTGGGCCTGCAGTGCATCGTCGATTTCTGATCGAGTTCCTGCCACGCCTTCCCCTGTCCCACGCGCATGCCCCACAAACATGGCTTTTTTTCAGAGCGTAATTGTGAGGATTCTGTTTGTGAGGACATTACAGCAGAGACGTGATCTCAGGGAGCGGTTGTGTCCGGCAAAAAAAATAAAAATAAACACATAAATAAAATAAAAATAAATAAATTTTCAAAACCGTTTTGTATCTTATGGCAAAGTGTTGAGAAATCACTCTCACCAAACACCTAGCGAATATAACCACGTGAAAACAAATGGTCATTACGGAGGTAATTTAATTAGGTTTTCCAATTTAATTTATTGTCCTCGTGGGTCCTGTTACGTTCTCTTACTTTGTAATTTACACAATGTTCTATTTTATTTAAATTTTCTGTTTCACACTACTTAAAGTGTGGGAATCATAGAAATACAGCAGTGTTTAATTTTTTATGGTGTTTTATTGCACTGCATGCCGAAGACCACAGAGAAATTTCATCTTGTAGAGGAGATGATTGCCTCGGTGTGCAACAAAGGTCCATGTCAACACTGGCATATTAGTCCGATTCTTTAGCATTCCGGCAGTCTTAGTATCGACATTAATAAAGAAAACTGCATAGCAGAGCCACTGATTGTGTTCAGTGATGGATTAATTTAATCTCGAAGCATGAATTAAACATTATGTTGTTCTGAACATTGAGTTTCTCTGCAGACAAAACCGATGTGTTGCTTACATTTAACAACCATATCATTTTAACAATAGTTCCAAAATTCTCAAAAAGCTATATATATATATATATATATATACCTCAGCTCACTGTATATGTATATATATATATGGTCTAGTGGTTTAAGGTGCCGGATCGCTGATCCAAAGGTTGGGGGTTCGAGTCCCACTCTCCACAAGGTTGTCACTGTCCCTCCCAGTGCAGCTAACTGGGTTATCAAAGGCTGGCCATGTCTCTCACTATCTATGGTGCAAGGCATGTAAAAGAACCATTGCTGACTTTCGACAAGAGTAGGCTTCAAATCCGTCAGCGTGTTTCTGGCCTGCCTGGCGAGTAGTCCAGGGTGTACTCTGCCCTCCCCCTGAGTTGGCTGGGATGGGCACCAGCCTCCCCGTAACCCTAATTAGGATGAAGTGGTTATAGAAAGTGAACTGATATGTATATATATATATACACACACACACACATATATATATATATATATATATACAGTAAGCCCTTGACTATTTGCGGTTTTGCACTTGCGGTTTGCATATTCACGGACTGCTGAGCAGCTGGCATGTAATTCAAATTCAGCCAATGGCTGTCCTCCTTCCTGCTGATTGGTTAAGATGATGTAACACCCCTTTTTCCTCATTCGCACACAAGTTGTCAATGAGCCTTTTTTTAGTGTGTTTTAATTACCAGTGAAGCTCTATTATATTACTATTACTGAAGAAATTATAATTTTTTTTAATTTATTTAATTTTTTTTTTTTTTAAATAAACTTTTCGAATTTGCAAATAAACATGATAATCTATTTAGTAGGTAATGAAAAATCATTCATCTAAAATTCCCATATTATTCTTTTAGGAATAAAAATAATAAAAGCAGTGAAGCCAGAGTGACGGGGAAAACGCATGCTTGGAACGTGCATCAACCAAACGAGACTTTTCACAGATCCACAGAGACAGAGAAGGGTGGAAATTGCAAACCTAATCAAGCACTAAACTGAAAACTGATGGTTTTATGGGATGCATCTGACAAAATAGAGGTAGAGGCAGGACCAAGAAATGAACATTTAATATGTGGAGAGTCTGATTTAGAAAAAATAGACCACAGGGGTCCAGAGCCTCCCACCGAAAGGATCATCTCATAATACGGCGATTTAGAACAAGAATAGCGACTTTGAAGTCACAAGTAAATTCCTGGAAACCTAATATACAGTTTTGCCTCTGTGACCTTGAAAAGTAGGTCAAGGTCACTCACATACAAACTCAACCTAGCACTCATAGAAGTGAACGAGCAAGCCAAGTTTGAAAGCCCCGCTTCAGTGCTCAGAAAGTAAATGAGACAGAATTTGTCATTTTGCGAAATAAAGTAAAACATGAAACATCCTACAAGAGGGGTCGGGAACCTACGACTCGCGAGCCAGATGTGGCTTTTTTGATGACTGTATCTGGCTCTCAGATAAATCAGGTGGCCTTTCTTAACAGAATAATGAATACCTAATTTCACTGTCAATTAAATAAAAATACAAAAAAAGCCATCAAATAAATTTTGCTCGTTTAAATCTATACATCTATTTTCAATGCCATGTCACTGTGGCCTGCAACGTCGAGCCAATCCTTTCTGTACACCAGTATGCGGGCGGGTCAGATACCTTGAAAGTCTAATTTTATTGGATTATAATAACAGCCACAGACTGCACGAGTTGTTTTTGAGTAACGAGGTAAATTTCCCTCGTTTTTGATCAGCTCATTTGCACGAAGCCAAGCACAGCTGGCAAGAAAACACAAATAGACAGACATGGAAAAACTTCAACCTGCAGACCAATTGATTGCCAAAACTTGGAACGCGCTTCCTGTCACATACCAAACACTACAGCGTGTGAGTCCTGTCGTATTGACCATGTTTAGCTCCACATGCACACGCGAGCGGTCCTTCTCATACCTGAAAAGCATCAAGACCAACCTGCGGTCATGTGTAATAGATGGAAGCCTAAACGCCTGCATGAACTGGAACCTCAGCACGTATCAACCAGACTATAAAGCCATCAGCAACACTATGCAGCACCAGACGTCACATTAATAGTAAAAGGTTCTTTTCTTATTAATAAAAAATTTATTAACTTTAAACAATGTTGTTTAAAATAAATTCAGAGTCTTATTATACTCGAAAATTGTTAGTCTTCTTTTTCAATTCTGTTGTATTCAATATATATATATATATGGTTCTCAGAGGATTAGATTTAAAAAAAATTTTTTTTTTTTTTGGGCTCTCTTAGTCAAAAAGGTTCCCGACCCTTGTCCTACAAGATAAACGTTTTGGAAAAATAATTCAAAATACAGGGCAGTGGTGGCCTGGTGGTAAAGGTGCTGGATCACTGATCCCAAGGTTGGAGGTTCAAGCCTTACTCTCAACTGGTTATCACTGTCCCCTCAGTGCCAGTAACTGGGTTATTGAAGGCCAGCCATGTCTCTCACTGTCTATGGTGTGAGATTCATATAAAAGAACCATTGCTGACTTTCGACAAGAGTAGCTGCATAGTCTTCAGCGTGTTTCCACCCTGCGATGGCGTGGCGAGCTGTCAGGGTGTACTCTGCCCATGCCCAGAGTCAGCTGAGATGGGCACCAGCCTTCCCGTGACTCTAATTAGGATTAAGCGGTTCAGAAAATGAATGAATGAATAATTCAAAATACTCTGTTGAGAATTAGGATCATGACATAATAGTAAACAATTACATTTTCCAGTTGTCAGGTGGTAGCACTAACCCCTTTGAATTGTTTGAAGAAAATTTTTTTAGGTTATTTTTGTAAAAAATAAATAAATAAAATAAGGAAAGAAAGAAAATATGAAGCATCATTTAATTTTTACTATAATTCTGATATACATTTTTCCAGCATGTCTTCCTTGATTGGTTCGTAGAACATTTCATCTGTTATTACGTATATGTTACCAAGAAAGGGTATTAAACACCGAAAAAGTTTCAAACGGTTCATTTACTACCACTTGCTGCAAAAACTGACGTCTCTCCACATCTGCAATTTATGTGGGAAACTCGTTTATCTAATTATTATATGTTAGCAAACTACTCCCGCGTGGAGCTGTGAGGCAGTGTAAAGTGGCAGTGGATGTGGGTGTCTGTCGAGACAGCTAATTATAGAGATACTCCCTGCTCGTTCTGCATGGCTGAAAGCAAGCCCCAATTAGCGAAGCACGTGCAAAAGAATAAACAGGGACTATCAGATGAACGTAATTGATGACACCAAAAACCTGCTGTTAAAAATACTAGACAAATAAAACTTCTTTGGACGTTTTAAAATTGTCCCCAGTCCTCACTAAGTAATTCAGAACTGTAATCAAAACTGGTGCAAGGAGCATCGAATAATATCATACATTCATTTCTGCACCGCTTGATCCTAATTAGGGTCACAGGGAGGCTGTCGTCCATCTCAGCCGACTCTGGACAAGGGTGGGGTACTCCCTAGACAGCTCGCCAGGCCAACGCAAGGCCATAATATCTTCTTTTCCTTTCGGCTTTTCTTTTTTTTTATTTTCAGGGGTCGCCACAGTGAATCATCTGATTTGCTATTCAATTTGACAAAGGTTTTTACATCGGATGCCCTTCCTGACACAACCCTTGAGCAAGGGATAGAAATACGCTGATGGCTGTGCAGCCTACTCTTTACGAATGGTTCAGCAATAGTTATTTTACATGAACCTCACACCACAGGCGGTGAGAGACATGGCCAGCCTTTGTTAACCCAGTTAGCTGCACTGGGGGGACAGTGACAACCTTGTGGAGAGTGGGACTCGAATACCCAACCTTAGGGTCAGCGATCCTGCACCCTTTACCGCTAGGCCACCGCTGCCCCATCGCAGGGCCATAATATAATACACGTTATTAAAATATGCAAGCTTTGTCATTTTTGCTCTACTCTTGACACACTTTTTTAAATGTACTGTATATTTACATTATTCATTAAGATACTGTACGGTATATCCTGAGGTTCATCTGTTCGTTCAGTAATCTTGAGTAACCCATTTCAGCCTGAGGCTCAAGGAGACTATGGTGAGAATAGACCCTGGATGCCAAGTGCACCAAATTTACATCGACTGTTACACCAGGATCAACATAAGTTTCATAATATTTTAATTAATGTCATTCTGCACAGGAACTATGCAATCTGATTGGGTCACTATCTTAGGATAATTAACAACTATGCACCAATGGTGCGAAAGATGTCACAGAATATTCCCCAAGATGGAAGGTCAAGAACAATACAGGGATCTCTCGCCACTTCGCATTTCAATTCATGCAACTTCAGTGCATCGCGTTTTTTTTTAAATATTCATCAAATTAAAAAATAAGAAAATTAAGGAAGAATGGGGGGAAAGTTAAGGGAAAAGCCGCAAAAACACGGCCAATTATGTAAAAATAACCCCAAACAAACAAAAATAAAAAACAGCCCACAACCCCCCAACAAAACTACTTACATTTTTATGTGAGGTGCGCATCTGTGTATGTGCGCACTCATCTGTACGTCTGTATTTATATTTTATTTACATTTTACAGCATTATTTTTGAATGTTTAATTGTTATTATAAGCATTTATAGTGTTGAATATGTATTTATTGATCTTATATACACATATACATGTACGTATACATCAGTCAGGGGGGTTGATCCTACTTCGTGAAATTTGGCGGTCACGGGGGGAATCTTGGTCCCAATTAACCGCGGAAAGTAAGGGATCCCTGTATTTCATTCTAATGATGTTTATATTCAAATTCATAACTTTAGTATAAACCACACAGAATCACAAAGGGAAGCAAACTAAAGCAAGATTTTTATAGTTTATTCTTAATATATTTTAATTCAGTCAAGCGGCACGGCCTCACAGCAAGATAAGATAAGATAAGATAAGATACAGCTTTATTAATCTCACAATGGAGAAATTCACTGTTACAGGCTCTTGAGGTACTATCAGTAGGGGGTGCAAAAATAGATACAAGTACAAACATACACACATACATATATTATATAAGTAAATAAATAAATAGATACATAAATAGTATAAATTACTAAACAATAAAAGAAAAGAATGGAGCAACTTTATAGACTGGCCTATATTAAAGTGTAATGTATCTGAGTGCAGAGTAGATGGGTTGATATGGTTCACAGTCAGTGGGGTAGATGTGGTTGATTAAAGTGGGCGGGGTTTTTATTGCACATAACCGGTATTTTCACAGACAGTTACAAAGTGGCGTTGTACAGTCTGATAGCGGTGGGAATGAACGACCTGCGGTAGCGCTCCTTCCTGCACTGAGGATGCCTCAGTCGTCCACTGAAGGAGCTGCTTAGCTCCTCTACAGTCTGGTGCAGTGGGTGAGAGCTGTTGAACAGGATGGATGTGAGCTTTGCTACCATCCTCCTCTCACTCACCTCCTCCACAGAGTCCAGTGGGCAGCCGAGGACAGAGCTGGCCCTCCTGACCAGCTTGTTCAGTCTCTTTCTGTCCCGCTCTGTGCTGCCCGGGGCCCAGCAGATGGCAGCGTAGAGGATTGCAGAGGCTACCACAGAGTCATAAAATGTCCTGAGCAGAGGTTCTGCATATGCCGAAGGACCTGAGTCTCCTCAGAAGGTGGAGGCGACTCTGGCCCTTCTTGTACAGGGCGTTGGTGTTGTGGGACCAGTCCAGTTTATTGTTAAGGTGAACACCCAGGTACTTGAAACTGTCCACTGTCTCAATGTCCTGTCCCTGGATGTTCACTAGTAAATGTGTGTGTGTGTGTGTTTGAGTGCTTCTCCTGAAGTCGACCACCATCTCCTTCGTCTTCCTAGTGTTCAAGCACAGGTGGTTGCGCTCACACCAGTCCACGAAGTCAACGATGACCGACCGGTACTCCAGCTCGTTCCCCTCTGACACACGGCCCACGATGGCGGAGTCGTCCGAGAACTTCTGGAGGTGGCAGCTGTTTGTGTTATATATGAAGTCCGAGGTATAGATGTTAAAAAGGAAGGGTGAGAGGACGGTGCCCTGCGGTGCCCCGTGCTACAGACTACCACCTTTGACTTACAGCCGCGCAGCCGCACGCACTGTGGGACGGTTAGTAAGGTAGTCAATAATCCAGGCAGCAAGATGCCCGTCCACTCCCACGTCCTCCAGCTTCCCCGCAGGCGCTGGCCTGATGGTGTTGAAGGCGCTGGAGAAGTCAAAGAACATGACCCTCACAGCGCTGCCGGCGATCTCCAGGTGGGTGAGTGCCCGCTGCAGAAGGTAGATGACGGCGTCTTCTACTCCGATGTTGGGCCTGTAGGCAAACTGCAGCGGGTCTAGGTGGGGCTCACCATAGAGCGGAGGTATTCAAGGAGGAGCCTTTCCATGGTCTTAATGAGGTGGGAGGTCAGGGCGACAGGTCTGTAGTGGGCTGGTTCCTTCGCTTGTGCTGTTTTGGGAACCGGAACCACACAGGAGGTCTTCCAGAGGACTGGAACCTTCTCCAGGCTGAGGCTCAGGTTGTACAGGTAGCATAGTACCACACAGAGCTGGTCTGCGCAGGTCCTCAGCAGCCTGGGACTGATGCCATCAGGTCCTTCAGATTTCCTCTGATTTAGTCGCCTCAGCTGTCTCCTCACCTGGTCTGATGTGAGGGAGAGGGGGCTGGGGTGGGCTGCAGAGGGAGGGGATGTGTCTGTCGGGCTGTAGCAGTCAAGTGAAGTTGGCCTGGGGAGGGGAGGTGTCAGCTGGTCTGGAGACGTGTGAAGAGGGGAGGGGAACAGGGAGGGTGCAGAGGGGGAGGGGGGAGAATCAAACCTGTTGAAGTAGCAGTTTAATTCATCCGCCCAGCGCTGGTCACCATCAGCTGTCCCTCTGACACTCTGCCCAAATCCAGACATGGTCTTTAGTCCTCTCCAGACGTCCCGCACGTTGTTCTGAGCCAGCTTCTCCTCCATCTTCTTCCCATAGTCCTTCTTTGCCCTCCTGATCCTCCACTGGAGCTCACGCTGGACCTTATTCTGCTCCTCTCTGTCCCCCGAGATGAAAGCCCTCTTTTTCTGGTTCAGGAGGACTTTGAGCTCAGGGGTGACCCATGGGTGGTTGTTGGAGAAGCACCGTACCCTCCGTGTTGGCACAGTGCTGTCCACGCAGAAGTTCATGTAGTCGGTGATGCAGTGTGTGAGGCCGTCGATGTCATCACCAAAGGAGTTACAGAGCATGCTCCAGTCTGTGGTCTGGAAACAGTCTCTAAGCCTCTCGTTGGTCTCCTCGGTCCACACTTTCACAGACCTGGGTTCGATTCCTAGCTCGGGTGCTTCCTGTGTGGAGCATGCATGTTCTCCCTGTGCTTGCATGGGTTTTCTCCAGGTACTCCGGTTTCCTCCTACCATTCAAAAACATGCCCAGTAGGCTGACTGAATGTTCCAAATCAGCGCTAGATGTGAGTGTTGGCCCTACGATGGCCTGGTGAGCTGTACAGAGTGTATTCCGCCCTCACCTAGAGTCAGCTGAGATGGGCGCCAGCCTCGCTGTGACTCTAATTAGGATTACGTGGCTTAGAAAATGAGCGAATAATTAAGTCAAAGAACAGTTAGATGAGTCTTAGGCGTAGCTACATATGTTAATGGTTTATTTTAAAATCTTTTCAGACTTTTATTCTATACTACATTAAGTAATAACAATTTAAAAAATAACATTTTTATTGTTTAACTTTTCATTTTTCCAGAATGACAATGATGTCTTTACCTGGTCCAAGTGACTGTGACAAACCATTCACGTCCGTCATTTGGATTTGATCAGTATCCAATCGGGGTAAATTTTTCTAATGCGTAGACAACTGACTAAATTACATTGCTCTGTTCCTGTACACTACATATTATTGTCTATCAGATAGCCGACCAATCAAATTGCATTATTCCAGTGTCGTAAATACTAATTGACCATATATAACCCACAAACTCAGGATAATGCAGGAATCAGAGCCGAGATTTAAGTGTCTTGTAAACCACATCTCTGCTGACCTCACCTGGACCACAAACATCTCCCACCAGGTGGGGAAAGCACAACAAAAGATGTACAGTACTTCCTCAGCTCCGACAAGCCCATCTACCCCGACCCCAACTGACCAACTTTTACCGCTTCGCCATAGAGAGCCTCCCGAACAACTGCTGTACTGCAGAGGAAAGGACGGTCTTGCAGTGGGTGGTAAGGATGGCAGAGTGGGTGATTGGAACAACACTACCCCCCTCAGTGACATTTACACTGACAGACTTACAGACTTCGGGGAGAGCCAGTGGAATTATCGGGGACCCCACACACCCTGGACATTCCCTTTTGTCTTCTCTACCCTCATGAAAAAGGTACAGGACACTAAAAACAAAAACCTACAGACTCAAGAACAGCTACTTCCCACATGGAAAGCAAGAAATCTTATTCTGAAACAACACTGCATGCACATGCGAGTGCTCACGCCAACATGTTGGGCTTTTTATCATCGACTTTGAATGCTCAGCTTCTGCTCTTCCAAAGAAGACCAAGTGCAGGATTTGTCCTCGATGGTTCCTTGAAAGCTACAAAATACCGCGCTGCATTGGCCGGGACTCGAACCTCCCACATGGTAAGCTAGAATTCGACCTCTGAACCACCAATGCCTACGCAATTATGAGTTGAAGCTGACCCACTGGGATTTCTCATGTATAGACTGTGACTGCTCAAAGTTGAATTTCATTTTTCCCAAAGAAAAACTGCATTTTGGTTAACAGGTATCTGTCAACAAAAGGGCTGCACTGGCCGGGACTCAAACCCGGGTCTCTCACATGGAAAGCGAGAATTCTCCCTCTGAACCACCAATGCCTACACAAACGTTAGTTGAAGCTGACCCACTGGGATTTCTCATGTATAGACTGTGTAACTCAAGTTGACTTTCTTGGTTCTCAACGAAAAATGCATTTTGCTAATCACAGCTCGATAGGGACGACTGGGCTGCACTGGCCAAGGATTCGAACCCAGGTCTCTCACATGGACAGCAAGAATTCTCCCTCTGAAATACCAATGCTTGTGCATGCCTGCACGCCAACGGTTGGGTTTTCTATACATTGAGTGTATGGATGGAAAGTTACTTTTGGGTCTCCCAAGAAAATTGGGCTTTGTGCATGACAGTTCCAGCAAGCTCTGAAAGTCCATCCTGCAGTGCGGGAGACTCAAACTCAGGACTGCCACATGGAAAGCCAGAATTCTTCCTCGACAGAGGTTCGCAAGATGAGCTGACATGTGGAGATATCAGGCTTTTTCATGTCCACATTGCAGCATGAAACGCTCAGATTTTGCTCTTCCAAAGAAGACCAAGTGCAGGATTTGTCCTCGATGGTTCCTTGAAAGCTACAAAACACTGTGCTGCATTGGCTGGGACTCGAACCCAGGCCTCTCACATGGCAAGCAAGAATTCTACTGCAGAACTACCAATGCCTACGCAAGCATGAGTTGAAGCTGACCCACTGGGATTTCTCATGTATAGACTGTGACCTCTCAAAGTTGAATTTCATTTTTCCCAAAGAAAAACTGCATTTTGGTTAACAGGTATCTGTCAACAAAAGGGCTGCACTGGCCGGGACTCGAACCCGGGTCTCTCACATGGAAAGCGAGAATTCTCCCTCTGAACCACCAATGCCTACACAAATGTTAGTTGAAGCTGACCCACTGGTATTTCTCATGTATAGACACTAAGGTTAATTTTCTTGTTCCCAAAGAAAATCTGCATTTTGCTGAATTGATGGCAGGGAGCTATGGACAACCAGGCTGCACTGGCCGGGACTCAAACCCGAGTCTCTCACATGGAAAGCGAGAATGCTCCATCTGAAACACCAATGCTTGCACGTGTCTGCAGTCGCATAGTTGGGCTTTCTATACATCGAGTGTATGGCTGGAAAGTTACTTTTGGGTCTCCCAAGAAAATTGGGCTTTGTGCATGACAGTTCCAGCAAGCTCTGAAAGTCCATCCCCGCAGTGTGGGAGACTCAAACTCAGGACTGCCAGAATTCTTCCTCGACCGAGGTTCGCAAGATGAGCTGACATGTGGAGATATCAGGCTTTTTCATGTCCACATTGCAGCATGAAACGCTCAGCTTCTGCTCTTCGAAAGAAGACCAAGTGCAGGATTTGTCCTCCATGGTTCTTTGCAAGCTACAAAACAATGCGCTGCACTAGCCAGGACTCAAACCCAGGTCTCTCACATGGAAAGCAAGAATTCTACTTCTGAAACACCAATGCTTGCGCATACCTGCACTCCCACAGTTGGGTTTTCTATACATCGAGTGTATGGACGGAAGTTACTTTGGGGTCTCCCAAGAAAATTGGGCTTTGCGCATGACAGTTCCAGCAAGCTCGGAAAGTCCATCACGCAGTACCAGAGACTCAAACTCAGGCCTCCCACATGGAAAGCAAGAATTCTTCTTCTGAAACAACACTGCATACACATGTGAGTGTTCGCATCGTCACACTGGGCTTTTTATCATCTCCTCTGCAACGAGAAATGCTCAGCTTTTGCTCTTCCAAAGAAGACCAACTGCCGGATTTGTCCTCTATGGTTCCTTGAAAGCTACAAAATACTGCGCTGCAATGGCCGGGACTCGAACCCGGGCCTCCCACATGGCAAGCGAGAATTCTACCTCTGAACCACCAATGCCGAGGCAAGTATGAGCTGAAGCTGACCCACTGGGATTTTTCATGTCTCGACTCTGACCTCTCAAAGTAAAATTTCATTTTTCCCAAAGAAAAACTGCATTTTGGTAAACGGTTTGCAGGTAGCTATGGACAACTAGGCTGCACTAGCCAGGACTCAAACCCGGGTCGCTCACAGGGAAAGCTAGAATTCTCCCTCTGAAACACCAATGCTTGCACATGTCTGCAGTAGCATAGTTGGGCTTTCTATACATCGAGTGTATGGATGGAAAGTACCTATTTCGCAGAAATCGGTGGCCGTAGGAGGCCTCGGTACCCATTAAGAACGGAAAGTGAGGGATTCCTGTATAACTTATGTTCCAATTTATTATTATTCAATAATTATGTAATTATTATGCAATCAATATAGAACTCATCATTAAAAACAAGCGAAAAAAAGAAATTCTGAAAAGAAATACAGTCGTATCGTGGTGTGTGAGCAGAGCAGGGTGAGCAGTGATATAATGGTTAGCATGTCCGCCTCAGAGCAAGAAGGTCCTGGGTGTAAACAGTGGACTGTAGACGTGAGGCCAAGCCTATGAAAAGCTGTCGGATGCCTATGTGCTTTTATAAAGTGTTAGGTAATAAAGAACACACTGACCACACAGGTTATTATCTAATCATATGCTTAATTCTACCTTTGTGTGATCAGACAGCTCTAATAACCGTCTAATTTTGATTTTTTTTTTTTTTTTTTTTTTCTGGCATTTTGCTTCCATGCAAAAATGTATGCCACTGTCTGCTCCTCAACTAGCTAACGTTAATCTTTTATAAAAGCTCGCTTTTATGTTTCATCTGCCATGTTATTAATCATCTTAAGAATAATTTCAGACACCATTTGACATCGTGAGTAGTGGAGTT
This sequence comes from Plotosus lineatus, assembly GCA_024760905.1. Lineage (NCBI taxonomy): Eukaryota > Metazoa > Chordata > Actinopteri > Siluriformes > Plotosidae > Plotosus > Plotosus lineatus. The sequence goes on along the minus strand of CM045736.1, from coordinate 12,666,160 downwards.
AATGACTCCCCCAGACTTATTTTGCTGCAATTCCTTTTCTTCTCTGTTCACACGGCTTTAATTGGCCTCCTATTTGTGTAAGGTTAAAGAGAAGCATTAAAACCAGCAGGCTTCCATTTCCACATTGCACAGACTATCTTCGAACTTCACACCCTCCAGTGTGCCAGCTTCCTGTTTTTAATAAGACCCAAAATGACCAATAATGCACCGGAAAAGGATCATGAGGTGTAAACAACAACTACATTATTAACGTTAAGCCTTGTACTTTGTTTTTTTTTAAAGTTAATTATCTCAGTGGTGGCTACATGAGGTCATCTAAAGTTCAGCTCTTTTGCCTGTTATGTATCTTATGTCTTCCACGCTTTGGGCTTTTACACTTGAGTCAAGTGTCTCATCAGGCCGGTGCTTATCCCTGATTTCCGTAGCGTGAAGCGGCTAGTTCAATTCATCCTGGAAGGTTAACCTCCCATTTATACAGCTGGGTGGACAGAGGCAGACTTGTGGTTAACCCTTTGAACACCAGCAGCCAGTTTACCAACCACTAGGTTAGTGTAGCATCCAGGGGTCAGTAAAGCAGCCGTTGAAACACCTGTCAGCTCTCATCATGCCTCGGCATCCTACAGCCAATCACTGACCATCTTATCATAAAGCGACCGATAAGGCGGCCGTTCAAACACTGTCAGTTCTTATCATGCCTCGGCACTCTACAGCCAATCGCTGACCGTCTTACATCGTGCGCTTGACTTCCGCTGTTGTTGGAACAGGACTTCACTAGATTGACCGGAATCAGATATTTTTTCATGAAAATAAAGCAAATGATGTCTCGTGAATCGATGTCAGCAGCTGAGGTTCTGGCGCAAGTGTTAGACTCAGGGGGTCAGTGTTCAAAGGGTTAAGACCTTGTCCATGGGTCTTAGCACGGTGGCGGTCTAACGGGGATTCAATCCAACAACCTCCTGATCATCAGCCTAGCACCATTACGCCATTGTTCCCCGTGCCTCCCATGGGTATATATTTAATCAATTATTTTCCACATCACTTTTATCCCTCTAGAGTTAAAGGAAGGCTAGAGACTATTATCAGCTGACTTTGGGCTAACACAGGCACACTCATGGGAAATTTGAAATAGCTAGTTAGTCATGTTTGGAAGCTGAAAGTAAACTGGAGTTCTCAAAACCCACACATGCACACTCTATACACAAATTCCCTCACCAAGCCTGGGACTTGAACCCGGGCCTGTGTCGACCAGGGCACCTAACCCTCAACTTGTCTGAGCGACACACTGTGCAATGAGAGAGAGCATGTCAACTCTATTTAGATACGTCCAAGCCTTGGCGCAATAAATAACATTTGGTGGGTGGGCGGTGCAAGAGAATCCCTTTCAAAAAGCATAGAAATCTCTGGAGAGAAAGCTAACTGGCTTTGGTTTCACCAAAATAACAAATTAAAAGTCTTGACACTATAAATAATTAGGATCTGATGGGAGTCCAATCCAAGTTCAGGGTTGTTTAAGACTGCAAAGATCATCTGCTCTGCTGTTTGCTTCGTGAAATGTCAGTTTTCCAGAGGTCAGTACAACAGCAAGAATATCCCGATGCACACTTAAGTCATTTAAAATTGAGTGGTTTTAGCCATGGGGAATGAGGTATTTTTCCACTTGACTTCAGGATGAATAATGACATGTTTTACATCCATTTATGTGCTACTACAATTAATTAATTAATCAGTTGAGTGATTTTTAGTTTGTGTAGACTCTCCCCTCGAGCCATAAGGAACTTTTAAGCATTAAGTGGAAGCAAATTCAAACCAAGGCATACGCTCAGTTCCCTGTCATTCACAACGACTACCAGCCAATCACAGGCCTCTGTGAGCTCATTTGTCCGAGAGCCTTCTTTTAAATGCCTCTCACCATAGACAGTGAAAGACATGGCCCACCTTTGATAACCCAGTTACCTGCACTGGGGGGGAGTGACAACCTTGTGGAGAGTGGGACTTGAACCCCCAACCATTGGATCAGTGATCCAGCACCCTATACCACTAGACCACCTCTGCCCCACAGGGAAGACAATACTTGATGGGTGGGAATTCATTCATATTTCTGAAGCTAATTAGGGTCGCACAGAGGCTGGCATCCATCTCAACCAACACTTGGCAAGTGCACAGTACACCTTGGACAGCAGTTGCAGGGCAGAAACCCACCAACTGCTTTGCAGCCTACCTTTGACGAAAGTCAGAAATGGGTCAAGAACCTCTCACCACAGACAGCAAGCGACATCGCCGGCCTTTGATAACTCAGTTGGCTGCATTGGGGGGACAGCAGTGACAACCATTGACAGTAGGGCTTGAACCCCCAACCTTGTGGTTGGTAATCCAGCACCTTACCAACAGGCCAGCGACTGCTTTTCAAGTGGGAATTGGATACGACTAAATTAGGGAGAAAATGGGTGTGGGGATCGGGGGAGGGAGGGGGGGCATTTCAATACATTCTATACTCGACAACATTGAATTTTATGTTCAACGTTATACATGTACAGAACAGTTCAGGTTCTAAAACTAAACGTGTGTTTTAAATTTCATGAATTTGTGCCCTACATCACCCAACACCAGAGTGTTACCCATTCATCAATCGATTCAGCTCACACAGTGTACTGGGGAAAGTTACGATGAAGGATTGCTAACAGCAGTGTCTCGTTAGATCACACTGCAGGATCACACGGTTTCAATTGCATTGAGTCGAAAGGCCAGCAGGCTTGGCAGCACTGTGTGGGGAAATTATTTTGTAGGCCATGCATTTTACTTGATGAAGCAGCTTGTGGTGCACCTCTTCTACAATTAAATGGTGAGTCAGAATGTATTGTCCCCTCTTTCATGATGTCCAATGCACTACTTTCCCATCTTTCATCCCTTCAGATTGCACCATGGGGTTTACTGGTTGGTGCTCTCAATCTGATATGTAATCTTATGCTTGTCTTTAATTGTTTCCTCTTTTTGGTTTTGATAATGGTATCCTAAGTGCAGATGATATCAAGACTTGTGTAGCTGTAGCCTGCTTGATGCTCCTCTCATTTAGATCCTGTAATGGGATGCACTAACAAAAAAAAAATAAATTGTGTGACTGTGTGGTGCATAGCCTGCCTCATCAGCGAAATTAGTCACCAGCTGATTACTAATGCATTTTTAATAAAAGACCACTCCGCATGAGTTCCAAAGTGGACAATGGAACCATCATTTTGTTCGATTCTTTTCTCAATAGTACATTTTATTTAATGAATCTCCCCACATCAAGCATGTGTTTATACATCCAGGCTCAGCATGTCGTATATATTTAGAACTCCGATTTGAAAAAAAAGTTGGGATGCTGAATAAAATGGAGAAAAATATACTAGTCATCAGAGAATGGCCGATAGAAGCCAGCTACCAGCTTCCGAGTGGCACATCATAAAGGTGCGTGACTATTAATCTCGAGATCACGAGTTTGAATCCAGGTTAATGCCACAGCCATCCGTGACCAAGAGTTAATCAGCTGCGCTCTCACGGGAGGGAGGGATTGCTGGCATATGCTCATTTCCTTGTCACTCACAGTGACAGCCAATCATCGGTGTCTGTGAGCTCATTCGTGTGAACGACTGGATAGTGCTTTTCCTCCTAGTGTACCAAGGACCACAACCAAATACACATGCGCAGCAGTTCAAAAAGAGGCGGGTGGCTATTATTGTATGTCAAGGAAAGCATGCGCATGCTTTCGTCCCTCCAGGGTTAGTGGTGGTCATGTGATAGGGAAAGCGATACCTGATAGATGGGGATTGGATATGACTAAGATGAAATTAGGGAGGAAAATGTGTGTGGGGGGGGGAAATCAAACAATGTTCATGACATAGAGCCCGGACAAAATTTATAAGGTTGAGATGATTTTGACATAGTCAGAGCTGAAACAGAGAAACTGAGAAGCCTATGCACATCTACACACTCTTTGTAAACCTGCGTGCATCATTTTAGAATAACCCGCCCAGCAATTCTTGACAAACAGCTTTGACAATATTTATAAGGTCAAGGTCATTGTCACAAGGTCAAAAATCACACAGACATACTAATATTTACATGGATATCTATATGTATAACCCAAGGGACATGTATGCAAAATTTCAGAATGATCAGCTCAGCAATTTTTAAGAAATAGCCCGGACAAAATTTAAACGTATAAACAGATGTGGACACAGACGTGGATGCAAATGAAGACCATGAGAATACATAGGCAGCCTGGTGGCTGAGGATCGCTAAAAACAGAATTAAATCAATGCAAATCTCATATAACTGTATTTTATTCATGGTAGACCATAGAAAATATGTTGAAAGTGAGACATTTAACTATTTCCTAAAAAACATTAGCTCAATTAAAATTTTATATCATCAACACATTTCAAATGGTGCTACAAATTTTTTGAGAATCTGGAGAGATCTTTGTGTGAAGCTTCCAGTACACTGTCAAGTACTCGGTACTACAGTTCTTACTGTGGGTGTTTAGTCAGGAGTTTGCAAAATAATATCGCAGATCAACTGTGAATCAGTAAGTCACAGTGTATCAGGGCCCTATTGGCCTACAATCATTGGCAAGCTATTCAGGGTGTACCCACTTCACCCAGACTTGGCTCCAGCCTTGCTGCAACCTTTTTCGGATTAAGTGGTTAAACACCCTAATTATATGTACATGTACCTGATATTGTTCATGATTGTTGATTTTCTGGGGGGGTTTTGTGCCTCACTGTCAGTATATTCCACTTCTCCGCAGCCATTTCAATCAATAAGCAATAACTCTTCTTGACCTGATGATACTCTGAAAATTGCATATCTCTGAAGTCAAAAGTCATTTCATTCATTTTCTGAACCACTTTATCCTTTGTTTGGGTCACAGAAAGGCTGGCGTCCATCCCAGCCACCTCAGCAAAAGCAGAGTACACCCCACAAACAGCTTGTCAATCCATGGCAGAGCTCACATACATAACCATTCACATCTAGGGACAATTAGGAATATCTCGTTTACCTGATGTGCATGTTTTTAACTGTAGGAGGAACCTGGAATGCCCATGGGGAACCCACATTAGCACTGGGAGAAATGTCCTTGACCTGCCAACCACCATGCCCCCTGTCGCTTTAGAGTCAAAAGCACTTTATATATATATATATATATATATATATATATATATATATATATATATATCCTCAGAAACTATGGATTGAGGCTGTACAAATAACCCACCATGTCCTTTCTCCACTGCATTCTTACAAGAAAACAACAGTTGGGAAGCACTTCAGTATGGAATTGCCCGTCCAGTATCAAATGAGTATGAAACAAAATGGCATGAGATGGCACAGAAAGGTTCTTCACTCAGACATGATCTGACTGCTGTCATTACAGTTTTGCGAATAGGTGAACTCTTTGCTGACATTCATGTCAGTATGAGATTGGTCATGTCGTGTGTCTGTCTGTTACCATGATAACTTGAAAACTAATAGACAGATTTTCACAAAACTTTAACCTAATGTGGGTCATGGGCCAATGAAGAACTGATTAAATTTTGGACATGATCTAGGTTCGGATTCTTGATGGTTTTGAAGGATTCTCTAACATTGTGAAATATTGCAAGGGTGTGAAAATCATCCACAATGCACCTGGAGAAAAAAATACAAAGCTCAAAACTAATTGTGGATCAGGCTACAAGGGGTACCATAATTCTAAAGAAAGTGCTACTATAACCCACAAAAATATGAGCTTGCACTACCATGGTAGATGACTGCACTCTGCGTGAATTTCTAGTTAAGCGTACGTAACCAAAATTTGGGAATGCATAAAACTGAAAAATAGGAAGACATCTCTGACCTAACTCGGGCCCAAAACCTTATCTCACATATGGATTCACACTATTATACTTATCAGGCCAGCCTTAAAAATGTCTTTGTTTGCGTTAACACGGCCAGTTGGGCGCTAATTGTACATAAAAATCCTGCCTGAGCATTCATAGATGCAAAAAATAAAAATATAGCAGCTGGTTGTGTTGAAAAAAAACGAGTGTCCCCTATCATACACCTTACTAAAAAGTGACCAAAGCGAAATCAGTATCAACTGCGCCTTGTGATTGGTCAACTTCACCAGTTTGGTGAAACAGCGATTCTCATTGGCCAGTACCGTCTTAACAACAAAAGGCGGAAAGGTTGATGGAAGGGGGCAATGATGAGGCAAAAAACCTGTTCTCTGTCACTATTAAAAGTCCCAACCTGAAAATAATAAATAAATTAATGCGTTTCAAATTGAGCAACACATTTGCTGACATTTTCTAACAAATACAACTTAATTATAAACCGCCAGCAACAGCACAGAGCGTGGCGAAGATATTTGTTAGTTGTTGACTGCAATATTAAAAGTTGATATGTTGAAGAACCCTTTGATACTATGTTGATTATAATATTATAAACTTTGATATTCAGTATGTTGATTTCAAATACTATATAAGATATTTATTTCATTCTACGTACAGTACTGTGTTTACAACATTATATACATAATATACTAGTAGCGTGATGTATAAAAAAAAAATTTTCTCCGTGAATCCCGGGTGGCCTGCACACGCCGGGTGAATCTTTTATCATGTTATTGCCAGCAAAGAATTTTGTAAGCCTGGCTTTATGATTCCATACGATTTTACAACATTTAGTTTCATAGAGAAAGACAAAGAAAGAGGGGGGAGGGGCGCGCATTGGCTGTCTGTTCAGACACTGCCCGGTTGTCTCGTGTATTTTTATTGATCTGTCTTCTAATTGCAGCTGGTCCAGCTTTCCCACATTGCTTGTTTAATTATGAAGGCGCTTCCTTGTAAACGTGGACAGTGTAGATTCAAAATCAGAACCCCACCCCCCACCACACCACCACCACCACCACCACCACCACCACCACACCACTCATCCACAGCAACACACGTCCATAACTTTATGCTGCTGGGTATATCCTGCTCCCTGAAGATCAGGCCGAAGACACAGTTCTCACAGTGCCTAATAAATACCACAACACACACACTCAGTCCTGTACACACTCAGTACTCTGACTTCATTGCACAGAATTGTAAAACTAGAACCGTTTATAATCTCGTAATCGGATATCACATGGAAAAGTGATTTTCCTTCTGAAAGGCTCTAGGTTCCATTAAGGTTTTTTCCTTGTGTTGTTGGCTTTTCAATGACACTGCCACCTCTGGCCTGCTGAAAGGGATCTAAATGTATTTTTATAGAAATCTTTTTCAAGGTAACGTCTTCTGATATTATCAATGTATGTAAAATATATATATATGGTAAGGTAGGTAAGTCTGTTGGGTTTTTACACCCGAGCCTCATCAGGCTGGTGCTTATCCCCAGTTTCCATTGCATGAAGCGACCAAGAGGTCAACTCCCCCTGGATGGGACGCTAGTCCATCGCAGGTTACCTTCCCAGTATATTTTTACTGGTACCCATTTATACTGCTGGGTGAACAGAGGCACACTTGTGGTTGACACCTTGCCCAGGGGTCTTAGCACAGTGAGGGTCTTAGTGGGATTCGAACTCACAACCTCCCGATCATGAGCGCAGCACCCTAACCACTATGCCACCAGCCCCACTCATATATATATATATATATTTTAAACCGGGTGGGGGTGTAAAAAAAAAAAAAAGCCAGATCCCTTTTTACAAGTCTGCACATGCACACTGAAACCTTTCAAGAAAGTCACACTCGTGATGTATGATGTGATTCAATTTCCAAACACCTAGCAGCTATCACAAAGCACCATGACCATGAATAACCATCACCGCTGAAAAGGATGGTTGGTGAGAATACATGCTGCTTTGAGAACAGTAACTAGCAGACTGAACTACAGCACTGATATATTAAAACAATAAGGTGGCAAAATCTCTCTCTCTCTCTCTCTCGCGCGCGCGCGCGTGCACTACTGAGAATAAGTGCAAATAATAATCCATTATTATATATACCCGAGATGCTCTGTTGTGGTTTCCTTCACAATGTATTCAATACGGAACCTGTCCTCTGGGACAAACATTCAGTTCTACCCACATTCTCCCCTAGGGGTGATTTGGAACAGCAAAATTGTCTAATGTGTATGTTTTTGGCTCTTTCCCGCGCTACTACCTTGTCACAGGAAAGGAGCTTGCTTGTCCCTGTGACCCTTAGAGCTTCACCAGCAGGGACTTAAGTCCCTGGCAGGTCCAACCACGCCAGATAGGTTGAAGGGTAGGAGTCAGGCCGAGAGCAGCCGCCTGGTCCTCCAGGTTGCGGTTTGGACATAAGATTAATGACCTCACCCCATAAAAATATCACTGTTTGCATTGGTGACAGGCCCAGCCAGTCTACAGGGAACATTAATACTGCACAAGATGAATTCAGAAATTTGAATAGATGGACTTCACGGTACAAGAAAAAGATGGTTAGATGGTAGAGGAGAACTACAGAAGCATACAGGATCTAGCTTTAAACAAGTGAAAGTTGTTCTCAAGTTAAAACAAGTTGTTCTCAAGTCAAGTTGTTCTCAAGTTGTTCTCAAAGTTGTTCTCAAGTCAAACTTCTCAAGTTTGGAACCAGTGGAGAAGTTTCATCCGTCAACTTTAACCTGAAAGACTAACTTAGTGTACCAGGCATCTGAGTGAGAAGGTAAGGTGAGTGAGAAGCATGTCTTTGGACAGCGGGAAGAAACCAGAGCACCTGTTGGACACCCATGCAAGTACAGGAAGTGCAAACAAACTTCACACGGAAACATCATTACTGATCAACGGGGCCTGAGCCCAGAATCTTCTCCGTATAGGGCAGGTGTGCTAATCACTGCGCTGCCGTACTCTACAACTTCTCAAATACTTCTAATGAAGCGTTCGAACACAATCACCTAACGCATTCTGATGGGACAGAACGCAGCTAATAAATAAAGGTCATTCTAAACAATATTGATTTTGTGCTGGGAGTGGATGCTCTTTTAGCTGCTTCACACTGTTTATAGCCTGGATTTGCACTTGAGCTACTACTGAGCTACTCAAACGTTATCGGCGCTAAAAACAGATGCGTTAGCTGAATCACATCTACGGCCAATTTTTATGTTGTTCTGTAATGTGAGTATTTTTAAAACCGTAAATATAGTTAGAGGAAGATAAGGGCTCAGTTTGCACCCATAAGGCCAACTCGGCATCTGCTGGGCAACATTTGGACGAAAAAAATCATCCTAAAATACACTCCGAGCTTGTTTATTTGATCCAAGCAAGTTTCCATTGACTGTATATAGTAGAAGTGATAGAATAAAAGTCTAATGATTCCTGCTCATCGATCCAGACGTCTATGACGATCAAAAACGTTTGTGTGTTTTACCTGATTTGATCATCTAAAGTGGCCTATCACTCACAGATAAGTACCTCCCTCAAGACTGCAGTGACTTTAGTCTGGAGATAAAATCCTTTCGGAATCATACAAATCACTAAATGCAAGCGAGAGAACGACACCAGCCGCCTATCCAAGTACACAGATGTTCACTTTCCTTTCATTGGGTGTGCTAGCTGATGTGTTTATTATCTTTAATCATGCATATGGATCAGAGCACCGTACTCCTGGAATACTTGCTGTGCCTACACGTGTCAACTCCAATAAGACTCCCAGTATATAAAAGTAATGCACGGATGGTTGCTCCGTGCGTGTTCATGGGTGGCGACCACAGGAAATATTAGTCAATATAACGAATGGCAGGAGAATTGATTTTGCGAACAACTCATGCTGAAAGATTTCCCATATTCATTTTAAACACATTTTTTTGTTGTTTTGTTTTTGTTTTAAATAGATGTGCTACCTCCCAGCACAACTAACTGGGTTATAAAAGGCCGGCCGTGTCTTTCACTGTCTATGGTGAGAGGTGTAAAAGAAGCATTGCTGACTTTCTACAAGAGTAGCTGCATAGCAGTCAGCGTGTTTTTGCCTTGCGATGGCCTGGCGAGTTGTCCAGCGTGTAATTTGCCCTCGCCCGGAATCGGCTGGGATGGGCGCCAGCCTCCCCACGACCCTAATTAGGATTAAGCGGTTACAGAAAATTAATGAATGAATAAATCTGTTCTGTGTAGTCTTTGGTTTGCATGAATGGAAGACCATACTTAAGAAACCTTCAATTCATTTATTCGTTTTTGTTGTTGACGGAGCCTCGTTCAGCCGACACCCTGAACAGCTCACAAGGCCATCACAACCTGGCAAACACATGACCATTCACACTCACACTCACACCTAGGGGCAATTTGGAACAGCTAATAAACCTAAAGTGCATGTCTTTGAACTGTGGGAGGAAACCTGAGTACTCAGATGATACCCACACACTCACACAAAAAGCATGCAAATTCAACACGGAAACGGCCTTGCCGAGCCTGGGACCTCTTCACTTATAATCAGCATCATGACTAATAGTGAAGTGGTTAGGATGCTGAGCTCATGATCAAGAGGCTGTGGGTTCGAATCCCCATTACACCCCCACTTTGCTAAGAATCCAGGGCAAGATCTTCACCACAAGTGTGCCCCTGTCCACCTAGCATTATAAATGGGTAAAAATACTGGGAAGGCAACCTGCCATAGGCTAGCGCCCCATCCAGTAGGAGTTGAACTCCGAGTCACTTCACACTGCAGATACCAGGGATCAGCACCGGCTTATGATGAGCCACTAGGCTCAGGTGTAAAAGCCCAAGAGTCTTTACCTATAAGCAGCAACATCTTAAACAGATAATAACGCCGCAAATAACTGACCTGAACGGCTGCGAGGGTGGCACTGAAGTATACAGCCAGACGTAACAGCATTGTTAACACTGATCATGCAGTTTGCAAACGAGGAACAAAGTGCTTGCACAGACAGTATGATGATATGATCAAGTTTTTTCATCATAAGCTTTTTTATTATAAAGACTCCTTGCATTTGTGCCTCTGAAGTAAAAGATGAAGATAATATCCGTAAGCGTCTGAGATGGCTGAAGATACAGTTACTGTCAGTTAAGTCAGTCTGTTGGTCGTCGGCGAAGGAAATGCCAATGTGAAATCTGTATTTAATCATGCCATGGAAATTTTGCAGAGCTGGTGGTGCAGTGGTTAGGCTGCTGGGCTCATGATCAGGAGGTCATGGGTTCAAATCCCTGTTGGATCCCCACCATGTAAAGACAAATGTGCCACTGTTCACCCATCAGTATCAATGGATACCAGTAAAAATAATGGGAAAGTAATCTCTGGTGGATTAGTGTCCCATCCAGGAGGAGTTAAACTGCTAGTCGCTTCATGCTACAAAAACTGGATATAGACGCCTCTCATGAGCAATTAGGTTCGGGTATAAAAGCCCAACAGATTTACCATGGAAATCTCGCTACACTCACAGTTCTTCGAGATAATTAAAAGGAGATGATGTCACAGGATATTGCAGTAGGCTGCATATGCTCACTGTACCCAATCCATTGTTAATAGTGCACTATTAATAATTGTCATGGCATGTCTTCCTCAGGGCTAATTTCAGGCTCGAGGAATTTTGACTGACGATTACCTGTGGGCCAGACGAAGCCAAGTGATGCTACACTTTAGACTATTTCAATTATTTAGTTTTTTTTTTTAATTAATTTATTGTTTTAAGCCAAAGAGCGCAAATTAGTATATTACAAATTAGGTCAATAACTAAATTATTTTAGCCGGACCTAGCGTTAGCTAGCATGTTAAAGCGCACGCATATAATGTAAGAAAAGTCTGTACAGTATAGCTTATTTGTATGACCGCCGTTTTAGGTAAAATGCAGGTTTTAGACCACACATCTATACCCCTCCTGATTGGAGACTAGCTTTTGTGTTGTGGGCTCCCCATGTAAATACAGTAGTACCTTGACTTAGGAGTGTCCTATAGATAGAATTTTCCACGATACAAGCTTCAATCCCAACAATTTGCGCCATCCAACGAGCAAAATTTGGATTTACAAGCTCTCCTCGAAATGGCTTTTCCAGGCTGATTAGCCTCATATTCTTCCGCGTGTATTCCTCCACACTCTGAGATCACCTTGTGCAGTGCTTCTCAGTTATTTTCTGTGATGCCTCCTCTAGGAAAAAAAATAAATAAAATTTTGTGCCCTTCCCCCAGCACTCCGCCCATGGCTATAAATAATGTTTACTGCATTTCATATCATTTGCTCAGTGCTTTTTTCCTACACCATAGTGCAACAACAAGAGCGCCACTGCCAACTACTGTAGTGGATGTGCAATTACACTTAATTCTAGTACAGTATGGCAAAAAAGCATATTCCCCAGGGTCATACGTGCCCCCCTGGCATCACACCGCGCCCCCAATAATCTGAGAAGCACTGGCCTTGTAAGAGCTCACCACAAGCCTTTCCTCACTGGCATTCATAGCGTGTACACGCACAAAATTCTCCTCCTCTGTTAGGCACCACCTCCTGCCTGCCCACATGACATCTTCACCACAGTCGATGATTGGAAGGGTGAGTTGACTTATTGTTTATACTTATTTTATTATAAATTATTATTAATGTTGATGTACATGTATTATTATTATTATTATTATTATTATTAAAGATTTATTGTTTTTACATGTTTATCTTTAATATATTAGTTCAAATATATATGTTTGTGGCAGGTTATATGAGTTTGGGATAGGGTTGGAACGGATGAATTGGTTTTCTGCTAGTTCTTATGGGAATAATTGTTTCATGTAACAAACTTTTCCGCTTATGGATTAAATTCGTTAGACAAGGTACCACCGTACTTGCATAAGTACTTTAGTTGAGTAAAACTCAAGTTTTTGTTTTCTCTGATGGACATTTTGACTAGAGTTTAACACCTTTTGTTTGCCTTGATGGGGTCTTGAAATAAATTGTTTGTTAAGAACAACTTGTGTTTTGCAGTGAAGATTATTTCATGAACCCCTCTTAGTTTGCTAAAACTACTCTCAATGTGTACCATGTTACACTGCAGGGTATATAATAGAAATGAAAAAGAGTTTTTTTCAGCATAAGGACTAAAAGCACCAGGCTAGAAGTCTCTGGCAACCTTGAAACTGCGATAGAGACCAATGATAACTAGATGTAGTGGGAAACACACACACACACACTCTCTCTCTCTCCCGCTCTCTCTCTCTCTCTCTCTCTCTCTCTCCCTGGGTTGCACTTACTTTGGCTGCATGTTGCATTTTGACTGTGTGCACCCATTTTGTGGGCTCATGGCATTATCACGATTCTCCAGCCAGACCATTGCTGCTAGGACATTGATTTTTTTTTTTTTATTTTTTTTTTTATCAGTTGGGTGTAATATTTTGATGCTGGGGATGAAAGCTAGCACTTTTATTTCAGATAAAATATTTTTATACCACTTTAAATCCCAACCATTTGAACAATAAATGTCAAAACATTCACATTTTTTGTCTTTGAATTCCGACAGTATTACAACAGTGACATTTGTTATGATCACAGTGAAACTGCTTTGTAACGTCTGTTCCACCCAATCTGAGTCGCTACTACAGAACCACGTGGCGTTCACACAACAGACTGATTGTGTAACATACCGTATTTTCCAGACCATTAAGGTGCACTGGATTATAAGGCGCAATATCAAAGAATGATGCTTGAACGGTCTCTGTCCATACGTAAGTTGCACCTGATTATAGGTGCATTAAGCGAAACAAAAGTCAGATAAGTCAAACTTGATTCAATTCTCACAATAACTCTCAACATTGTTTGGTTGTAACAATATAAAACAATAAACTCACTTTTTCACTTAATTCCTCTTCTATAAATCCATCAAATTCTTCATCTTCAGTTTCTGAGTTTCACAGTTACGCGAGTTGGACATAAAGTCTGGATCCCTCTATTATTTTTTATTATTATAATATTTTATCTATTATTCCCTCGCGCACAGAGTCAGATTAATAGAGACTGAGATTAGAAGTCTTCCGGGTCATGACCTAAACTTCTCTCAGCCACGCCCCCTTAAAGAGACAGCGCATTCACAGTAACAAACATGGCCCATTCTCTGTGTGGGTATTGTGTTCATTATAGAATGGAGGTCATTACTCTAAAGGAGCAGTATCAGTGTAATTTCAAATTCAAGAAGGTTAATCCCAGGTCTCAGGGGGACACCTGTAGTAGTGCTTTATCCCGGTGATGAACGTGACACTCTGATTAAGCCAGCTGAATGTCCTAAAATTAGGTGGAAAAACTACTCACGTATTACTCAGCGAGTCACCTGACTATATAGCAGTAATGCCGGTATTTGGGCATAAAGCCTGGATTCCTCTACCTTATGATCTGCTGACATCAATATCTAGCGGTTGGAGTTCTTTGTTTAATCCACCAGAATGATGGTAAGCTCTGAATTAGTTTGCTTTACTTGTTTTTTGACGATGTCAGTGAGATGGATTTGTGCGGCTGCATCCACACATAAGACGCACCGGATTATAAGGCGCACCATCTTCTTTTTTTTTTTTTCCTTCCCTTTTGAGAATTAAAGGCTTTTAAGTGCGTCTTATGGTCCAAAAATACAGTACTCAAGTGTTCTTTCTCTTTTCTATCAGTTAAACTGAAGAAGGATCGGAATGCAACTGTCACCTGATACATAAATTCATAAAACATGGCACTGGCTTTAATTATTAATTCTCATGACTCAGCTATGATTTCACTATAAATCTTTACTCATGGTACCCTTTTAAAAATGAGTATGGCTCTCTTAAGATCATGTCTCTGTGACATCTTCAGTTGTTTTGTTCCCGCCACTGATTTAGCTGTTAGCAGCTGCTGCAATAAGCCCACACTCTGCTTGAACTCTTTAAGCACATGTCCAGAACAAAACATCTAATAAGAATCGAAACTCTGAATTGTCCTGATTACACTACAACACTGAGAAACCGACACCCCTTTAAATACAGAGGTCTTTCAGACACTTTGGAAGTAAACACTATGTACTAAAGTTAATTACAGAACACCGGCATATACTGCATTGGTTTTTCATTTCTTAGATATTTTCTTTGTCAGTGTTTTATTACTGCTGTGGGTTACTGCGTTATGATGATCTTGGATTTTTGAGCATTTTGTTAGATGTTAATTATATTCATACGGCATGGCCATATAAAGTTGCTGTTGACTTTAAAGTGTACATGTATTGGCCACCCTTACAGCATAATAATAATAATAATTAGTGTGTGTGTAATATTTTGTAGATAAATAAGCTTATTTTAACATAAATGACCACAAAACGCACAAAATTAAGTACTTTTCTCCTGTGGATTACTAGCAGAGTCTGAACCAATGGTTAGTATTTTTTAGTTTTTACCCACAGGTGACGTGAACATGTTAGTCCGTTTTGTCCAGCGCAAGTAAACAAGCAGATCTATCTAGTGAGCAACATTGTAAGTGATTAAAAAAAATGTGTTCAAGTAGCAACTATGGCTAGCAATTTGGAGGAAATTCGTGTAAATGATTACCTATTTGAACCAGAGAGGGAGGAGTCATGTGGAGACAGTGAGACATCACATTCTAGTGATTCCGAGGATGAGAATGCTGCCAGAGATATGCGTGACACTGGATCCAAAATGGCTTATGCAACTAACAAGAAAGGTTTTCTGTGATTTCTGTGCTTTGTAGTTTGTGCAGCTCAGCACTGGCCAATAATGTGTTATGATGCACGGGGTCACTGACACAGGCCAATCAATCCAAAGCATTCACATCATTACCGGGCTAGAACAACCAGTGAAGAAGGCAACACGTCTCTAAGCATGCCCAGTGACACAACACTTGTGTGCGCCTTGACAGGGGGCAAGGACAGATGTTGCCAGAAGGAAGCCCTGATGTCACACGTGATCGTTTTAAATAGCTTGTAACCCTAATTACCCACAAATACCCATTAAAAGAAGAACATATAATAATGTGACCAGAATTACATGAAAGGATATTAAGATTCAGCGGTTCAGTAAATGATGAGTATGAATGAATGCTGTACCAAATCTAGAAGTCTGGAGGTACTGAAACAACCCAGAATAAACCCAAAACAACCAAACTCAATAACATGCTGTCAAAAAATAAGCAGGATCAGAAGGCAGTAGATAGACTGGCTTAGATGAAAGCTATGATAACTCAGTGATGAGCAGAAAAGCATCTCAACGTGTCCAAAAACTTTCGGCGGATATGCTACAAAGAGCAGACAATCAGATCAGGTACCTCGTCTTTCAACCAAGAACAGGCTGCACTGTGTTACAGGCTATACAAGCTTGAATACAGTACGTACTGGAAAACAACCATGTGAAGCTCTTCCACCAGCCACTTTGGTTGAGCCATATCCCTTGATGCTTTATTATAGAAAATAGTGTATATACTCTGACTACAGCAAAAGCATGATGACATCATGCTGTGCTGTGCAGGATTAAAACATCTACAGCAAGCGACCGCATGATGTGAGCTTAACAATCCTACTGTTACCATTTCAAAAGACCTGCCTATCAGAGGTGGAGCATCAGCGTGTGAATTATTTAAAGCATCGCTAAGACAAACAGCAGAAACTCACTGACACAATTACCATCTAATTACACGCACTGTTCGTCCTTTAGTGATGTGTACAGATTATATATCTAATTATAAGTGGTTATGAGAGGAAATACACATTTTCAAAGGTAACACTCCTTTATTGTCGGAGTTGACTTTTGTTATTGTTGATAAATTATTCAACAGCCATTTGAATTACAGTTCTGATACTTCCCATATAACATCAGGTGCATGTTGAGTTCTATCACCAATTGCAACCATGCCCATATTGTCAGCAAGCAGGGCCATGCAGACCTTTAGAGGCAGGTGCTTGAATTTAAAAGGCCACATGGCACAAACTCTCAGAGCACCAACTACACCATAGCAACCGATATTCAAAAAGAATATAAATTCCTCTAACAGCATCATACTTTATTTTTAACATTTCACTGCAATTATTATCATTCATTCATTTATTTTCTAATTATGGTCGTGGGAAGGCTGGCATCCATCTCAACCTACTCTGAGCAAAAGCAGGGAACACCCAGTGACATAGGGGTTAGTACGTCCACCTTATATCAAGGAGGTCCTAGGTCTCCTGGACTCAGCGAGGGCGTTTGTGTGGCGTTTGCATGTTCTCTACGTGCTTGTGTGGGTTTCCTCTGGGTACGCTGCTTCCCCCTACAGTCTAAAGACATGCACATTAGGCAAACTTCTCCTTCTTTTCCTTTCGGCTGTTCCCTTCAATGGTCGCCACAGCGAATCATCTGCCTCCATCTCACCCTATCCTCTGCATCTTCTTCTCTTCCACCAACTACCTTCATGTCCTCCTTCACCACATCCATAAATCTCCTCTTTGGTCTTCCTCTAAGCCTTCTGCCTGGTAGTTCCAACCTCAACATCCTACTACCAATATTATTAATATTCACTATCCCTCCTCTGTACATGTCCGAACCATCTTAATCTAGCACATTAGGCAAACTAGCCGGCCCAGATTGCCCTGAGTTGTGAATGTAAGTGTGCTTACGGTGGTGTATGTGCGTGCGTTGTTCTGCAATGGTCTGGCAACCTGTTCAGAGTGTACTCCGCCTTCGCCCAGTGTCAGCTGAGATAGGCTCCAGCCTCGGTGTGACATTGGTATGATTATGTAGTTCGGTGACGCGTCAATATATGACAGAGTATTCACATTCATTGATTTCAGTGTGCGAGCTCTTTCTTATAAACGTACTTTAAGTACCAGTCACACAGGAAACTGTATCCAAACGTCTTTCTTCTCACTTAGTGATGTCATCAGCTGTGATCAGAGAATGAATGCATACTATAAAATACAATACTCTTTGTAACATAAGGTAGGTCTGTTGGGTTTTTACACCCAAGCCTCATGGCTCACCAGGCCAGTGCTTATCCACGGTTTCCATAGCATGAAGCGACCAGGAGTTCAACTCCTCCAGGATGGGACGCTAGTCCATCGCAGGTTCCCTTCCCAGTATATTTTTACTGGTACCCATTTATACTGCTGGGTGAACAGAGGTACACTTGTGGTTGACACCTTGCCAAGGGGTCTTAGCACAGTGAGGGTCTCAGTGGGATTCGAACTCGCAACCTCCTGATCATGCACGCAGCACCCTAACCACTACGCCACCGGCCCCACTCCTTGTAATGTATTCGAATAAAATGATTTAGTATCCTGATAGTTTTGAACACAGGTTTCAAAGTGAGATCACAGACGGATCAGTTCTGCTTCTTACACTATAATTTCAATCGTTCCAAAAGAAGGTCGGAAACCTCCTCCTGCTTTCCTTCTGTAGTCTGAAACTGTACACTGTTATTACTGCCTTCCTGCTCGGACAATAAGAAAATGGCTTTGGAGGCATGTATTGCTTGGTCATGTGGCTTTATATGAATGAAATGTTTGTATTTATTTCAATTTGCAATCAAACCGTGGCCTTCCAGCCATAGCTGTGTAATTTTATATTTGGGTATCAGGTTTTGTAAATTAGCTAAAAGTATCAACAATTCTGTTCACTGTAGATGTCATGAATGGAATGATTACCCTCCAGCTGTCCAGCTCAGATCCTTAATCTTACAGCGCAGCCTGTTCTGCTCTTCAGACTTTAATAGCAGCCATAAATGAAAATTAAACAGTACAAAATCGTATTAACTACGCTATATACTGTAAATGACACATGACTGAATTCCTCTGTCACGTTTCTGCCAATATTTATCTTTTTTTTTCTTTGCCTATAAATGTCACACTCCCATTTTCATTTGCAATAAGCTTCGCATCACACTTCCAGGATCTTCCGGCATGCATCTTGCATCAACAACCTCCAGTGCTTTGGATATCGGTGACCTGTGTATGAATAATTGGCACTTGAGGCGCTTTTGCATATTAGTTGTAAACAAAACAGCAGGTGTGGTGAGGCATCTGGAAATTTGATCATACTTTCCTGAATAATTGATGAAATAACACAATGAATTCTTTCTTAGTGTTTTCTAAGCGATGTGCTTGGCTCTGCATGATACTGGATCCGTTGATTGGCAGTTTACCAGTCAGGTATACTAAGGTCTTCAAAAAATAAAAACATGTAATAAATAGAGATTGTACGAGTTCATCTGCTTGGTACACTGATAGAAAATAATAAACCGCTCAAAATCTGATGCTGAGACCTTGTCTTAGAGACTTGAGTGCATTATTCAAGGTCTGAAATGCCGCACCTTATTGACCAGTTGTCAATAAGATGCTCCAGGTAACAATATTTAATGTGGAATTTGGTGGAAATGTTCTCAGTAGATTGAAGAATAAAACAAAAGTGTTCATGCTGATAAAAAAAAAAAATACCTATACATAATTCATGAGATCCGGAGAATTTTGCAGTACGTTCTAAATTTCATGCATGTGATCATCCAGCACCAAACCAGTAAAATAAAAATAGCAATAATCATTTAAAAAATGAATGGCATTTTGTGCTTATTTTCAAAACTCAAATGTTACAAATTGTTTTTGGTAGGACAATATTTGATTAAGATCTGAACAAATAAACCTGGAGTCTTGGGAAAAAATAAAATAAATGCATGCATAATGCATTTAAAGTTTCAAAAATAAAACCTAAAAAATTTCCACTATTAAATTTGGGACAGATATTTAACTCTTGAAATCTTCACCTGCACAATTGTTCATGAATATATTACATTTGGCTAATTCTCACCCTGGTCTGTGTCATACAGCTGAAGGAGAAAATGAAGGTGTGATCATACGATACTGATCATGATCCCAATTGCCCAAATCATATTCCAGTGTTACATTAGAGGAAAACAGCGCACATCAGTATGTATAGAAAAGCATCGGTATATATTCAAATATATCAGCATACATCAAAAAACATCGGCATACAGTAGGCCCTCGACATTTGTGGGGGTTCGGTTCTGAGCCCTCCCGCGAATCGAGATAATCCGCGAGTTCTGTACCCGGAAGTAAAACCCCATGTATCACATTACATGCGTGAATGAGCAGCCGGAAGTAAAATACTATGTATCTATTACGTGCGCTAAAATATGCTTCTTAAACACATTCTATAGACAGTCTTACTCATTAATACAGTATTAATGTAGTAAAATACAGTCATGATTAAGAAAAACTTTTCAATTTTTACTCTTATTTTTATTGATGATAAAATATAAACATTTTACAGCATATACTGTTGTAAAGCACTCGTTTTAAAGTCTTTTTCAATTATTATTCCAGTACAGTACCTAAGTTAATGTTTAGAATGTTTGTGCGTGAGATTTTATGTTCTATAGCATGTTTAACAAATGATACCAAAAGGATAAACTTTATTACGCTTTATGTCCTTTTACAATGAACTTGGAGTGACATCTCCAAGATGGCAACGTCGCAGACTTCTCAGAGTCAAATTGTTTCTTTGTTCGTTTTAATTTGTTTTATTTGTTTGTTCATGTTTTGTACTATGCTCATCTATGATCGGTCGACCCTACTACAGCTATGAGCAGCTTCAGCTTCGGGCAAGTAAGCACGCAACAACTTCTATCGTGAGCTAATATGCTATGGGAGCTCAATGCTAACCACTCAGGTGGAGTTCTCAGAGGCTTGGTTAGCACTTCCGGCCATACTGCTTGAAAATGTTCAGTCCCTGCGAAACAAGATGGACGAGCTTCATGCTCAGACTGCAGCGCAGGGGGGATCTACAGGACTGTGTTTCTGTGAAACATGGCTCGAGGAGAGTACACCCGATAAGGTGACTATACCAGCCGCCTGCACAGCCTTCATCCCCTGCAATCCCAAGCGCCGGAGTCGTCGTTCGACTCCTTCCTGCCTACTTCCTGGGCCTACTTCGTGGGCTTCCTGTCTACTTCCTGGGCTTATTACTAGCTAGGGTGCGGCTCGCATTGAGCTGCCTACCATAGCATATAAGCTCTGCTAATAGCATAGTAGCTGTGCTTAGTTATATACGCCCGAAGATACTCAGATCTTATAGCTGTAGTAGAGTCGACCGGTCGTAGACGAGCATAGTGCAAAACATGAACAAACAAAACAAAAAATAAAACAAATTAAAACGAACAAAGAAACAATTTGACTCTGAGTACTTCGCGATGTCGCCCTCTGAGCAGCGCCATCTTGGAGACGTCACTCCAACTTCAATGTAAAAGGACATGAAGAGTACTGTAATAAAGTTTATCCTTTTGGTATCGTTTGTTAAGCATGCTACAGAACATAAAATCTCACGCATAAACATGAACTTAGGTACTGTACTGGAATAATTATTGAAAAAGATTTTAATACAACAGTTCAGAGAAAACCGTCGTTTCTCAGGAGAAAGTCTTATTTCTTCAGAAGATATATCCAGCATTTTCTATCGCTTAGCCAGAGAAGACGCATAGCGTTTGAGTGGTATCATAGAGCTTAACTGGTAATTAAAACACACACAAAAAAAGAGGCTCATTGACAACTCATGCACGAATGAGGAAAAAGAGGCGGGACATCAGCTCAACCAATCAGGAGAAAGGAGGACAGCCATTGACTGAATTTGAATCACGTGCCGGTTGCTCGGCAGTCAGACCACTCAAACCATGGGTGCAAAACCGCGAATAGTCAAGGGCATACATCGAAAAACGTCAGCATACATTGAAAAAAAACGCTTGAGCTGGGAATCAAACCCAGGAGCTTCTTACTGTGAGGCAGCCGTGCTAACCTCTACGCCACCGTGCCACCCATCATTGGGTCAGAGATTTGAAATGTGTTTAATTGGATCAGATTTATCGTCGAAAGCAGACTCGCCGCCATCGAACTCCAGGGGTTTGTTCTTTCCTCAGATTTCATCAGGCTGAAATATTAAATGAGACAAATGTCAGCTGTGTGTTTAACTGGAACCCTCATCCTTATTGCTTCTGCTTTTTATTTTTAGCACGGGAAATAGCGCGAGCGAACTTGATCTGCTTCACTCACTGAGCTGAGTGATCTGGAAACGGATGGCAGCGAAAAAACCATGAACTTTAGTCAAGGCTTCAAGTTCCGCGACTGCCCCGTAGCACTTGGCGAATCTCTTTTTGTCCGCAGAGTGCAACTGCTCTGTCAAACCCTCTCGTCAGACGGTTGGCTCAGGAGCAGGATTCTGCAAAGACACTTCTTGGCACGTGTTACTTCTAAGCCCATTAAAGTCGGCCTGACGTGTTCAAAGCGGTTGACTGAGCACAAAGAGCAAGATCTACAGTCCCGTTACGCACATGCACCGCAGAGCGAGACGCGGGCGCGGGAGTATTTCAGGGTAGAAAAGAGAATCGTGCTGGATCTGGATGGTCATTATATGCAAACTTTTAGCGAATCACCAGCACAACTGGCCACTCCCACCTGCATTTATTGCAAATCACAGCGTCGGCTTCATTTCCCTTCATCGTAAATCCGTCCCTTGTACAAGCCAGTGACTTATTTTACAATATAGATGTAATCTCTCTCTCTCCCTCTCTCTCTCTCTCTATTTCTCCCTCTCCCTATCTCTCTCTCTCTCTCTCTCTCCCACCCTCACTGTCTCACTCTCTCTACCTCCATCTCTCTCTCGCGCTCTCTCCTCTCTCATTTTCCCTCCCCCTCTCTGTCTCTCTCACTCTCTCGCTATCTCTCCCTCTCTCACTCTCTTGCTTGCTATCTCTCTCTCTCTCTCTCGCTATCTCTCCCTCTCTCACTCTCTTTCTCTCTCTCACTCGTTATCTCTCCCTCTCTCTATCTCGCTCGTTATCTCTATCTCTCACTCTCTCTACCACCATCTCTCTCGTGCTCTCTCTCCTCTCTCATTTTTCCTCCCCCCTTCTCTCTTTCTCTCTCTCACTCTTGCTCTCTCACTCTCTCTCGCTCTCTCTCTCTCACTCACGCTTTCCCTCTCTTGCTCTCTCGCTCACTCTCACTGCCTCGCTATCTCGACCTCTCACTGTCTCGCTTCCTATCTCTCTCTCTCTCACTCTCTCTCTCTCTCTCTCTCTCACTGTCTCGCTCTCTCTATCACCATCTCTCTCATGCTCTCTCTCCTCTCTCATTTTTCCTCCCCCTTCTCTCTTTCTCTCTCTCACTCTCTATCTCTCCCTGTCTCACTCTCTCTCTCTCACTCTGTTACCCTCTCGCTTGCTATCGCTCCCTCTCTCGCTCTCTCTCTCTCGCTCTCTTGCTCTCATTCTTCCTCTCTCTCTTTCCTTCTCTCTCGTGCTCTCGCTCTCTCTCAAAGCTTACGTCTCTCACTTCAGTGACCTGTTTCTTGAGTTGCTTTGATACACAGTTTTTTTTCCAGGCAGTTTATTAATTTTTAACTTCCCCTGTTTCAAGGATTCTGTTTAACTTTCTTTTTAATGAACAATAAACATTAAAAATTGATCATGCAGTCATGTGATCCTGCTCGCTTCGACTGCCTGTACAGAAATTACTGAGCTAACTGGAGTATCTTGTTGTCTCCACGATATCATTCCATCAAGATTACTCTCGCACTTTTCCAGGACGAGACGTTCGAACTCAGAAATGAGTGTACGAGCTCACTTTAATAAAAAAAACAACTCGGACCATGTCCTCTGGAACGTCCCGCGGTCCCAGCCATGTGCTAGTCTCGGAAATGGATCAAAAGATGTCACAACACGTGAACACAATTTTACACGCAAACCCTGCGTTTACACCGGGTCATGATGTAACCGTGATTTGAGAGACTCGAGTTAGATTTTCTTTGGATTGAACCGGGATGACATTGAGTGGAACTTGGTGGATTCGGGATGGCCTCGCTCATTTTTATGTTTTATCGCGATTATTACGTTGCATTACCATTTTCTGCCAATCGTGATCGTTTCATCTCTTGGACGTACTCGGCCTCCTTTTTATACCGCGGTTCTGCTCTAAAATCCTGGAGCTCCACGCCTTTTTAATTCACAGACAGCGCGGATAATGTGCACTGATGTATTTTCAACCTCACAATCTCTGAATAATGATCGAATTATAGAAAATACCGGTAGCATAGTGGTTTGGGTGCTCATGATCAGGAGGTTGTGTGTTCAAATCCCAGTTAGACACCCACTCTGCTAAGACCCCTGGGCAAAGTCTCAACCACAAGTGTGCCCCTGTTCACCCAGCAGTATAAATGGGTACCAGTAAAAATATACTGGGAAGGTAACCTGCGATGGACCAGCGTCCCATCCAGGGGGAGTTGAACTCCTGGTCGTTTCACGCTACAGAAACCGGTGATGAGCCACAAGGCTCGGGTGTAAAAAGCCTAACATAGTTTACCTATAGAACAGGGGTGTCAAACTTGTGCCAGAAAGGGCCAAGTGGCTGCAGGTTTTTGTTTCAACCAAGCAGCAGCACACCTGACTTTGCTCATTTAATCAACTGATAAGAGTCTTCAGGCCGCTGATTGGTCAATCTGTGTGCTCTGTACAGAGACTGACCAATCAACTGCCTGAACACTCAACTCAGTTGATTAAATGAGCAAAGTCAGGTGTGCTGCTGCTTGGTTGAAACAAAAACCTGCAGCCACTTGGCCCTTTCTGGCACGAGTTTGACACCCCTGCTATAGAAAATACCAAGAACTTCTTTTTTAACCCCCCCCCCTCCCCCCCCAACCCATGTACAGCTAACTGGGTTGTCAAAGGCCGGTCATGTCTCGCACTGTCTATGGTGAGAGGTTCACGTAAAAGAAGCATTGCTGACTTTTGTCATGAGTAGCAGTGTAGCCATTAGCGTGTTTCTGCCCTGCAATGGCCTGGCGAGCTGTCCAGGGTGTATTCTGCCCTCGCCCGGAGTCGGCTAGGATGGGTGCCAGCCTCCCTGCGACCCTAATTAGGATTAAGCAGAAATTGAATGAATGACCAAGAACGTACCAAAGAAAATAACAAAAATTTGAGAAAATGCCAATAAATCAACACAGTATGACCTTCATAGTTTTCGATGGAAGAAGCACTTGATTAAAACTTTAAAACTTTAAATGAGTTTCAAATGGAGCAAACATGACACATCCAAACATAAAAATAAACCACAATCTTCTTTAATTTGCTTCTCCTATGTTTCACCCATTCCAAGTTAAATTCATTAACATTTTGCTTTTGTTTTGTTCCCATGTAGTACACAATAATTCACTTCAGGCTTCTCAAGGTACACACACATACACACACACACACACACACACACACACACTCACCTGATTTTCACCAAAAAAGTGTTTACTTATCGAGAATTTATCTCAAATATCGCAATCAAACCTGCACCTGCAGTCAAGGCCCGTCAGTAATTACTTTTTAAGATGATCTGGAATTTTATCTCGTCATTTATCTTGGAATTTTATCTTGTCTTCAGTTTGCCCGAATGTCACATAAATCAAAATAAGCAAATCATTTTTCCCCCTCAGCCAACAGGCTGTCAGGTATCGTCCTGGCCTGCATGACCCTTGGGTGTGTAGATGTGCACGGGTACATTAGTTTTTTCCATGTGACCTTCGACCTCATCACGTTGAGCCTCGCCTTATAAACGTTTCTGGTCTATTTCTCAAGAACTGCTCGGCCGCTCATGCTGAGGTTGTGCATGCAGGTTAGCTATGATGTGTGAGCGTGCGCAGGCTTGGCTCTTCCTTTGTCTGACCTTTTGACCTTTTCATAATATCTATGAGCTTATAAATTTTGTCTGGGCCATTTCTCAAGAACTGATGGGGAATCCGTTTTGCAGGTTTCTTATGGTGTGAAGGTGTGCATGGGATTGTCAGTTTATTTATTTGACCTTTGGCCTCGTTACACTGACCTTGACATAATAAATGTTGTTTGGGCTATTCCTTGATAGCTGCTGTGCAGTATCATTAATTTTGTGTGTGTGTGTGTGTGTGTGTGTGTCTCTCCTTGGACCTTGTCACAACGATGTGACAGAAAAGAGTACAGAGGACGAGCAGCACCATATCCGTGGTCCGGTGAATGTACCAAAACCATGTGGTTGCTTTAATCATGCATAATCAGGTGTCACCAACCTTTTTGATACTGAGAGCTCTGAGGACTGAATAATGCGAAGGGCTACGAGTTTAGTTCTGAAATAGTATATTTGCTCAAATTACCTTTTAATTATATTCATTCATTCAGTTTCTGTAACTGCTTAATCCTAATTAAGGCTGTGGGGAGGCTGGCACCCATCCCAGCCGACTCCTCCAGGCGAGGGCAGAGTACACCCTGAACGTCTCGCCAGGCCATCGCAGGGCAGAAACACCCTGACGGCTCCTCTTGTTGAAAGTCAGCAGTGGTTGATAGACGGTGAGAGACACGTCCAGCCTTTGATAACACAGTGAGCTGCACTGGGGAGACAGTGACAACCCGTTGAGAGTGGGGCTTGAACCCCCAACCTTAGGCTCGGTGATCCAGCACCTTTACCAGGAGGCCACCACTGCCCCCTTGAATTAAATGATATTATCAATGAGATTACCTTTCGGCTTTTTCCCTTTATCAGGGGTCGCCACAGCAAACGATTCGCACGTTTCATTTGGCGTAGGTTTTTACGTCGGATCCCCTTCCTGACACAACCCTTGAGCAAGGGACGGAAACACACTGACAGCTATGCGGCTACTCTTTACGAAAGTCAGCAATGGTTCTTTTACATGAACCTCACACCATAGACGGTGAGCGACATGGCCGGCCTTTTGATAACCCAGTTACTGCACTGGGGGGGGGGGGGGGGCAGTGACAACCTTGTGGAGATTAGGACTCGAACCCCCAACCTTAGGATCAGCAATCCCACACCTTTACAACTACACCACCTCTGCCAACAATTAAATGATATTATTAATAATTAATAAAATTCATCTACGTGAAGACACTGATCGTGTAAATGATTTCACAGAATTATGAGCAACAATAATTTAACAAGGTAAGAAACAGATAAATATCAATACGCAACAATTCCTTTCTATAAATCTTTGCAATTACTGTACAGAGGAACCTCAGTGGTCGAACACAATTCTTTCCAAAGATGTGGTCGATTACTGATTTGTTCAAAAGGTAGGTAGGTAAAGTCTGCTGGGCTTTTTACACCCGAGCCATAGCGACTCATCAGGCCGGTGCTTATCCCCGGTTTCCGTAGCATGAAGCGACTCGGAGTTCAACTCCTCCTGGATGGTACGCTAGTCCATCGCAGGTTCCCTTCCCAGTATATTTTTACTGGTACCAATTTATACTGCTGGGTGAACAGGGGCACACTTGTGGCTATGACCTTTCCCAGGGGCCTTAGCACAGTGGGGGTCTAACTGGGATTTGAACACACAACCTCCCGATCATGAGCGCAGCACCGTAACCACTACACCACCGGCCCCAGCAACACCACTGGCCCCAGTGATTTGTTCGAAAAGTGAAACAATATTCCCATCAGAAATAGCCAAAAGTGGATTAATGCGTTCAGATGAATGTCTTTTTACATCAGTACAGTTTTATATAATTTGAAAAAGAGGTGTATTTATGAAACATTAATATACAATACATACATTAATGCAAAAAAAAAAAAAAAAGAGTAAACCATAATACATTATTTTTAATTATGCACTCTATTTGTTTACATGCCTTTCTGGTTGCGATGTGTCAGTTTATGTGGATGAATGGGGAGGGAGAGATGGGCGACGGCTTATTGCTTTGAGTGGGCGTGGCATTTTCCCCCTTCTCTGTCTCTTGGTCGCAGTTGATTGTTCATGTCCTCACGACTTTTCTCTTTTCCTTTCCAGTAGAATCACTGCTACTCTTCATAGCACTCGGGGTTAAAGGTTAAAGTAGCCGTAATGTAATGAATAAACACAATGCACAGTACGAAACTCTCTCTCATTGGCTGTTCAAAGTACTGAACACTAAGCAGCGTTCAATACACTCGGTTCTGATCCGTTCCAACTCGGATCATTTGTTCCAACACCAAGGCAGATTTTCCTCATGCTGTATTTTTTTTGATCGAACTCCAAGTTGTTCGACTACGGAGTCGTTCGACCGCTAAGGTTCCGTTGTACTAGTATTGACATTTTCAAATGATCGCTTGTGCAACATTTTAACTCGCCACGAACAATTTGTTTTTTTAATAAATCATGAACTTTTGCAACACGTTGCAACGTGATTGTAGTTATCAATGGTGTAACTTACAAAAATCAACTTTCAGATTTTACTGAACTTATCCTCAAACCTCCAGAGGCTTTTCCCGCTCATTGTGTGCTGCCCTGCGGGTAGTTTGCCTGGTAGCTTGCATGACATGTTCTGAAATGTCTCTTGACATTATGCCGCCTTACCGTTGCCACAAAAATATTCATCAAAAAATAAAAAAAATAAGGAAATTAAGGAAAAATAGGAGGAAAGTTAAGGAAAATGCCGTAAACAAAAGTCAATTATACAAAACAAACAAACAAAAAAACAACCCAAAACCCCCCAACAAAACTACTTACATTTTTGTGAGGTGCGCATCTGTGTGTGTATTTATAGTTTACTTATAGCTTAAGTACTATTTTTCAATGTTTAATTGTTTTTATAAGCATTTATAGCGTTGAATATCTATTGATTGATATTATATACACATATACATGTACGTATAAGTCAGTCCGGGGCAGGGGGCGATTGTACTTCGTGGAAAATGGTGGTCGTGGGGGGGGGGGGGTGTCTCGGGCCCCATTAACTGCAGAAAATGAGGGATTCCTGTAGTTCTCATATAATATGAAACATTTTTTAAAGTTTTTTTTTTTTTTTTTTTTTTTATATTGTCATTTTCAATTTCCATCCAAAGGCAATTGTGATTTAAAAAAGAATAGCAACAAAAAAATTAGATGCAGCTCACTGGTTAGTGGTGCTACGGTGATCTATTTTTAGAACCAGCCCGTGGGCGGCTCCTGTGGTCCTTCCGGGTGACCTGGCGCCCGCGGGCACCATGTTAGCGACCCTTGCTACAAATGATATGCATAAAACTGATCAAATCTTAATTCAGTTCGTTCCAGGTTGCTTCAATCAGCAGCGTAGGCTTTAATTATCCACATTATTAGCATAATAAAGAAATGGCCGCCTGTTGTAAGCCAAAGCAGGCACAATATTATTGTTTGTTTTCTTCACATAGTCAGCTTGAACTCACCGCAATGGCAAATTTACATTCAATTAAAGACGGGAGGGGTGTATATGTAAGTAGTGCAGAGCTGAAGTGGAGATGAGGGCGGGGTTTTTTTCACCTGAAGAGCGGGGAGTCGTGATGGAGAGTGGCTGATTTGAAGAGAGTAGTTTTTAATGGAGACTAATTTTTTTTTTTTTTTTTTTTTTTTTTTGAAGTAATGTCTGGTAAATCTTTAGCTTGTGTGAAATGCCTTTGCCGTGAAGCAACAAATCTCTGGCGTTAGTAGCTAATGCGATTAAGAAAGACGGTTTAGTACTTAAGCTGATTTGTGCCTCTATGTATATGTCGAGGGTTTTGTCTGGAATTGTTTCCTGGTTGCAGTAAAGGGTTAATTTTACCTGGTGGTCCTTCTGGTCATAGAATGCATCCCAAAAAAAAAAAAAAAAAAAAAAAATGCCCAGAAGCTATTAATATTCAATTCGCGTATAAAATAGCATGTGGTAGCTTCTAGTCCTAAGAACCCAAGTACAATCAGATCTCGAATAGTGGCTTCCCAGCGGGCACACATGTGAATTATGGCCCATGTAGCACCGCTGATGAGTAGCATCGCCAGCTCATAGATCTCTGATCTTTAATCCTGAGCAGAAGTCCTGCTACATCCCCAAAGCGTTCACGCTAGCGGCACAGATACACTAACTTTCCCTTACGTCTAAACTGCAAAGTGTACCGTGATGAACATGCATCTTATTCAGGGTTTCCTCCTGCATTGTGCACAGTGCTCATGGGACAGGCTCCGGATCCACTGCATCTCTGATCATAATAATGCAGCTAGTGAGGATGGCTGTAATAGGCACTCAATACAATACGCAGACCAAACACAGCCTTTATATCCAAATCAATCATTCATAGGTTTATTTATTTGTCAGACCGAGTGGTCCTTCTATAGCAACAGGGAGGAGGGAGCCTATCCCAACCAACTCATCAAATTCAAGTACTACCTTCCCTATCTCACAACCTCCACCATTTAAGAAGGGGTGCGAGCATACACACGCCTCCTCCGTCACATGCGATACTGCCACCCGCCCGTCATCATGCATGCACCCACATCATCTTATTGATCCTGATGTAAATAAAGTGGTGCTGCGTGAGAGTGAGAGTGAGAGAGAGAGAGAGAGGAGTGTGTGTCAGTCCACGTGTCAGGCACAGTGGGTTCTGACCCGAATTGGTGTCGCTCGCTTTTTCAGACTTTTCATTTAATCTGATGCACAAACGCCAAATTTAAAATATGTTACCTTAGCAACACCTGTAGCATGGCTTCAGACTGCATCGTGCATATTGCTTGGGGGGGGCGTGGTCTCAGTAGAGTTGCGATAGAAAATCGACTGACGCAAATTCACGGTTTTTATTCTCCAATCTGTCGCGCGACTTTCGTAGCACCACGGCGGCCTGGTTCGTGAAGCCATCGCATGAAATTTCAAACATATGCGAAATTTCCGCAGATGTCGCAAAACGATGCTCTAACACAGAACAGTCTCAAACTCTTCCCTCCTGTCGCAAGAAGGTCGCAAAGTTGCCGATTTTCTTATAAATTATTAGTTTTTGGAGACTTCCACGTGGAAAGTGTAAGACTTGCTGGCATTTGAAATATCAGATATATATATATATATTTCATCCTCGTTTATATTATATTTATGTTTTGTTTGCGCTAATAAAAAGCTATTTGTTTGAGAACAAAAAGCAGCTGACTTTACGAAAAGAGATCCGGCAAACCAATCGCAAGAATTGCCTTCTCGCAATACAACGTACGTATAGAAGCCGCGAAAAATCAGCATGCATGCATCGGCGCTAAACATCTTGATGCGAACTTCAAAATTCATCAATGTTCATTTTCTATAACCGCTTAAACCTAATTAGGGTCGCAGTGAGGCTGACGCCCCATCTCAGCCGACTCCGGGCGAGGGTAGAGTACACCCTGGACAGCTCGCAAGGCCATTGCAGGGCAGAAACTCACTAACAGCTACGCAACTTTTGTCGAAAGTCAGCAATGGTTCTTCTACATGAACCTCTCACCAAAGACAGTGAGAGACATGGCCCGCCTTTCATAACCCAGTTAGCTGCACCGGGGGGACAGTGACAACCCATGGAGAGTGGGACTCGAACCCTCAACCTTAGGATCAGTGATCCAGCACCTTTACCATCACACCATTACTGCCAACTTCAAAAGTCTGCATTTTTTTTTATTTATTTATTTTTTTTGTGCATTAGGAGCTTTTTTATTACCTGGATGTTCTCAGCCCCTCAAGAATGTTCCCATCTCGGTCCCCAAGCATCAGCCTTAGAATGACCCATTATGCTCACGTGACTCTCTTCGATTTGAGTGACATTTTAATTGATTTTCATCCTTCTCTCTGTGCGTGTGTGTGTGTGTGTGTCCGACTTGCAATGAGCCTCGAACACGTTACTCACACGAAAACTCCAAAGAGCAGCACCCGGATTCCGACCTCCAGCGCCAGCTCGCGCATGTGTTTCCTTCGGTCGGGAGGCGACATCTTCATGATCTTGCTTTTCTTTCTCTTCTTTCCTCTTGTCGTCTTTCAGCAAACACAAGCAGCCCGATCCAGAGTCATCTACAGTCCGCTGCAGCCCTTGTTTCCCGCTTTCGGATGGCAGTAAAGATGCTGATGAGAGTGATGCTGATGGAGATGTGCGTCTGGATGCAGCGCGCGCACACAAAAAAAAACAAAAAAACAAATAAACAAAAAAAAAAACCAAAAAAACCAACGCCAAGAAAAGGAAGAATGTTTATTTGTTTGTATAATAAATAATAATAATAATAATAATAATAATAATAATAGTTGTTCCTTGAGGCTTGTTTGGTGTCGGTGTTTAATCCATGTTGGGTTCGAATGGTGTTTCCCGTCAATTCTCTGAATCGCAGTCCACGCGCACGTGCAGGTGATGCAGTCGGACGGCAGTTCAGCGGCTCGAGTTGAACTGAAGACGCTGTCACGCGCTCGAGCTCGTGTTTCCGCTCCACCAGGAAACCGCTTCCGATCAGCCCAGAACCGATTTGTGGCGCCGCACCGAACCGCCCGGGACTTTTATCCAACAACACGGACAGGAAATTACTCCGAGGTTGTTGGGTTTTTGCTGTGGTTTTGTTGTTGTTGTTGTTGTTGTTTTCGTTGCGAAAAGCAGCAACAGGAGCGCGCGTGCTTGTGCGTTACTTTGGCTCGCGCGGTTCAGAGCGGACGCGGTGTTTTATACGCTCGGGCGCGCGCACGGATTGACGATGACGCAAGAACGCAGCCAAGAAGAATAATTGTTTTTTTTTTTTTTTTTTTTTTTAACAAGTAAATAAATAAATAAATAAGAAAGAAAGAAGTGGAATAGTGGGTAGCGCGTCTTGCGTGACAGTAAGAAGGTCATGGATTCAATTCCCAGCTCGGGTATTTCTGTGGGTTTCCTCAGGGTGCTCCGGTTTCCTCCCACGGTCCAAAAACATCATGCGCAGTCATCTAATTGGCTGTTTCAAATCACCCCGAGGTGGTGAGTGTGATTATGGATGGCTGTGTGAGTGTTGGCCCTGCGATGGCCCGGCGAGCTGTCCAGGGTGTCCAACACTTCTTCTTTTCCTTTCGGCTTTTCCCTTCAGGGGTCGCCACAGCGAATCATCTGCCTCCATCTCACCCTATCCTTTGCATCTTCTTCTCTTACACCAACGACCTTCATGTCTTCCTTCACCACATACACGCCCACAATTGGCTGACTTGAGTGCCAGCCTTCCTCCAACCCTAATTAGGATAAAGCGGGTCAGAAAATGAATGAAGGATATACAGAAAGAACGCCAAACACGGTAGGGCAGAGGTGGCCTGGTGGTAAAGGTGCTGGATAACTGATCCCAAGGTTGGGGGTTTGAGTCCCACTCTCCACGGGTTGTCTCTGTCCGTCCAGTGCAGATAACTGGGTTATCAAAGGCCGGCCATGTCTCTCACACCATAGCTGCAAAGGCGTCAGCATGTTTCTGCCCTGTGATGGCCTGGCGAGCAGTCCAGGGTGTACTCGACCCTTGCCCGGAGTCGGCTGGGATGGGTGCCAGGCTCCCCATGACCCTAATTAGGATTACAGGAACTGAACAGATGTGGTATAGCGGTTAAGATGATTGCGTGACAGCAAGCGAGTCCCAGGCTCGGCGAGGGTGCTCTAGTGTGGAGTTTACACGTTCTCTCCCTGCTTGCGTAGATTTCATCCAAGTACTAGAGCAGGGGTGTCGAACTCATGCCACAAAGGGCCGTGTGGCTGCAGGTTTTTGTTTCAACCAATCAGCAGCACACAAACAATTTGAGTCTTCAGGCAGTTGATTGGTCAGTCTGTGTGCTCTATACAGAGACTGACCAATCAACTGCCTGAAGACTCAGATCAGATGTTTAAATGAGCAAAGTCAGGTGTGCTGCTGGTTGAATGAGACAAAAACCTGCAGCCACACGGCCCTTTGTGGCATGAGTTCGACACCCCTGTCTAGGGTTTCATCCTACAGTCTAAAAGTATGCACAGCTGTTGCAAATTGCTTCCAGGTGTGAGTGTCCGCGTGAATGGTTCTGTCACAGACTGTCGAGCTTTATGGATTACTAGACATGCAATTGGTTAGTGCATCCGCCTCACAGCGAGAAGGTCCAGGGTTCGAGTTCCAGGCGAGATGAATGTGTTTGTGTGTGGAGTTTGCATGTTCTCTCCGTGCTTGTGTGGGTTTTCTCCAGCTACTCTGGTAGCAAAAAGACATGCACATCAGTCTACCTGACTGTTCCAGTTTGCCCCCCCAGGTATGAATAGCTGTGTGGGCGGTTTTGCCCTGCAATGTTAAGGATGCACCCAAACTTTGCAGTGTCGCCTATGATAAGGATCAACCTCCCCACAACCATAATAGGTGTAAGCAGTTCGGCAAATGAGTGAGTCAGGTGAGAAAATAAGAAGTGCTACCACAGTCTCACACACACACACACTTATCTATCCTTGTGAAGACCTTCCAGTGATATAATGATCAATTATGTGAATGGAGTGGAATTAATTAATGCTGTGCCTGCCCTGCACCCTAAACTAACCTTAACCTCAACAAGGAAAAGCAAATTTGGGGATCTTTTCTTTTTTAAAAAAAAAAAAAAATCTCCTTTGCTAAGCCCTTCCAAATGGCCTCAAAAAGTCAAAATGTTTGTAGGGACACACCCAAATGGAATACTTCTCTTACACAGTCAGTCCATCACGTTCCAAAAAGTGGCAATTTGGAACAGCCGATTAGCCAAACAAGATGACCTACTATGGCTCGGGTGTGTTTTTAAAGAAAAGAAAAAAAGCCTAACATGCATGTTTTTGGTCTGTGAGAGGAAACCCATTCAAGCACAGGAACCACCCTTACCACACCCAGGACTCAAACCCTAGAACTTCATGCTGTGAAGCAGGTGTGGCTTAATCATCGTGCCATCGCATTACTTTACAGAGGGAAAGAAATCCATGAGGAGATGGGGGAAACCAAAATACCATATACGATGTAATAAGTGCCCTGCTCCAATAAGCGCTGCCACACACACCCCACCACAATGTTTTTGATCTTACATCTGTCTGTCTGTCTTCCTTTCGGCTTTTCCCCTTTTACTCGGGAGTCGCCACAGCAAATCATCTGATTCACACATTTTTGATTTGGCAGAGGTTTTTACGTCGGATGCCCTTCCTGTCACAACCCTTTTTAGCAAGGGACAGAAACATGCTGACGACTTTGCAGCTACTCTTTACGAAAGTCAGCAATGGTTCTTTTACATGCCTCTCACCATAGACAGTGAGAGACATGGCCCGCCTTTGATAACCCAGTTAGCTGCACTGGGGAGGACAGTGGCAACCCTGTGGAGAGTGGGACTCGAACTCCCAACCTTTGGATCAGCAATCCAGCTCCCTATACCACTAGACCAGGGGTGCTCAATCCTGCTCCTGGAGATCTACCTTCCAGATGACTTTATCTCCAACCCTAATGTGGCCCATGTGACATGTAAGACCCAGTCAGGTCTTAAGACATTTCGAAAGTCCCTTGATTGGATGATTGGATGGTTAGGTGGGCATGATTAGGGTTGGAGCGAATGCCTTCTGGAAGGTAGATCTCCAGGAGCAGGATTGAGCACCCCTGCACTAGACCATCAGGGGTGTCAAACTCGTGCCACAAAGGGCCATGTGGCTGCAGGCTTTTGTTTCAACCTAGCATCAGCACACCTGACTTGGCTCATTCAAACAACTGATAAGAGTCTTCAGGCATTTGATTGGTCAGTCTCTGGACAGAGCACACAAATTGACCAATCAACTGCCTGAAGACTCTTATCAGTTGTTTGAATGAGCCAAGTCGGGTGTGCTGCTGCTTGGTTAAAACAAAAACCTGCAGCCACATGGCCCTTTGTGGCACGAGTTTGACACCCCTGTCTTACATCAAATAACCGCCCATGTGTACTGGTCGCAAAATTGTAGATCAAACTTACCAATTTTATTCTATGAGTGTCTATAACAGTAAAATGAGGTGTTCACTGCCTGTAAAAGTGAGTTTACACGGTCTTTTAAGACCCCCTGCCACTGGGGAATGTCTATAATGTTCATCAGTAACAACACATTTGATTGTTCCGCCGTGCTTTAAAAACAGGAAAATATTTTGCCGTTTTCTTTTGGTAAATGTCCAACAACTGATGAACCTAGAAACTGTTACAGCAAAACTATGGGACGCTCTGAAAGAATGGGGTAATGAGCCAGATATGGACCTATCAGAAAACGATGACAAGTATTTTTCACCTGATTCTCCTGCTCACTAACTTCATAAATTTAAGGACACTCCTGGCTATGTGCTTTTGTTTATGTTCATGTTGATTGGTTCAACTTGCCATGTGCTAAAGTTGACATTCTGATTGCCTCATTTTACTTGGGAAAATGTTTAAAGGAAAAGCACATGAAGGGGAAAATAAGGGAAGGAAAAGTCTTTTTTTTAATTATGCTGTTTTTTGTTTATTTTTAGCTTTCATGTAAGTAATTTGGTTGATACCACAAAATGAATAACACAAATACCAGTAAACATCTTTTATTGTTCCATTATTATTCATGCTTTCCACCTCGATGGTAATAAGCGCTTACCCTTCCACTCCGCTGATAATCATTTCAATAAGTGCCCACCCACTGCAATTTTTTAAGTGCCCTGGGTGCTTATCATGTCGAATATGGGTACTAAAAAGCTAAAAGTTCTTTTAGTTCTATGCATTCATATCATATGCCTGTGCCCTACTCTCACAATCACCTGTCACTCTTGCCTGTGCTAAGAGACCAGAGACCAATGGGCAAAAGCTGACAAACCTTCTGTTCATGAAAGAAAATATCAAAGTGTGATACGGTGGCAAAGTATCACCACAGAACTTCGAACCCAGGACCTTCTTGTTGTGAGGCAATGTGCTAACCCCTATGCTACTGTGTTGCCTCTTTTTGCAGCCAGTGACCAATTTGGCTGAGAAATAAATTATTATAAGGCTATTTAAATCTCAAAATACTTCACACTTTTTTTAATTAGGGTTGCAGCTCATTCTAATAAAATCTGGGGAAAGGCAGGATACACCCTGAACAGCTTGTCAAGGTCACTGCAGGTTCAACACACACACAAATACAGTGGTACCTCACCTTACAAAATTAATCCGTTCCAGACGCAGTTTTGTAACCTGGATTTTTCGTAAGTAGAACCGCATTTTACATGTAAAATGTGTGATTCATTCCAAGGCCCCCAATACTACTCCTAAACCCTTTAAAAATTATTAAAGCATATCTTTTAAGATACTTACTTCGTGTTGACCATGTCTTCTTAGCAGAGTTATAATCTTACAAATGTTTATGCAAGGTTAAAAGCCTGAGCCAAAAAATGAAGTTGCAATGAGCACACTCGAAAAATTCATGAAACAACAGTAACTCTGTCCTTTACAGAAAAAGCATCATGGGTATTATGGAGATACAGCTCCATAATAGCCAATGGGAGGGAGCTGCGTCATCCCTCCTAGCCAATGGGAGGCCAGCGGGGTGGGACGTTGGGAGATAGTCAATTGGAGAGCTTCTCGTGCATTGTTTGAATTTTTGAGATGGTGCTTTCATAACATAAACTTGTTCTGTATCCAGAGACAAAAATTTTAGGAAAATGTTTTTCGCAACCTGGATTTTTCATTTGCTGGGACTATCGTAAGGTGAGGTACCACTGTATTCATAAATGTGTTTCACTCTGGCTCGCAATAAGTTGCATGATCTGTCACCTAGGGGCAATTTGGAACAGCCGGTTAGCGTAATGTCCATTGACTGTGGAAGGAAACTGGAGTACTCAGAGGAAACCCATCCAAGCACAACGAGAACATGCAAACTCCACATAGAAGCACTGTCACTAATCCTAGGACTCAATCTCAGGATATTCTGGCTGTAAGGCTGACGTGCTAATCACTACACCAGCATGCCGCCAGGATGGAAAAAAAATGCCCTTCATTTTCTTTGCACTAATAAATGCTGCTGCCTGCAAGACATCATTACCAATATAATGTTGTCCAGTATTTTTAACGTAATATTGAGACTACCAACTCCTGTTTGCCTGCACCTTTGTGCGCCTGTTCGTGTGTCTGGTAGCTTCCTGTCTGTTTCTCATGTTGAGGAATTTATCTCAAAGGAACTACAGGCCTGATCCTTTGACCTTTGACTGTTACCTCATGGTTATATAGATTTATTTTATTAGGGTCCTGCCTACTATGGCCTTCTGACACTGTGCATATACGTGTATATATATATATATATTACTAATACACTGGGGCCTTGACTTTCAATGGACCCACCATATTCAAAGTTACGATGTTCGTGCCACAAGTCATTAAGAATTGTCTTTCCGACTTTTGAAGTCTGCGTCATATTTACGACATTTTTTGTTCTTCTTTTCCTTTCGGCTTTTCACTTCAAGGGTTGCCACAGCGAATCATCTGCCTCCATCTCACCCTATCCTTTGCATCTTCTTCTCTTACACCAACGACCTTCATGTCCTCCTTCACCACATCCATGAATCGTCTCTTTGGTTTACGACATTTTTTATTATATTATTTAATCTTGTCCGCCATATGATTTCTTAGAGACAGCACAAGTGGGTACTGGTTAGCATGTCCGCCTCACAGCAAGAAGGTACTCGGTTTGAGTCCCAGCTTGGGGGTTTCCGTGTGGAGTTTGATGTTCTCCTCGTGCTTACATGGGTTTCCTCTGATTACTCTTGTTTCCTCCCACAGTTCAAAAACATGCACAGTAGGTTAATCGACTTGTTTCAAATCTCCCATGGTTGTGTGAGTGTTGACCCTGCTATGGCCTGGTGAACTGTCCAGGGTGTACTCCACCCTTGCCCAGAGTCAGCTGAGATGGGCGCCAGCCTCCCCGCAACCCTATTTAGGATTAAACAACTGAGAGAATGAACGAATCATGTCATGTGTCATAGAAATGTGTTTTTGTATCCTAGATTATTATTCTGCTACTGCATTAGTATATATTAGCATACCTAAGTGTTGTGATCCGACTTAGAGCAAAATCCAACTTACAAACGACAGGAACGGAACCCTGTCGAAGACCCTCTTATCTTGAAAGATGTTTTTATAGAATGCATCAAGTGTCGATTGTATTTGATGCTTCTACTGTGTCACGTTTGATTGATAATAAATATCAATGCAACTGAATATGGACTGTTTGATGACTGTACAAGTAGCAGAGTGGCGCAGTGGTTCGCACATCCACCTCACACCAAGGTCTTGGGTTCGAGTTCAGGCCTCGGGTGTTTCTGTGTGGAGTACGCATGTTCTCCCCATGCGTTCCTGGGTTTTTTCTGGGTACTCTGGTTTCCTACCACAGGACAAAGACACCCACATTAAGCTAAGTGGCTGTTGCGAATCGCTTTTATGTGTGCATATGAATGGTTCAGGGTGCGCCCAGTGTCGGCTGAGATATGCTCCAGCCTCCCAATGACCCTAATATTATGATTAAACAGTTCAGCTAATGAATGACTGAGAGTGAGGATTATTATATCACTTCAACTATGACATTTTCTTTTTAATTATAAAAATACTCATAAGTCTTGGCCTCACAGCCTTCCAGATTAGCTGCATATGATTTGCTTACTTATAGAACCAGTTCCTGGTTCCTCCCACTCAGCTAAGATTAGCTCCAGGTCTCCTACATTACTCCCGAAAGTGATACATTCATTCTCTCTTTTACAGTCAGTGCCAAGAGTATCCTCCACAGGAAACTCAAAACACCAACATACATTTTAAGTGCCAAGCTTGAAGCCTTGAAATAAATTCTATCAAAGTATCACACCAATGAACCAATATAAGTATGCAGCCTGTTTTAACTACAAAGGCTACAAAGTCCTCCGTATGTTGCTATTTATGCAATTTTAACAAAAGTAGAAAATCAAAACCTCAAAAGTTTTGTTTGTATAAATTACACTGGAATGGTGCACTCTGATTGGTCCACTATCTGTGGATTAAAAGATGGTTATCTTGAGCAGATAGTACTGACAGTTTGTCATGGTCTGTTGAAGCAGGTGGGATTTTCTTTGTCAGGCTTTAAAAATGGAAAATAATCCAAATTTTTTTTTTTTTTTTTTTGTCTTGGTTCATGTTTATTGTGTTTTCTAGTAGTAGATACTAAAACACTGAATGATGCAACGCTCAACTGACATGCCTCGGATTTGTTCAGTTCAGTTTATTTTCTGTAACCGCTTAATCCTAATTAGGGTCGCAGGGAGGCTGGCGCCCATCCCAGACTACTCCGGGCGAGGGCAGAGTACACCTTGGACAGCTCACCAGGCCATCGCAGGACGGAACACGCTGACGGCTTTGCAGCTACTCTTGTTGAAAGTCAGCAATGGTTCTTTTACAGCCTCTCACCATAGACAGTGAGAAACATGGCCAGCCTTTGATAACCCAATTAGCTGGGGGGGGGTTTGAACCCCCAACCTTAGGATCAGTGATCCAGCACCTATACCACTAAGTCACCACTGACCCGCCTCTGTTATGGTAAAAGTCAAATATGATTCTCTAGTTCGCTTGTTTTATGTTTCCATGTAGTGTATACTAAAACAATTGAGGCACTGAGATCAAAAACCCCATAAGTCACATTTCATAAACTGTGATGTATGTTTTGTTTTTTTTTTTGGTTTGTTTTTTTATCAGAGTGTCTCTATTATCCACCAAAGGTAAAGTGGATATTGCTGAATATTGTTTGGGAAATACACTTACAATAATTATTTGGGAAGATATTGGGGCGGTGGTGGCACAGTGGAAGGGTGACGGCTTACTGATTTCAAGGTCTTGGGTTCAAGCCTGACTATCACTGAGTTGCCACTGCTGTCCCCACATGTGTGAGAATCATGTAAAAGAACCATCGCTGTTATTCTGAAACATTGAGTTGTCGTCAGCATGTTTCTAGCGGGCTATCCAGGGTGGACTCTGCCCTCGACCAGAGTCAGCTGAGATGGCCGTCAGCCTCCCTGTGACTCTGATTAGGATTAACCGGGTCAGAAAATGAATGAATGAATAATCTTGAAAGTTACACAGTGCAAATAGTTACTCTACCAAACACAAGTACAGTAGTACAAGGTTTTCTAGATTTTAAGCAATTATATTTTCATTTGTGGAAGGAAAATGGACTCTCTGGTTTGTAATTCATTGAGAACAATCTGCTCTGCTGTCTGGCTGGGGTAATGATCACTCAGGTCCTCAACATACAAGGTTTACATTTCTGGCAATATAGGGAAACCTCACTTTCCGCGGTTAATTGGGACCGACATTCCCCTCAACCACCGAATTCTACGAAGTAGGATCAAACACCCCCACCCGACTGACATTTACGTACATCTATATGTGTATATAATATCAATAAATACATGGTCAACACTATAAATGCTTATAATAACAATTAAACATTCAAAAATAATGCATAAGATGTAAAATATGTATACGCACACATATAGACACGCACGCACACACAGATGCTCGCCTCACATAAAAATGTAAGTTGTTTTGATGGGGGGTTTTGGGTTGTTTTTTGTTTGGGGTTTTTTTGTTTTGTTTTTTTTTTTTTGCATAATTGGCCTTGTTTTGCAGCATTTTCTTTGACCTTTTCCCCTAGTCTTCCTTAATATCCTTATTTTTTAATTCGAGGAATATTAA
Source organism: Plotosus lineatus (assembly GCA_024760905.1). Taxonomy (NCBI): domain Eukaryota; kingdom Metazoa; phylum Chordata; class Actinopteri; order Siluriformes; family Plotosidae; genus Plotosus; species Plotosus lineatus. The sequence continues at coordinate 12,624,808 of CM045736.1, read as the reverse complement.
AAAAAAAAAAAAAAAAAAAACGCGATGCACTGAAGGCACATGAATTGAAGCGCGAAGTAGCGAGGGATCCCTATTTCTCTTATTTTAGTTTTTTGTAAAGTTTTCTCTTACCTTCAAAATAAATGTGTAGTTCAGTTCATTTTCTGTAACCGCTTCATCCTAATTAGGGTCGCGGCGAGGCTGGTGCCCATCCCTGCCAACTCAGGGCGAGGGCAGAGTACACCCTGGATAGATCGCCAGGTCATCGCAGGGCGGAAACACGCTGACGGCTTTGCAGCCTACTCTTGTCGAAAGTCAGCAATGGTTCTTTTACATGCCTCACACCATAGACAGTGAGAGACATGGCCAGCCTTTGATAACCCAGTTAGCTACACTGGGAGAGACAGTGACAACCTTGTGGAAAGTGGGACTCGAACCCCCAACCTTTGGATCAGCGATCCGGCGCCTTATACCACTAGACCACCACTGCCCATAAATGTGTAGGTCTGCTAGTAATTCTTTCCAAGTAAGACCAGAGAGAGAGAGAGAAAGAGCGACAGAGCAATACCCTATACCATCTCTTACTGGCCGGATACAGCCCACCAGTATTCCACAAGACTTTACAAAATGAGCTTTCTTGACCTTTCTCGAGGACAGGGAAGACCCATCAGCCACAGTTGTGCTAAAAGCCTAGAACATGCACTGAAATCCCTTTACCCTTCATTCATTTGCCAAACCATTTAATCCTATTTGGGTGTAAGACAGAGTACACCCTGATCAGCTTGCCAATCCATTGTAGGTTAACACATACACAACCACTTGCCCTCACACCTAGAGGCAACATGGAAGAGCAGGTTAGCATAATGTGTACGTCTATGATCTGTGAGAGGAACCACGAGGAGCTCTGCAAGCACCATTGTTCTGTTATCATGTGTTCATTTTGGCACCTGGTTATCCTGATATCTCGTTATGTTATCATCGTGTTCCAATATAGCGGGGGTCCCCAACCTTTTTATCACCACGGAACGGTCAACGCTTGACAATTTTACTGCGGACCACGGGGGAGGGGGGGTCATGGATGTTTATATTGTAAATCTAATTTATTTATATAAAATATTATTATTATTATTATTATTATGAAATTATATATAAATTTATTTTTCAACAGATGGAATAAAGTTGGTTGGGAAGTAGAGCTTGAACTTTTATTAAAAAAAAAAAAAAAACACAGGTGATGGTGCACCAGCTGGGAGTATGAAGGCTCAGTCTCACCCAAAATCCCCACTATTATTTGAAACATGTCCAACTCGCCTCTGTTCATGTGTTGTCCCCTTGTGGGTTACATTTTAGCGCTCAAATGACCGACATGTAACCGAGAGAATCCAGTCATTTTTCAAAATAAAAGATTTTCCAAAAATAAACATCGTTCAGACTCAGATAATAAATAAAACGGAAATAATTAATTACTTCTTCTATGGACCGGTACCGGTCCACGGACCGGTGGTTGGGGACCTGTGCAATATAGGACGTCATGGTGGGATAGTCATTATCACATCCACCCCACAGCAAGATGGTCCTGGGCTTAGCAAGCGGGTTTCTGTGTGGAATTGTCATGTCTTTGCCATGCTTATGTGGGTTTTCTCCGGGTACTTCGGTTTCCTCCCATACTCCAAAGACATACACATTAGGCTAACTGGTTGTTTGAAATTGCCCCTACGTGTGTGTGTGTGTGTGTGTGTGTGTGTGGTCATTAGACTCACGTTTTTCTGGAGAAAATTACAGTTAATCTTTGTGCAAACAAAAAGGCTCCTGCTTTAATGGTTGAATAGATACTGCTAGATTACGGTCATCAAAATAAGATGGCGATGGATGAAGCGGGTGAAGCGGGCAGTGAAAATTTTGTAAATTTTAAGTAACTTAAAACATATTAAATGTAATCTGTGTGTGTGTGTGTGTGTGTGTGTATGTGTGTGTGTGTGTGTGTGTGTGTGTGTGAGAGAGAAGGAGAGAGAGAGAGAGAGAGAGAGAGAGAGAGAGATGCCCTACCCTAACTTTATCTCTATTGGAATCATATGCCTAGTTTCTTTTCCTTCCTATGAATCAGTATTGCACACATGAGATCGTTCCTCGGGTCAGGTGAACTTATTATTGTAATCAGGCCCACGACTCAAACAGGTGAATATGAGACCCTCAGCCCGTGTGCAAGGGGGGTTTTGCTGGAAAGATTTTGCATCCAGGCAAAATGAACTGATAAAACACAAAAGCTACTGATTCGTGAAATGGTACCGAATTAATCAATATACAGCTAGTACTGTATTCCACGCTGAATACACTACGATGCCATTATGAGAAGGATACATGTAGTATACAGCATACATGTGGTCACTAGGCAGGAATGTAGTGATTAGCATGTCAAACAGCACAGTTTCTTCACTTCCGTCCTAAAATATACATTCATTCATTCATTTTCTGTAACCGATTAATGGTAATTAGGGTCACGGGGAGGCAGTTGTATATCTCAGCTGACTCTGGGCAAGGGCAGCGTACACCCTGGACAGCTTGCCAGGCCATCGCAGGGCACAAACACGCTGACGGCTATGCAGCTACTCTTGTCGAAAGTCAACAGTGGTTCTTTTACAGCCTCCCACCATAGACCGTGAGACTTTTTGGAGACAAAGTCAGAGAGGCTAGATTGAGATGGTTTGGACATGTGCAGAGGAGGGATAGTGAGTATATTGGTAATAGGATGCTGAGGCTGGAACTACCAGGCAAAAGGCCTAGAGGAAGACCAAAGAGACGATTCATGGATGTGGTGAAGGAGGACATGAAGGTCGTTGGTGTAAGAGAAGAAGATGCAGAGGATAGGGTGAGATGGAGGCAGATGATTCGCTGTGGCGACCCCTGAAGGGAAAAGCCGAAAGGAAAAGAAGAAGAAGAAGACCATAGACTGTGAGAGACATGGCCGGCCTTTGATAACCCAGTTAGCTGCACTGGGGGGGGGGGACAATAACTGGTTCATTATTCAGGCTTCTCTGAACAGAAAAATCAAACTGACTGGGGTCAGGTTCACCAGAACTGGAATGATGCGGCGTTGTTTTACATTGTTAGACTCTTCTGCCATCTTCTGGCAAAAGTATGTCTTTTCCAAAGGTGCACCATTTAGCAGTGGTGGCAGCAAAGCAGTAGGACTAGCCGCGCCAACAGGTCACATGGTTGCTGTGCTGGGTATAGTGAACAGGATGGAGTAGTGGATGGTGTGCTGTGTCTAGTGACAGACTGCCAGGGATAATGGCAGGACAACAGACATGAGTGGTGGCTGGGCCAGTTATAGTTCTAGATCGAGTGCCAGCGGTGTCAGGTTTGGTGCCACGTAAAGTGACAAAAGTATTGATCTGCAGAGTAGTGTTGGATTGGTGGTAGGGTGGTGGGTTACTGATCGTAAGGTCGGGGGTTCAAACCCCACTCACTGCTGTCCCTCTAGTGCAGCTAACTGGGCTAACGAAGGCGGGCCGTGTGTCTCACTGTCTATGGTGAGAGGTTCATGTAAAAGAAGCATTGCTGACTTTCGACAAAAGTAGCTGCAAAGCCGTCAGCGTGTTTCCGTCCTGCGATGGCCTGGCGAGCTGTCCAGGGTGTACTCAGCGGTTACAGAAAAACGAATGAATGTTATTGACTAAAAATTAAGTTAGCCTGTTTATATAAGAAATGAAAATTCAAACAATTCTCAAGTTACACTGAATATTATATTTCACATATAGTTTTTACAACATGTTCAGACTCAAACAATCTTGAAGCACACGAGCATATTGTAGTAGTTGGACCGAGACTTCTGCATGCACATGTCACCGATACTTAGTAGTCCAGGATGACCTCTTTCTGTTTCATACAGAAATCCGGATTTAGGCTCTCAATGGTACAGTCTGAGGTGTCCATTGTGCATAGGCTGCATTCACAGCTCAGTGCGACGGGATACGTGACATGGGGATCAACACCAGGGCGACAGTCGGGCAGACGGACAGTTTCATAGCGAACGTCTCTGTAGGTGCACACGTGCTGATAGATTGACGTGAACGGGCTCTTGTACACAGGTTCCTGGGGGGCAGAAAATCCAATGTTAAAATAATTTTGATATCGAAACTATAAGTGTACAAGACGGTGTTTATGCCAGCGATGTTGTATGGTTTAGAAACTGGCGCTGAAGAAAAGACAGGAGGCAGAGCTGGAGGTAGCAGAGATGAAAATGTTGAGGTTCTCTTTGGGAGTAACGAGGATGGATAGGATGAGGAATGAGGACATCAGAGGGACAGCACATGTAAAATGTTTTGGAGACAAAGTCAGAGAGGCTCGATTGAGATGGTTTGGACATGTACAGAGGAGGGATAGTGAGTATATTGGTAGTAGGATGCTGAGGTCGGAACTACCAGGCAGAAGGCCTTAGAGGAAGACCAAAGAGAAGATTTATGGATGTGGTGAAGGCGGACATGAAGGTAGTTGGTATAATAGAATAAGATGCGGATGATAGGACGAGATGGAGGCAGATGATTCGCTGTGGCGACCCCTGAGGGAAACGCCAAAAAAAAAAGAAGAAGAAGAAGAAATTACAATTTGCAAATAATTCCTACAGATACTGTATTTAAAAATTTGCAATTGATTAGGAAACTCATTCACTGTCACTCATGCTCCTACTTAATCCTATAGGGTTGTACGGAGTCTGAAGCCTACCTCAGCAGATACTGAACATAGGTGGGATACACCCTGAACTGTATAGCAGACCACCACAGGCCCAACACACACAATCATACTGTGCATGTCCTTGAACTGCGGGAGGAAACCCATGCACATATCCCATAGCACACGTACAACATGCAATCTCTCAATCTACGTCTACATCCAATCACGAGGAATGGACGTCGATCCCTGAAGCTTGAATGACGCTCATGCAGGGTTTGTCATGACTGTGATCACAATGATCTACCGTATGGTTCGCCAGGCCATGTCCATTCGGTTGTACTGTACGTCAAACTGGTTGAATGCAGAAGAAGTGTATGAGAAAAGAACATATTCACCTTGGTGAAGCAGTGTCCACTGCAGATGGTGGATTGAAACACAAGGCATTTCGGACAGCCATCTTTCTCCACTGAAACAGTCTCATTGACAGGCTCACAGTGGGACAACAAGTAGCTCTGAGCAGGAGAGAAGAAGATGATCAAGAAACATAGGAGAAGAAGAGGAGAAGACACTGGTACTGGCATCCTGTAATAAAACACAAAATATAATAATTAATATAATATATAATTAAGCATTCTGCACCGTGATCAAGAACAGCTGAACTAATCATGCCGTCAGTCACCAACTCACTTTTCTGACTTTCGAGATTGTGCAGCGGGCTGCTGTGCTCCACCGCACGAGGGTAACGAGTTTATATAGTGCGCAGAATTGAAACCTGGCCTTATCCCACTAATCTTAAATAAATTACAGTTAAGTGCTCGGACATAATGATGTGTGCACGTTTTCAAGGATACACCATGACACTGGAAACCTGCAGTTCATCTTGCCCTCTGCCACAGCCCAAGGATTTACGAGCTTCCTATTTGGATTCCTTGGTAGTTGTGACCAGTTACGGGTCAGGTAACCACGGGCTATTGGCAATCCAAATACAGACAGTGCTGTAATACTGATATCCTCATCGTGCGTTCTCAGAAGCCAAGGTACTGAGCTAATATCCGCTGAGGGATGAGATCATTCTGTTTTAGTTCTGCTGGACCTTGATTTATTTAATTCAAATCCATCAATAATTAACAATTCACCTGTGATTTTTTTTTATTATTATTATTATTATTATTATTATTATAGATTGGGATGGTTTGGACATGTACAGAGGAGGGATAGTGAATATATTGGTAGTAGGATGCCGAGGTTGGAACGACCAAGCAGAAGGCCTAGAGGAAGACCAAAGAGAAGATTTATGGATGTGGTGAAGGAGGACATGAAGTTAGTTGGATGCACCTTGATTTATTTAATTCAAATCCATCAATAATTAACAAATCACCTGTGATTTTTATTATTATTATTATTATTATTATTATTATAGATTGAGATGGTTTGGACATGTACAGAGGAGGGATAGTGAATATATTGGTAGTAGGATGCTGAGGTTGGAACGACCAGGCAGAAGGCCTGGAGGAAGACCAAAGAGAAGATTTATGGATGTGGTGAAGGAGGACATGAAGGTAGTTGGAGTAAGAGAAGAAGATGCAGAGGATCGGGTTAGATGGAGGCAGATGATTCCCCTGAAGGGAACAGCCGAAAGGAAAAGAAGAAAGATTATTACAGTATTATTTTTATTTATTTATTTGTTTATTTTATTTTTGAGGTACAAATTTAATGGTAGGTGGAACGGTGGTGTAGTGGTTAGCACGTTAGCAAGAAGGTCCTGGGTTCAATTCCCAGCCTGGGTGTTTGCGTGTGGAGTTTGCATGTGCTTGCGTGGGTTTCCTCCGGGTACTCTGGTTTCCTCCCACAGTCCAAAAACATGCACAGTAGGTTAATTGACCATTCCAAATCTCCCCTAAGTGTGAACGGTTGTGTGAGTTTTGGCCCTGCGTTGGCCTGGCGATCTGTTCAGGGTGTACCCCACCCACGCCTGGAGTCGGCTGAGATGGGTGCAAGCCTCCCCGTGACTCTAATTAGGATTAAGCGGATCAGAAAATGAATGAAATATAGTTGCACTACTACAGAAGCATCTGATGTAGGTTTGAGTGAAGAGGATTTGAAAATTGCGTAGTTGGGTTTATATATTAAAAATATGTGGGCCAAATAGGTCATGGTCTGTAAGTCAAACCGTACAATGTTCATACAAACGTCGTATGAGTTTCACGCAAATTTTACACCCATTCTATTTCTAAACTGCTTCATCCTTCTCGGATCGCAGGAAGGCCAGAGTCTCTCTTAGCAGACACTAGACCACGGCAAGGTACACCCTGAGCAGCTCACAATTTCATTATGCACCTGACACACACACAACCATTCAAATTCCCACCATCCTATTGCACACGCCTTTTGACAGGACAGTATGAGAAAAATGCTGTGTCCAGAAAAAAAACCATGAAAACACAGGAAGAACATGCAAACCATGCAAAAACACCCTGGGTGAGCCCATGACTCGGACCCATAACTTTCTTACTGTGAAGTAAACATGCTAACCACGACACCACTGTGCCACCCTCCATATGTTATGTGACATTCATATGCTCAACCGTCCACAATCATAAAAATGTTATGGCAATCAAAGGACTATTTCCTGAAAAGATCATCCAAAAAGTTTGTGAAATATGTATGTTTCTCATAAAAGAGCCATGGGATGCCAAAGGGCAGTGAGCAATTGACCCAATGTCAAAAAATTACCTGAGACTGAAGGCAACATCTCTCCAAGACTCTTCACAGCCTGTCTCCAAGATGCAATTCTGAACCAAATCGATTGGAAAGACCGCGGAATCGACATTGACGGAGAGTACCTCGCGCACTTGGAATTCGCCGACGACATCATATTACTTGCCCACACATGGCAGCAACTGGAGGAGATGCTCAACGACATCAACAACACCAGCAAGCCAGTCGGGCTGAACATGCATCTCGGTAAAACCAAAGTGATGTTCAACAAACACGTCACCCCCGCAGTGGTCACAGTTGACGGTAAGACCATAGAGCAAGTAGACAGCGATGTGTGCCTCGGCAAGACCATCACGCAAGACGGGGATCTCCTGGCAGAAATCAAGCATCGGATAACTCTCGGTTGGGCGGCATTCGGCAAGTTTGAGTCCATCATGAAAGGCAGAAAGGCCAGCATGAGAATCAGACGGAAGATACATGACGAATATATCCTGCCGGTCATGACATATGGCAGCGAAACATGGACAATCGAACGCCTCATGCTGAATGTCTCTCGAAAGGACAGAAAGACCAACACATGGATCAGAGAGCAAACAGGAGTGAAGGATATCGTGCACACCATCAACAACAGCAAGCACAGCTGGGCAGGCCATGTGGCCTGATTCTCGACAACCGTTGGACAAGCAGAGCAACAGAGTGGACGCCCCGGAGCCGGAAACGACCACGAGGACGAGCAAAAACAAGATGGCGCGACGACCTGACTCAATGCCTAAGGCACAACTGGCCAAGCCTCGCACGAGACAGAGCCTGCTAGAAGACGTCCAGGGAGGGGTTCCTCAGCCATGTGTGAAGTCACCCTGAATCCTGATCCTGATGCTGAGACTGAAAACAAGTCTAACATATTTAAAACTGCACAACAACACCTTCCAATCAAACAAGCCTTGTATGACACACCCACAGATGTCCAAGGAATTATCACAGATTTGTTGTATTCTTGTTTTGTGACGTAGCATACGCAACAGAGGCTTTAAATAAGTTACGTGGCTGGGTGGGCAGGGGGTAAGGTGCTGGATCAGTGATCCTAAGTTTGGGGGGGGGGGTCAAGCTCCACTCTCAACGGGTTGTCACTGTCCCCCCCCCAGTGCAGCTAACTGGGTTATCAAAGGCCGGCCATGTCTCTCACTGTCTATAGTGGGAGTCTGTAAAAGAACCACTACTGACTTTCAACAAGAGTAGCTACATCACTGTCCCTGTGTCTCTACCCTGCGATGGCCTGGTGTGCTGTCCAGGGTGTACTCTGCCCTTGCCTGGAGTTGGCTGGTTTGGACCCTAATTAGGGTTAAGCGGTTACAGAAAATGAATGAATGTACATGGCTGGGTTGAAATATCAGGTAGACAGCAATACACTGGTTTATCTTCTTCTTCTTTTCCTTTCGGCTGTTCCCTTCAGGGGTCGCCACAGCAAATGATCTGCCTCCATCTCTCCCTATCCTCTGCATCTTCTACTCCTACTCCAACGACTATCATGTCCGCCTTCACTGCATCCATAAATCTTCTCTTTGGTCTTCCTCTGGGCCTTTTGCCTGGTAGTTCCAACCTCAGCATCCTACGACCAATATACTCACTATCCCTCCTCTGTACATGTCCAAACCATCTCAATCTAGCCTCTCTGACTTTGTCTCCAAAACATCTAACATGTGCTGTCCCTCTGATGTACTCATTTCTGATCCTATCCATCCTCGTTACTCCCAAAGAGAACCTCAACATTTTCATCTCTGCTACCTCCAACTCTGACTCCTGTCTTTTCCCCAGGGCCACTGTCTCTAAACCATACAACATTGCTGGCCTCATCACCGTCTTGTACACTTTTCCCTTCATTCTTGCCGATACTCTCCTATCACACATCACACGGACACTTTTCTCCATCCATTCCAACCTGCCTGCACGCGCTTCTTCACCTCTTTTCCACACTCTCCATTGCTCTGGATTGTTGAGCCTAAGTACTTAAAATCCTCCACCTTCTTTATCTCTGCCCCCTGTAACCTCAAAGTTCCTCTTGGGTCCTTGTCGTTCACACACATGTATTCTGTCTTACTAAGACTAACCTTCAATCCCCTCCTTTCCAGGGCATACCTCCACCTCTCTAGATTTTCCTCCACTTGGTCTCTGCTCTCACTACAGATCACAATGTCATCTGCAAACATCATAGTCCATGGAGATTCTTGTCTAACCTCATCTGTTAGCCTGTCCATCACCATAGCAAACAAGAAGGGGCTGAGAGCTGACCCTTGATGTAGTCCCACCTCCACCTTGAACTCTTCTGTCACACCGACAGCACACCTCACCACTGTCTTACATCTATCATACATGTCCTGCACCACTCTAACATACTTCTCTGTCACTCCAGACTTCCTCATACAATACCACAGTTCTTCTCTCGGCACCCTGTCATATGCTTTCTCCAGATCCACAAAGGCACAATGCAGCTCCTTCTGACCTTCTCTGTTCTTCTCTATTAACATCCTCAAAGCAAACACTGCATCTGTGGTGCTCTTTCTTGGCATGAAACCAAACTGTTGTTCACAAATGCTGACCTCTGCCCTTAGTCTTGCTTCCACTATTCTTTCCCATAGCTTCATTGTATGGCTCATCAACTTTATCCCTCTGTAGTTGCCACAACTCTGTACATCGCCCTTGTTCTTAAAAATGGGCACAAGCACACTTCTCCTCCATTCCTCTGGCATCTGCTCACTTTCTAAGACCTTGTTGAATATTCTTGTCAGAAAATCTACTGCTACCTCCCTAGACACTTCCATACCTCAACTGGTATGTCATCAGGGCCAACTGCCTTTCCACTCTTCATCCTCTTCAATGCCCTCCTCACTTCTCCCTTACTAATCTTTGCTACTTCCTGCTCCTCAACGGTCACCCCTTCTACTCTTTTTCTCTCTCATTTTCCTCATTCATCAGCTCTTCAAAGTACTCTTTCCATCTTCCCAGCACACTTCTGTCATCAGTCAATACATTTCCCTCTCTGTCCTTTATCACTCTAACTTGCTGCACGTCTTTCCCATCTCTATTTCTCTGCTGTGCTAACCTGTATAGATCATTTTCTCCCTCCTTACTGTTCAACCTATCATACAAGTCATCATACGCCCTCTGTTTGGCCTTTGACACTGCTACCTTCGCCTTACGCTGTGTCTCCCTGTACTCCTGTTTACTCTCTTTGGTCCTCTCAATGTCCCACTTCTTCTTGGCTAACCTCTTCTTTTGTACACACTCCTGCACTTCCTCATTCCACCACCAAGTTTCCTTATCTACTTTCCTTCCAGAGGACACACCAAATACTCTCCTACCGGTCTCCTGATCACATTGGCTGTGGTTGTCCAGTCCTCTGGAAGCACTTCCTGACTACCCAAAGCCTGTTTCAACTCCTCCTTGAAGACAACACGACACTCTTCCTTTTTCAGCTTCCACCACTTTGTCTTCTGCTCTACCTTTGCCTTTTCACCTTTCTCACCATCAGTGTCATCCTGCACACCACCATCCTATGCTGTTTGGCAACACTCTCACCCACTACTACTTTGCAGTCACTGACTTCCTTCAAATTACATCGCCTACACAAGATGTAGTCTACCTGTGTGCTCTTACCTCCGCTTTCATAAGTCACCCTATGCTTCTGTTTCTTCTGGAAGAAAGTATTCACCACAGCCATTTCCATCCTTTTTGCAAAATCGATCAACATCTGTCCTTCTGTGTTCCTGTCCTGGATACCAAACCTGCCCATCACTTCCTCGTCCCTCTGTTGCCTGCACCAACATGTCCATTGAAGTCTGCTCCAATGACCACTCTTTCACCTCTGGGGTACTCTGCATCACTTCATCTAACTCACTCCAGAATCTCTCCTTCTCTTCTAGCTTACATCCTGCCTGTGGGGCATAAGCACTAACAACATTGACTATCACGCCTTCAATTTCTAACTTGAGACTCATCACTCTGTCTGACACTCTTTTCACTTCTAGAACATTCCTGACAAACCCCTCCTTCAAGATGACTCCTACTCCATTTCTCTTCCCATCCACACCATTATAAAACAGTTTAAACCCTGCTCCTAAGCTTTTAGCCTTTCTACCTTTCCACCTTGTCTCCTGAACACACAGTATGTCCACCTTCCTCCTCTGCATCATGTCAGCCAGCTCCCTATCTTTTCCTTGCATAGTTCCAACATTCAAAGTCCCTACTCTCAGTCCGAGGCTCACGCATTTCCTCTTCTCTCTCTGCCTACGGACACGCCTCCCGCCTCTCCTTCTTCGACGTCTTCGACCAACAGTAGTCCAATTTCCATCAGCACCCTGTTGGTTGACAGCACTGATGGCGGTCGTTGTTAACCCGGGCCTCGACCGATCCGGTATGAATTTTGTTTTGATCATTTGCATTTTTAAATGTGGCAGAAGTTTTACGCCGGATGCCCTTCCTGTCGCAACCCTCTGCATTTATCCGGGCTTGGGACCGGCATAAGGGGGAGAGACACTGGTTAGTGCCCCCCCCGCCTCATGGCTGCATTACACTGGTTTATCTTCTCTTACAGATAAATGTTTCACTCTTTTTTTTTTTTAGTCGTTTCTTCTTCATTCTATACAGTTATCTATTCCCTCCTTTTCTTTTTATGTATGCTGAGGTTGGAACAGATCGTTTGCCTGTCAAGGTGGTGTAGACAATGCGAAATATATATATATATATTTTAATTTTAACAGAAGTGCTACCGTCTTTCTCTGTGAAATAACCGGAACTAATGAGTCGTGTTTCCGTTGCCATCAGGAACATTTCAGGGACGGACCACAATATTGCAGTTGTACAGAGTGGCTCGCAATGTCATTTCTGGTATTATGAAACAACAGAATTTGGCTAAAAGGTCATAGTATGCTTTTAAAATTAATATAAGAATGCCAGAACACGAGCCTGACAGTAGGAATCAGGTTAGGGGTTTTTTGTTGTTGTTGTTGTTTTATAGTGTTGGGATAGTATGGCATATGATAAATTGCATCAAGAAATACTGGAGTATGGAATATGTATAGAAGTACTGGAATATGTGTATATATCTGGAATATATATATATATATATATATATATATATATATATATATATATATATATTTTTTTTTTTTTTTTTTTTTTTATACACACACACACACATAAATATAAAGCAAGTTACAAGTGTTAGGCTCAGACAATCTTTGTGTGACAATTAACAAAATCTGTAAGTTTTTTCCCTCCAGGGACTGAAACTTTTAGGGATCCTGGATGTTGGGAAAATTCCTTGTGCAAGAGAAGCGATTCTTCATGGAGCAGGAGGATCTGCAGTCGCGGGACTTGTGCACTTTTTGGCAACCAGTATGTCTTACGATTTGCAACACACTATGGTCCTATTAGTTACTATTATAAGTGGAAGGTTTTATTTACTTATTTCAATTAAAGTCCAATACATAGGCATTCGGACCAAAGTACCTGGATTCCAAACTATATGAATTTCAAAATAAACAACACTGATCTTCCAGGTTCAGTAATTCATCTTGAAACTTGTCCTACTATAATTCTAAACAATAGAAAGATGTGACTGTAATATAACAATTAGAGTCAACTATGTAAAAGTTCAGCCTTAAGTATGAGGTGCAATAAAGTGTGTATATATGTATATATATGTGTGTGTGTATATATATATGTATATGTATATATATGTATATATATATATATATATGTGTGTGTGTGTGTATATATGTATATATGTGTGTGTGTGTATATATATATATATATATATATATATATATACACACATACACTGTGTGTATGTATATATATATATATATATATATATATATACTTATACTATATATATATATATATACTTATACTATATAAATTCATACTGATCCGCAACTGTTGCAGTTTGTTTAGGTATCCTAATTGTCTTAGGGGTCATTCAACATTTTCCTAAGCACTAAGCGTACGGTAGTGGGGAGGGGGTAAGATGTCTGTGTACGCTTTTTAATATTATAAAAATGTTGATCAACAATAATACATGCGCTCGTGAATATGTATAATTAATTTTTCTTTTTTCTTTTTTTGTGCGTGTACGTTTGAAACTCTCAATGCGCTATTCGCCCACCACCTAAGAGCGATACACGAACAACAACAACAACATCGTTTGATTCGCTCTACTTGACATAACACCGGTGTTAACGCTTAAAGCTTTTCAGGTTTAAGGCTACGCAAGGATGTTGGCTGGGGGCGTGCACAGAGTGCACCTGCACCCCCCCCCCCCCCCACACACACACACACACACACACACACACAGCAGGAGTTGAGTTCCGCTGGACAAGAAATTATGTATATTCACAATCTTATAAATAAACGTAATGACTGTTACTGAAGAGAAAGTCGGGGATAAGTTCCGCATGACTAGAGTCAGGAAGTAAACCGGAAGTTAACGTGTAACAAGCACTGCGCATGTGCACGCCTGAGCTGACCAATCAACAAACATAATATTATCAGTATAATAGCTGAACACTATCAATCAAACAAAATTCGAGCGTGAGAATAAAGCGCAGTTTGTTAGTCCCGCCTCCGGCTCCTGCACATGTGTTAGAACGCAAATAATGACGCACAGAGAATGAATGGCTAAAATGATCATAAGCCATCCAGCCTGGATCTGCAGCCTAATGCTCAGTACTTTTATTAAATTAATAATATGTCTTTGTGCTGTAAATATGTATTAATATTTGTTTGTGCCTTTGAATAGATAAATAACTTTAGTTCAATTTGTAGATGTATTTAGCACATGTACTTGCAGATGTAGTTTGAAATATATTTGAGAATGTTTTTGGTTGAACTATAATATTTGATTCGTTTTCTGAGAGTAATAGATGAATCGCCTTCTGCTGAAAAACTGCGTGTTGTTTGCGTGAGATTCCATGTTGTTTATATCGTATAATACGCTGTGATATGCATGCACTATATTTCATGTGGTACTTTGTACCAACCCAGTGACGGTAACTTTGTGTAGGCTGGCACTTAGCAATGGCGGCTTTCAGGTCGATAACTTATACGACAAACACATAAAACAAAACTGCTGTGTGCGCAATGGTTTATTTCTGAATACTACCCAACCCGGTATTAGTGCTGAAACATCAGAAGGCAGCTGATCCCAAACTGAAGCGTGGCCATCCAAAAGCCAGTGACCAATAAAAAATGCAGACATTTTAAATTATATTTTAATATAAAATAATATTATTAAAAACAATGTCATTTTTATTATTAAAACCAAATGTGTTAATATTAATATTAAAGCAGGTGTCATTAAAAAAAATTCTTTAAAAGTAAAATTTTTTATTGATTTCATTATTATTTGACTGGTGTATAAAAGTACTGTATTGATCAAGAAATACATTGATTTATTTTTTTAAAAAAGGTTTTGTTTAATATCTTGTTAAAAAATCCTTCCGAGAGATCATCAACATTCATTTGTACGCTTTCGGGGGGGGGAGGTTCAAAAAAAGCGTACTCTCTGTACATTTGGGAAAATGATGAAAATGCTGAACCGCCCCTTACAGTAGCGTGTGATGGACATTTAAGTGTTGTGTTTTTTCTTTTCTTTTCTCTTTATCAGGCAGAGTGAGGCGCTCCTTCCATGTTGGCATGGCTGGATTCATGTTCACAACCCTGGGCTCATGGTATGTAATCACACATATAAAGCTGAGATTAGACTTTTCATGGTCATTATGCATACGAGTGCATGTCCAAATCCAGTGGGATGTAGTCAGCTGGGCAGGAGTGCAAAAGAAGAGTATTACTTATAAATGTGAGTAAAAGCAAATAATACAGAGGAGGGATAGTGAGTATATTGGCAGTAGGATGCTGAGGTTGGAACTACCAGGCAGAAGGCCTCGAGGAAGACCAAAGAAGAGATTTATGGATGTGGTGAAGGAGGACATGAAGGTCGTTGGAGTCAGAAAAGAAGATGCAGAGGACAGGGTGAGGTGGAGGCGGATGATTTGCTGTGGCGACCCCTGAAGGGAACAGCCGAAAGTAAAAGAAGAAGAAAGAAGAAGAAGCAATGCCGTTGCAAACGTTATGGATGGTTTAAAATTCGTGCCCTCAAGAAGGGAAAGGTCTGGGCTAACCTGCTCATTTAGGTCATTCAGATTGTCAGCTGACTTCATTTCACGCTACATCATTGTTGCTGAGCCTCAGTTTGCCCACCCAGAGCAACAATGCCATGGTGATTGTTTACTGTAATCAAGGCTAAAGGTGTTTATTGACTAAAATGATACAGGAAACCTTAGTGTTGATGCATAACAACAAAGAGCCTGATTATTCAGCTATAAATGAACAAATCGCATTAATATGAATATTTAAATTTATCAACAACAACAAAAAAAAAATTCAAGCCATTTCATCTTTTTGTTTGTTTGTTTATGTTGTACGCTGAGGGCTCTCAGAACTGTGTTCGGGTCGTTGTCATGACCTCCAGACTGTAATCTGTTGTGGTCAGTGGTGGCTCAGTGGTTGTGGCTATGGGTCACTGATAAGAAAGTCATGTGTTCGAGTCCGAGTACCACCAAACTTACGCACTTGCGCCTCGTTGTATTAGAAGATAAAAACTTAAGTCGCTGTGGATAACAAATGCCTTCAGCATACACAATCATGCAGTGGTGTTACGGTTTAGTCTACACAGAAATTTTAAGAAATAAACAACTGTTTGTTTATTTTTCTACAGATAGCAATATATAAATAATGACTAATTAGTCATGTTTATTTTAGTGTATGAGCGTTCCACACCGAGTACTCCTTGCAATTTTAAAATGGAAAAAATAAAGCCAGAATTGAGCTTGAGGGTTGGTTGGGGTTGGTCAATGTTTAGCTGTACACACGAACTGTTGTATTGGTTGAAACGGCCTTTAAACCCCCGTCAGCAATCAATAATGAAATCTGAAAATTTTTTTCAAAATTTCAACAAAATCAAAAATCCACAATTGGCGATCAAGAACAATCCTGTAAAAACACCAACCAATCACTGCCTTCGGTGAAAATATCCAGTCAAATGCTCTCGTGTCTCCTTGCTTGTACGTGACCCAGGTATGCATGCGCAGATCTGCAGTCAGATGATGTCACCACCGCTGTTGCTGCCGTACGTTCACCTGTAGACATTTTTCAAACATTTGTTTGAAGGATATCATGGCTTTCCTGAGGGCTGGATGGAGGTTCTCTGGCCATTCTGAGAGCAGGAGCTCGTGCATATTAAGTGTGTGTGTGTGTTGTGTGTTGCTTTGGAAGGACGTTTGAGGGCGGGGCAGGGTTTCATCGGAGATGCTAAGAGATGCTACTTTTGAATGTTTTCCGGCTTTATAAAATGACCAACCCTTGCTTTAATGGCGGGTCTACCTATTGGCGAATTTAACCAAATTGAAAAGTTTTTGAAATGAAACCAGAGTTGACTGAAGCAAACCTTGAAAGCTTTTGAAAACATACAGAAACCACACGGATATCGTATTTATTAATTTTTTTTTTTTTTTTGTAGGTTCTACTGTCGGTATAACAACGCATCACTTCGGATAAAGCAGAGGATGATTCATCAAGGAATCCAGAATAAAGTTATTTATGAGGGGACGAGTCGTGACCCGACACCAAAAGTACCAAATGAGTGACGTGACTATCAGCTCATCTGACTTTTACATTGACTGACAGCTGTCAGGTGTCTTGATTAGTGCTGAAGCTTTGTCCATGCAGTTGCACCGAAATGTCTGTTTATATGAGGTCAGTATTTGACTGATGTGAAAATATATATAATAATAAGAGGACCACACTGAATGAGTCTGGCTGTTATTCTTTCTCTATGTTTTCGTTGTGTGTGTGTGTATAGAGTATCTTTCTATCAATCGCCAGTGTAGCATCATCTTCTATTCTTGACTGACGGATATACCCCGAACCCAGTGCGGTCTTGTGTTGTTCTAACCCAATCGCTTTAAGGTTGTGCATTTTAAAATGCCTTTCTGCTCACCACAGTGCAATAACGTGTCTGGTGCTTCGTCTGTGAGCTTTCTCATCTCGAAGCCATTTCCGTCTGCAGAGCTCTGCTTGTGTGGGTTTCTTCCTGGTATTCCAGTTTCCTCCCCCACTTGAAAATCCTGCACATTACGCACATTGGCTGTTCCAAATCGACCCTGGATCTGAGTGTGTATTGCACTGCAATGGTCTGGTGTGCTGTTCAGGGTGTGCCTCACATCTACACAGTGTCGGCTGAGATGGGCTCCAGCCTCCCCACGACCCTATTAAGATTCGGCGGTTCGAGAAATGGATGGTAAACCCTGGTGTGCTGATCCATGGGATACATCTCCAGCATTTCTTGAAGGCGTCCATCATCGAAAGCAGATGAAGGAGAAAAGGGGGGGGGGTTGCCAGTCTATGAGCTTACTCATCTCATCGCAAAGCCAACCGCTCTCTGAGGCACCTGCTATATTTAGCTCCGCCCATCAGGAATTATAGGAACGGTTTCTGTCTGTTCGTCACACTTTAGCTTCCGGACCTTTAGATGCCGTGCGCTGCATCTGGGGCTTTCAAACTTGGTATGCTGGTTCAGTGCTATGAGTGCTAGGATGAGTTTGCGCATGTGAGTGACCTTGACCTACTTTTCAAGGTCACTGAGGCAAAATTATATTAGGTTTCAGGATATTTACTTACCGCACACCGAAACTGGTGCTTTCAAACTTGCTGTGCTTGTTGTATATTGACGCAGTTTATGAAAAGGCCTCTCCAACAGAAGTGTCGGGGGCCCCGTGGTCTATTTTCCAATCTCAGATGGATCAGAAGCACAACTGAACCCAGAGTTTTGAAACAGGGTTAATTGATCTTTTGATGTGACGCCAGTGTTACATTCGTGTCATCATTAAATTTGATCTGAAGGCCCTCGGAGGGTTTCTGACCTCCTGGAGGAACCTCTTATTCTGTGCTACTAGATTTGTTCTCACGTTGGCCCTTTTGTGAACGTTTATAAGGTTGCCAGGTTGAGCGGATATGTTGCTCTCCTCAGAATTTATTTTGGTCCACATCCGCTTGGCTCAACACATTTCGGTACCATGACAAAGTACAAAGTGACCTCGGAGCAGCCTTGTAGCCCCAGTGCACTGAGCAGCGTGCACAAGGGTCAGTGTTTTTGTGAATACTAATAATTTATTTATTCGTGTATGATATTCTGGCTATTTATTAGACCAATAAGACCTTTTTATGCATACACACAATGTCAACAGTTCACGATCAGTTGACATTATTTATAGGCTTATTTAATTTTTAGTTGCGTATTAATTTACAAGACCTGTCAACCAGGCTAATAACTATACGAACATGACTTTACTGGTTCTTCTCAAAAAATTAGCATATTGTGATAAAGTTCATTATTTTCTGTAATGTACTGATAAACATTAGACTTTCATATATTTTAGATTCATTACACACAAGTTCAAGACTTTTATTGTTTTAATATTGATAATTTTGGCAAAAAAGTAAAGAAAAACCAAAAATTCCTATCTCAAAAAATTAGCATATTTTATCCGACCAATAAAAAAAATGCTTTTAATACAAAAGTCAACCTTCAAATAATTATGTTCAGTTCTGCACTCAATACTTGGTCGGGAATCCTTTTGCAGAAATGACTGCTTCAATGCGGCGTGGCATGGAGCCAATCAGCCTGTAGCACTGCTGAGGTGTTACGGAGGTCCAGGATGCTTCGATAGCGGCCTTAAGCTCATCCACAGTGTTGGCTCTGGTGTCTCTCAACTTTCTCTTCACAATATCCCACAGATTCTCTATGGGATTCAGGTCAGGAGAGTTGGCAGGCCAATTGAGCCCAGTAATACCATGGTCAGTAAACCATTTAGCAGTGGTTTTGGCACTGTGAGCAGGTGCCAGGTCGTGCTGAAAAATGAAATCTTCATCTCCATAAAGCTTTTCAGCAGATGGAAGCATGAAGTGCTCCAAAATCTCCTGATAGCGAGCTGCATTGACCCTGCCCTTGATAAAACACAGTGGACCAACACCAGCAGCTGACATGGCACCCCAGACCATCACTGACTGTGGGGACTTGACACTGGACTTCAGGCATTTTAGCATTTCCTTCTCCCCAGTCTTCCTCCAGACTCTGGCACCTTGATTTCCGAATGACATGCAAAATTTGCTTTCATCTGGAAAAAAAAAGTACTTTCTTCTGCTGCTGCTTCTGGTTCAAAAGTGGCTTGACCTAGGGAATGCGGCACCTGTAGCCTATTTCCTGCACACGGTGGCTCTGGATGTTTCTACTCCAGACCCAGTCCACTACTTCCACAGGTCCCCCAAGGTCTGGAATCGGTCCTTCTCCACAATCTTCCTCAGGGTCCGGTCACCTCTTCTGGTTGTGCAGCGTTTTCTGCCACACTTTTTCCTTCCCACAGACGTCCCACTGAGGTGGCTTGATACAGCACTCTGGGAACAGCCTATTCGCTCAGAGATTTCTTTCTGTGTCTTACCCTCTTGCTTGAGGGTGTCAATGATGGCCTTCTGGACAGCAGTCAGGTCGGCAGTCTTACCCATGATTGCGGTTTTGAGTAATGAACCAGGCTGGGAGTTTTTAAAAGCCTCAGGAATCTTTTGCAGGTGTTTAGAGTTAATTGGTTGATTCATATGATTAGGTTAATAGCTCGTTTAGACTACCTGAACATGATATGCTAATTTTTTGAGATAGGAATTTTGGGTTTTCATGAGCTGTATGCCAAAATCATCAGTATTAAAACAATAAAAGACCTGAAATATTTCAGTTGGTGTGCAATGAATCTAAAATATATGAAAGTTTAATTTTTATCAGGACATTACAGAAAATAATGAACTTTATCACAATATGCTAATTTATTTTAGAAGGACCAGTATATACTCCAGACTGGTTTATGCTGGGTTTTGATTTACATGGATCCCAGCATCTCTGTTCCAGTCCCTGCTTTCAGGTACCACTGCATTACCGTGTACACCACATTAAAGCTGACCTTAATACTTATTTAGATAAAGATAGAGAGAGCTTTATTGCAGCCGTGAGGTGGGGCACAAGCCAGTGTTTCTCCTCATGTCGGGCCCAAGCCCGGATAAATGCAGAAGGTTGCGACAAGAAGGGCATCCGGCATAAAACTTGTGCCAAAGTTAACATGAGAATGATCAAAACGAATGTCATACTGGATCAGTCGAGGCCCGGGTTAACAACGACCGCCATCAGTGCTGTTACCCAACAGGGTGCTGGTGGAAATCGGACTACTGTTGGTGGAAGAAGGAGAGGTGGGAGGCGTGTCCGTAGGCAGAGAGAAAGAAGAGGAAAGTCTAGGACTGAGAGTAGGGACTTTGAATGTTGGAACTATGACAGGAAAAGGTAGAGAGCTGGCTGACATGATGCAGAGGAGGAAGGTGGACATACTGTGTGTTCAGGAGACCAGGTGGAAAGGTAGCAAGGCTAGAAGCTTAGGAGCAGGGTTTAAGCTGTTTTATCACGGTGTGGATGGGAAGAGAAATGGAGTCGGAGTCATCTTGAAGGAGGAGTTTGTCAGGAATGTTCTAGAAGTGAAAAGAGTGTCAGACAGAGTGATGAGTCTCAAGTTAGAAATTGAAGGCGTGATGTTCAATGTTGTTAGTGCTTATGCCCCACAGGCAGGATGTGAGCTAGAAGAGAAGGAGAGATTCTGGAGTGAGTTAGATGAAGTGATGCAGAGTACCCCCAGAGGTGAAAGAGTGGTCATTGGTGCAGACTTCAATGGACATGTTGGTGCAGGCAACAGAGGGGACAAGGAAGTGATGGGCAGGTTTGGTATCCAGGACAGGAACGCAGAAGGACAGATGTTGATAGATTTTTCAAAAAGGCCAAACGGGGTGTATGATGACTTGTATGATATGTTGGCCAGTAAGGACGGAGAAAATTATTTATACAGGTTGGCACAACAGAGAAATAGAGATGGGAAGGACGTGAAAAAAAAAAACATAAAACGGAAGAACGTAAGTCGGGGAGCGTCTGTACTGGCCAGGAAGATGGTCCGAATGATGATGGGGGTGGTGGTGGTGGTGGTTACACGTTTAACAGCTTGTGGGTAAAAGCTGTTCTTGAGTCTTTTAGTTTTTGTTTTTAGTGTCCTGTACCTCTTTCTATAGGAAAGAGGGGAGAAAGGTGGTGTTCAGGGTGTGTGCGGTCCCTGATAATTCCACTGACTCCTCTGGGAAGTCTGCCAGTGTAAATGTCACTGACGGAGGGGTAGTTCCAATCACCCGCTCTGCCATCCTCACCACACGCTACAAGACCTTCCTGTCCCCTGCAGTACAGCTGCTGAACCACACTTGTTGGGCTTGTTGGAGATTTCTCAGAAAGTATTCCTTTTCTGTGCTTTCCACACCTGGTGGGAGATGTTTCTGGTCCAGGTGAAGTCAGCAGAGAGATGGACTCCAAGAAACTTGAATCATTCTACCCTCTCTCCATCAATGTAAAAGGCAGATTGCTCAGCTTAAAAACAAAGTTTTAATAAGGTGTAGTGGTTAGCACCTCATCAAGAGGGTTTTGAGTTCAAGTCCCATGCCTGGTGATGGTGTTTCTGTGTGGGGTTTGTATGTTTTCCCTGTGTTTGTACGGGTTTGCTCTGGGTTCTTTTGGTTACCTCCCGTAATCCATAGACATACAGTTAGGTTAACTGACTGTTCCAGATTTCTCCCAGGTATGAATGCAAGTGTGAATCATTACATGTATTGGTCCTTCAATGGACCAATAAGCTGTTCAGGGTGTACCGTGCCGTTTCCAAGAGTCAACTAAGATGGTACTATCCACCCAATTAGGGATTGCATATCCTGACAAGCTTCCTGATCAATGAAAAAATAATAACAAAAGTTTGATGCACCCACCACCATGTTTCACTGGAAGAATACAATCATTGAATGTTACACCATGTTCTCATAGCTGGAGATTCTTTTAAGTGGTTTTCGGGGAAACGTTAAACAGCGCCAGTGTGTTTTAAGCAGGATTGAAGTGTTTTTCCTCTCGGAGATCTGTGTGTCGTTCTTCTGACCTTGTGTCAGTTTGTGATCGTATGAACTGTGAGCCGTGTGGCTTCCTACATGCAAAGTTTGATTTTCCATGGTACGTCGAATAAACTTAATATGCGAACCTTCATCAAGTTCACATTCGAGACCAGTTTTAAGTACCACATTATTTAAAAATATTAAATAAATTAAAAAATTGAATATGATTCAGGTCAGCTAAAATAAAAACCTCACATTCATTGCATATCTTTCTTTTTTTTATTCCACAACACGTACAACATAAATCTGGCGAATGTATAGTTAGCATGTGCACAGACAGTATACTGCAGTAGTCTGATTATTGCCACACAAAGTGAGTAATTATAAACAACATGCCTTTTTTTTATTTGAAACTCTTCAAAAAGAGAAAAAACATGCCATGAGCAAATTATCCTCAAGGAGAATATGTGGATCAGCGTTAAATCATTACACAGGCACTCAACTGCCACTCAGCACTGATTTACTTGTGTGATCGCACGACAGAATCAAATGAATTGCATTCAGGCTAAGAAATAATCCTGTGAGCCACAAGGGGGCGTAAAGTACAGCGACTATGTTTACAGGCACGATGTAATGCTTGGTGTCGGAATTGCTGTAACTGTTCTCAATGCTTACTGCTTTACAATAAAAGCGTAGTTCCACTGAATTAGTTATAAAACAAACAAAAAAAAGATAATCCAATGTGCAATAAATAGCAGAATGTTTTTATTAATGAATAAACAATGCAGTGTGTGGCCTCTATATAGTAAGCTTTGGTGGCTAGGTAATGTAACATGACTGGGGTTATGCTAACCACAGAACAACAGCTGTACTGTAAAGCTTTACTTTTAAAACCTGGAGCATTATACAGAATTCAAATTTTTCTTAGGAAACCAAAAAAAAAAAAAAAAAAAACGCTCCACCATTGAGATTTTAAAATCCATACTCTAGTGGTACCTCGTATATCGAGTGTCCCTTATAACAAGTTTTTCATGATATGAGCTTCGAACCCACCAAAAATGTGCTCCATTCAATGAGCAAAAATTCAGTTTATGAACTCTACTCGAAATGGCTTTTCCAGGCCGATTAGCCTCATATTGTTCCACGTGTATTCCTCCGTGCTCTGAGAACATCTTGTGCAGTGCTTCTCAATTATTTTCTGTGACGCCCCCTCTAAGAAGAAAAAAACATTTCACGCCCCCTCAGCGCCCCGTGCATGACTATAAATAGTGTTTACTGCACCTCATATCGTTTGCGCGGTGCTTTTTCCCTACACCATAGCGTGACAATGAGAGCACCACTGCCAAGTACTGTAGTGGATGTGAAATTACACTTAAATCTAGTACAGTATTGCAAAAAAAAAAAAAAAAAAAAAGCATGTTCGGGCGGGGGATTGCACAAAATTCTCCTCCTCTTCTGTTACGCACCACCTCGTGCCTCCCCGCGTAACATCTTCGCCGCAGTCGATGATCAGAAGGGTTAGTTGACTTGTGTATTCTTGTTTAATAATAATTAATAAATAATAATAATAAATGTTAATGTACATGTGTTATTATTATGAAATATTGTTTTTACATGTTTATCTTTAATATATTAGGTCAAATATACGTGATTGTGGCAGGTTGAGTTTCTCGTCGTTCCTGTTAGAAATTCTTCCGTGTTGTTTCTTGCGGGGTTGTTTACTGCACTTCATATTGTTTGCTCATGCGAAAAACCGCTTGACCACAGCGTGATAATTAGAGCACCACTGCCAACTACTGGAGTGGAGGTGCAACTACACTTAACTCTTGTACACTATTCCAGAAAAGCATGTTCCCCAGAGTCATACGCGCTTCCCTCAGTTCAATTTTAAATGTTTAATCGTTATTATAAGCATTTAATATGTATTTATTGATATTATACAGGGATCCCTCGCTAATTCGCGCTTCATGTGGCTTCAGTGCATCGCGTTTTTTTTTTTTTTTTTTTTTTTTAAATAGTCATCAAATTAGAAATTAAGGAATAGGGGGAAAATTTCAGGAAAATGCTGCAAAACAAGGGCAATTATGCAACAACAACAAAAAAAAACCAAAACCTCCATCAAAACTACTTACATTTTTATGTGAGGTGCGCATCTGAGTGTGTGCACACTCAGTTGCGCACCTCACATCAAAATGTATGTGTGAGCATTTATATTTTATTTACATCTTATGTATTATTTTTGAATGTTTAATTGTTATTATGAGCATTTATAGCTTTGAATGTGTATTTATTGATATTTCTACACATATACATGTACGTATACTTTAGTCAGGGGGGTTGATCCTACTTCGCGGAATTCGATGGTCCGGGGGTGGGGGTGGGGGGGATCTTGGTCCCAATTAACCGTGGAAAGTGAGGGATCCCTGTATTATTAAATGATATACAGCTGTAAGCACTGCCAAAACATGATAGGTGGGGCTATTTTAGTAAGTTTAGGTTTGTTTGTTTTTTTTTTTTAATCTACATGATTTTTTTTATTCTGTGCAAGTCTGAGTGGTGGTGAATGAGACTATTTTTTATGGTTTCAGTTTTGTGATTATAATTTTTCATTTAATTTTTTTTTTTTTTAATTGCTGCTCACCAAAATTGAAATTAGTGATACAGAACAGCCAATCGGTATTAAAACATTGATGTGGAACGTTATTGGCTTTCCTGTAGTAGACAGCAGACAGGATATGGGACAACCATTCATGCCATATTCCACGACTGTAGTGCTCTGCTCATGAGCTCCACTAGTATTTGAATAGTGGTGTTCAAATTGCATTTTTATTGAAAAAAAAAATACAAAATGCAGATTTTACAGGAATGTCTTTGCATCTACTGCAAAGAACAAACTTTATACACCTCTGATCAAGTCATATCAGGTCAGGTCTTTGGTCATTTTTACCAACTGTACAGTGACATCAAAAAATACAAAGCAAATCAGACTCAAAGGCTTTACATTTAAATTTGGTAAAATTTTAATTTCTTCGTAAATCTTCTTCTGATGTACATTATATTGGTGTTTGTTATATAATGAATTGATTCTGATTTAAAAGAGCAGTTGTACAGTTGCTCCCCAATCATCTAGGAAGGCTTTCCACTACATTTTGGAAGGTGGCTTGAGCTCTACACCAAACCTAAGTCTTTACAGCTCTTGCTCATGATCATGCTAGAACATACCTGGTCCCATAGAGCTCATTTGAGAAACTGTAAACAATTAAGTGCTACCAACTTTGTGGAAAAAAGATTGCGGAAGTCTTGATGGGCTTGAACTATCGGCCATGTAGCGTATATTACTCAGAAAATGCCTTGAATGTGTTTTTTCCCGCCCAGATTCCTGTGTTGGGTACTTTGAAATCATTCCCTTGATGCATACACACAACATGAAAAACTGTTTTTCACAAATTACAAGAATGATACATCAGCAGGTTTTGGAAATGTATGATAATACAAGCCGCTGTTTTAAGGTTAAAGTTTCAGGAGTATAAACCACGCACTTTATACTACCCTAAAGTCTGGAGCAAAAAAAGCACAGCATGTCTGAAAGATTAAATATGTTTCACTGAATAGCTTGAATATACATTTAAATACAGCATGTGTATGCTTGGTAATTGGAGATAAAAATGCTTAAGCGAAAACCTCAACAGTCAGTACAGGAGATTCGATGTATTGAGGCATGAATGCAATAATCAGGTTGGACACTTCAGCAAATACATCTTTTCTGTTAACTAGGACAAATCAAGGCTCCCGAGTGGCACAGCGAAAAGGCATAACCATCAACATGGAGAATGCCAGTTCGAATCCCGAAGGATGACAGGTGTACTGTATGGTCTCCTGTCACTCACAGCGATCACCAACCAATCCTTGGGCATGTGTGAGCTCATTCGTACATAAGGGGCGGACAGCACTTCAATTCATGCGGCTTCAGTGCATCATGATTTTTCTTGTTTTAAATATTCATCAAATTAAAGGAAATTATGGAAGAATAGGGGAAAAGTTAAAGAAAATTTAGTAAAACAAGGCCAATTATGCAAAAAAAAACAACCCAAACCCCCAATTGAAAACTACTTACATTTTTATGTGAGGTGCAAATCTGTGTGTCTGTGTATTTATATTTTATTTACATCTTATGCATTATTTTTAATGTTGTTTGTTATAAGATTTATAGCGTTGAATATGTATTTATTGATATTATATATACACATATTCATGTACATATACGTCAGTTGGGGGGGGGGTGATTCTACTTCACGGAATTCGGTGGTCGGGTGGGATCTCAGTCCCAATTAACTGCGGAAAGTGAGGGATCCCTGTAGTTCGTACAGAAACGGGTGGCAGCATCACATGACAGAGGGGGCATGCGCATGTTTATGCCCCTCCCTGAACAGTGGTGGATGTATGCTATGGGGGGGGGGGTCCCACATACATCGTTTCTAATCTCGGTCTCCTGTATTTATTATGCAGTGGTAAGATTTTATTTCACACTATAAAGGATCCTAAGATAAAATTTTGGGACGAATCCATAATACTGACTTGTGGCACTGACGGAGCTTGCTTTATTGTTGAATTTGCATTTTGCCCTCGCAGTGCAATGCTGATCATTCATTCATTCATTAAAAAAAAAAAAAAAAAGCAGCCATATGGGTATAAGGTATACCCACCCAATTTTGACCCAGTGTCATGTGACTTTCTGTGTGGCAAATCAGCCAGTATCAGTAGCATTACTAATGAATATTAAGTAAATACAGCTCCTTCCTTACTGCAAATAAATATTAAAACTGATCAACAGGCAATAAATAATTGAAAGATAATCGAAAGTAATACAAATCAGAGTAGCAAATACATGTGGCGTTGTTCGGCAGAGAATTTAGATACACATGTTCACAGAATACACGGAGAACAACGATAAATACGTCTGCATACAAAAAAGGCCTTTGTATTCCAGTTAGCAAATCCCGAGAACGAAAATAAATTAGTCGGCTCACAATGACGACAAAGCAGCGAAATCCTCACAGGATAATGTCATAGACACGTCCGACGCGTCCCAGCCACTCACGCACCGCTTGCCGCACACGGAGGTCAGTCACGTGGCATGTCAACTGACTGATACACGGGAACATGGCCGGCTGCAGGGCCACGAAGGTGGCATCTGGCAAGAGCTGGATTTGGTTCAGGATGGTGAGGACCATGTTGGTCCATGCCTAAGTGTAAAAAAAAAAAATAATATAAAGATCATGCGTTGCATGCTTTCTATGAACAAACGTCAAGTAAGTAATAACACCATAAATATATTTAATATTTCAAAAGTCGTGTGTGTAGGAATCTGCCGTACTTGTATCTGTGCTTCGGAGTCTCTGAGGGAGATGTTATGTGAGCTGGCAGTAGAACCTGAGCGAGGCCTCTTGTCCTGACGCAGAAGTTCTGGTCCAGCGCTAAATGAGTGCCTCATGGTCCTCTGATCAAGGAGTTGCTGAGGCCTCTGTGGCCCGGGCGATTCTGGGGTCATCCTCTCTCCTGCTTTTTTAGTCAAAGAACCATGGTTCTGGTTCTGCTGCTGTTGCTGTTGCTGCTGCTTACGCTTCTTGTACTCCATCATCAGCTTGGCGATGGTCTTGTCGGTGGCGATGGTGTAAAGCTTGTTGCTGGCACTCTCCCACCACTCCTTCTTCCTCCTCCTCTCCTCCTCCTCTGGGGAGGTTGTGCTGGGCAAATGAAGCCGCGGGTTGTCGTCCAACGGTGTCCCACGTCCCGAATGGCCGCCTGTAGATGGGGTGGACGTTTCAGATGGGAAGAGTGGCAGAAAGAACATGCTCTCTGGACGGGTGGGGGGTAGTGGCTCCTCTGTGCTGCTTTCCAGGTCGAGATGCATCTGAATGTAGTTTGTACAGAGATCCATGGAGAGCTTGTGCAGACGTTTGAGCAGCCATGCCCAGTCTGAACCACTGCCAGGCTGGGTGCTTAGAGCAGGCAGGCGTGTACGCCACCGACGTGGTGGGCTCACACGTGCCGTCTCCTCAAACATGTCCTCATCCTCAGACGAGCAAGCTTGTGACGAATCTGAGCTGCCTTCTTCCTCTTCCTCTTCTTCCTCCTCCTCGCTGAGGATCTTTTTCACCTGATCCACTGTGATTTGCTCCTGGTTGGTCAGCATGGCACATAGAAGAGCCTAGAATCACCAGCAGGATAGACAAGAACACTAATATTAATGGATGTATGGTCACTGTACAACCTGCGAGAAGTTGATTAGGGTTCCTCCCAATGACCCCAATGTGGTAGCCTAGATCATGTTGTGGGACAAAAAGCAATATATTAACCTTTCGCTGTTCTTTGTTTATAATAGAGATACTTTACTGTCCATGCTAACTAGCCATTGCCATCGTTTATTTCCCATTAGCAAGATTTTGCAAGCGTTTCCCTTGGCTCCCATTTACCCAATCACCTTCTGTGCTTTTCTTGGCCACGCCTCTAATCATAGTTAACACCTGTGCCCAGAATTTAATTTACAGTATCTGATCTTCTCCAGTTGTGCGAATACGGCTGCTACTGTTTTCACTTCTGTCAGTTTATGCTTCCGTGGCTATGTACAGTACACCAATATTCCAAGAACTATATAACGTAACATTGGACCCATGATGCAACCCTGACAAAGGCTGAAACAGTTTTATGATAAAGTCACTGTAGGTCGTATTCAAGATCAGCAAAACAGCTGACAATTTGGAGGCCTGTAGCATTCTTTGTCCCCAAAAATATCAGTAACAAAAAGCACCTGAAAGTAGATGTTGAAGCTCATTGCAGATTGGCGGTACAGGTTAGCAGCTCCGCACACCCCGGATACCTTCATAAGTAGATATTTCAGGCCAGGACGTGTGTCGAAGTCCCGTGCTGTGCGGTACGAGTCGAGTAGGAGATCCAAGATAATGGCCAGATTTTGCATGGAGATGTAGCATAGAAAACCAGAAGCTTTGGGCTCTGAGACAGGGGTTAGGCGATCCTGGCTCTCAGAGCTGCTGGCACCCTTCACAAACTCCACCAGTAGGATGTCATAAAGGTTCTGGAGCAGTACCTGGTGCGACAGCAAGCTCACTACAATTGTTCTGAATGGAATCCTATAAAATACAGCAAAAAAAAAAAAAAAAATTAATTTAAAAAAATGCAATGCAATTCCCACTAATATTCACGGTGTCACGATATGGGGTTGTGTCAGTGCCCCTGACGTGTGTGTGTGTGTGTGTGTATACAGACACTCCCCGACTTACGTTCATTCGTTTTATGTACAGTCAAACCTCGGCTGACGAACGCTTAAGCTCACGAACTTTTCGCCTCAAGAACTTTAAATTCGCGAAAATATAGTCTCGGCTGACGAACTACTTTTCGGCGGACGAACCAAACCACGCGGTCGAACAGCGCCACGGTGGCGGCCACGAGAAGCTGACGCACGCTCATGGCGTCACAGTTCGTCACCCCCTTTCTTTGAATGCGGAAGTGGTTTGTGTTTGCTAGACATTTTGGACCATATTGAGTGTACTTTTGCTATTATGGGACCGAAAAAGCCCCCACCACAGGCGGAGATCATTGAAAAACACGAACGAGGTGTGCGTTTGTGTGACTCAGCGTCCCAGTACCAGTACACTAAGTCTACCACCATCCTTAAGAACAAGGAAGCTATTAAGGGTGCGTGTGTGGCTATGCGTGTTTCCAAACAGTAGGCGTTTCCAAACTCTCCTTCCAAACAGTAAGTCCCTCCCTCCCTCCTCCTCCCACTCCATTCCATCAAGCCATCAACTACCATCACAAAGGTAAATAAAACCACTTTATTATACAGTACAGTTTATTTCTTTAATTACAATACAATAGACATTTATTATACATAAAATAAGGTATATTTTTGTGTAGTTTTAAGGCTTATTTAGTAGAAAATTATGTTTTATGGGGACCTGGGAACGGATTATTCTCATTTTAATGGTTTCTTATGGGAAATAAATGTTCGGAAGACGAACTTTTCGCCTCACACACACTTTCTGGGAACCAATTATGTTCGTGAGCAGAGGTATCACTGTATTTTCCGATTTTACAGTTTTGTTTTTGTTTTTTTTAATGTCAAATTTTGAGTTTAGCGTACTCTCTGTAGTACGAGATGTACCTAAAAGTAGTACGCTGACATAATGACGCAATGACATAATGACGCTGCATCCATTGTTTACAAACGACGGACTGAACGTGCCCCTCCTTCTTCCCAGTTCACTGCGTGTTACCCTTGTGTAAAGACGTTGTCTCGGTGATCTTTGTGTTTACACTGTTTTACGGACTTTTGTAACCCTAAGCAAATATGGTTGGTCAGAAGCGTAAGCCTACTAGTGATAGTGATAATTAGAAAAAGTGGCAAACTGTCTCGTTAGAAACGAAGATGGCTATTATCAAGAAAATCGATGCTGGTGAAAAACACGTGAATGTTGCACATTTCTTCCAAATGGCTCCGCCGACCATCGGAACCATTTACAAGCAGAAAGATCGAATCACATAGAACGTTAAAGGTTATATTTGATACTGTATTTGATATGTGATGAGTGAATTTGATTATAATTTATCCATTTTTAAATTATTTTGCTTGAATTTAATTTATTTGAAATTAATACTGATATTATTTGATAATGTTTATTATTTTACAATGTTGTGTTTATAATAATAGATATAGGGGTGTTTTATGAGATACAGTAATGGAATTTATGGATGTATACAAGTAGTAATGTACGTCATCAATGTACAAGTGTGTCATCAATGTACAAGTAGTAATGAACGTCATACGTCACTGGAACATACAGTAACAACTTGGGATCATTTTCAACTTGCGTTCGGCTATCCGGAACCGAACTAAAACTTAAATCAGGGAGCGTCTAATCTAAGATGAACATTTCCAGGAAAACAAATAAAATAAGAAAACGTGAGGGGAAAACAAACATGTTTACAGGATTTGGGTTTCAAAGTTTTGAGCTGAGTGTGAAGCAGCTGGAATCTTTATTTACTTTTCACCCAGACAAAGGTCGTTTTGCTCCATCTGAACCGGAGATGAGTGTTTGCCTCAAGTAGAACGAGTTCATGGGAGACAGTGGAATGGATGAGGAAGAGTTGGTTCTGGTGAAAGGAAGCTGAAGGTGAATGGGAATGAAAAGCTTTTGATTAAAACCGGGTTGTCTATGTTACAACCCTGACACCAGGACGGGTCCAAAATGAGATTGTGACTGTCTTCTTTTCCTTTCGGCTGCTCCCTGCAGGGGTCGCCACAGCAAATCATCCGCCTCCATCTCACCCTGTCCTCCGCATCTTCTTTTCTGACTCCAACGACCTTCATGTCTTCCTTCACCACATCCATAAATCTCTTCTTTGGTCTTCCTCGAGGCCTTCTGCCTGGTAGTTCCAACCTCAGCATCCTACTGCCAATATACTCACTATCCCTCCTCTGTACATGTCCAAACCATCTCAATCTAGCCTCTCTGACTTTGTCTCCAAAACATCTTACATGTGCTGTCCCTCTGATGTCCTCATTCCTGATCCTATCCATCCTCATTACTACCAGAGTGAACCTCAACATTTTCATCTCCGCTACCTCCAGCTCTGCCTCCTGTCTTTTCCTCAGCGCCACTGTTTCTAATCCATACAACATCGCTTGTACACTTTTCCCTTCATTCTTACTGACACTCTCCTATCACACATCACACCGGACACTTTTCTCCAACCATTCCAGCCTGCCTGCACTCGCTTCTTCACCTCTTTGTATGGTATGGGGGTAATACTTCTGATTTGCATCATAAAAGTTTGGCATTGGTTTTATGTCGGATGCCCTTCCTGACACAACCCACTGCATTTCTCTGTGCTTGGGACCGGCATGAGGGGGAGAGACACTGGTCAGTGCCCCCCCCACCTCATGGCTGCATTGAGATTGTGACTGTAAGTGGCCTTAATATGGTGTCTGGACTCATCCTCAGAGAAATGGTGACAAGCTTCGGTACAGCAAACCAGTTCTTCCAAACCAGTTGGAAACCAGCCACCAACAACCCATTGTACAGAATCCAGTACAGATGTTCCACAGCTTCAAATCCCATCATCACCAACTCAAATTTATTCTGATTTTCAACCACATTAGAAGCTCTACCAGCAGGTAGAGCCACGAAAAATTATTAAATACTCATAGTGTTCCTCTCCACGGAAATCTTTAGTAAAAGGCGAAAGATTTATACGATATGAAGAGAAACATGAGTTCTGACTCCACCCACTTCGACAGTCCCGTCTAAACTAAAGGCAACATACTTCAACTTCATGGTAACGACACACTTTTTCACACAACATACTTTAACAAGGGTCTTTGTGTAAAATATGGATAAAGAGTTACACACAATAGCCTCATAGATGATACGTAGTAAATAATAAATTACTCAACAATGCTTTATTTTATTTTAAACGAACATGCGCAATGCACCATGGGAGTCAAGACGACGGGGTCGCCTATTATAATATATATATATATATACATATGTGTGTGTGTGTGTGTGTGTGTGTGTGTGTGTGTGTGTATATATAATAATATACACAGATGGAACGGCATTAAAAAAAGACGACGCACGCATGCGCGCAGATGCGCGCGCACTCACAAATGCAACAATGTAAGTACAGACGCTGCCCAGCTTACAAACGAGTTCGGTTCCGGCCGGTTAGATGAATTTGTTTGTAAGTCGTTACAAGGCATTCTTTAGAAGGGATCTTGTGTTTAAACCTTGTATAATTCACCTATACGAGTTTGTACTGTATACACACACTCTCTGTCTCTCGCTCTCTATAACTGCCTGTCTTCTTTGTCTTCTTCTTTCCTTTCGGCTTTTCCCTTCAGGGGGCGCCACAGCGAATCATCTGCCTCCATCTCACCCTGTCCTCTGTATCTTCTTCTCTTACACCTGGGGTGTCAAACTTGTGCCACAAAGGGCCATGTGGCTGCAGGTTTTTGTTTCAACCAAGCAGCAGCACACCTGACATGGCTCATTCAATCAACTGATAAGAGTCTTCAGGCATTTGATTGGTCAGTCTGGCTCGTTCAAACAACTGATAAGAGTCTTCAGGCAGTTGATTGGTGAATCTGTGTGCTCTGTCCAGAGACTGACCAATCAAACGCCTGAAGACTCTTATCAGTTGTT
Source organism: Plotosus lineatus (assembly GCA_024760905.1). Taxonomy (NCBI): domain Eukaryota; kingdom Metazoa; phylum Chordata; class Actinopteri; order Siluriformes; family Plotosidae; genus Plotosus; species Plotosus lineatus. The sequence goes on along the minus strand of CM045736.1, from coordinate 12,591,158 downwards.
TGAATGAGCCAAGTCACGTGTGCTGATGCTTGGTTGAATCAAAAACCTGCAGCCACATGGCCCTTTGTGGCACGAGTTTGACACCCCTGCTCTAGTCCTTCTGCCTGGTAGTTCCAACCTCAGCATCCTACTGCCAATATACTCACTATCCCTCCTCTGTACATGTCCAAACCATCTCAATCCAGCCTCTGATTTTGTCTCCAAAACATCTTCCATGTGCTGTCCCTCTGATGTGCTCATTCCTGATCCTATCCATCCTCGTTACTCCCAGAGAGAACCTCAACATTTTCATCTCTGCTACCTCCAGCTCTGCCTCCTGTCTTTTCCTCAGGGCCACTGTCTCTAAACCATACAACATCGCTGGCCTCAACACCGTCTTGTACACTTTTCCTTTCATTCTTGCTGATACCTTCCTATCACACATCACACATCACACCGGACACTTTTCTCCAACCATTCCAACCTGCCTGCACGCGCTTCTTCACCTCTTTTCCACACTCTCCATTGCTCTGGATTGTTGAGCCTAAGTACTTAAAATCCTCCACCTTTCTTATCTCTGCTCCCTGTAACATCACCGTTCCTGTTGGGTCCTTGTCCACACACATGTATTCTGTTTTACTGAGGTTAACCTTCATTCCCCTCCTTTCCAGGGCATACCTCCACCTCTCTAGATTTTCCTGCACTTGTTCTCTGCTCTCACTACAGATCACAAGGTCTCTATAATCGTCTGTAGATTATCTATATCATTCTGTCCAGTATTTAAACTCCTGGTTCCTCTCAAGCACAGCACAGTGGATCTGATCAGGTTTACAGAGAGTATCACTCTTATCCGGTTCATTATAATACTGGAGTCAATTTGTTTCTTCGTTCTGCTGCTCTTCCCGGACCTCTGTGTCAGCCACGGCCCTTTGCCGGAGCCCAACAGGATAATGTTTGATCATATTTCATACTTATATTTATGATACGTATATCTTTATATAGATTTCATTCCATTTCTATTTCTATTTGTTCTTGAGTTTCATTTCCCTTACACTTTCAACCCTGTTCGTATCTCCGGATGGTTTTGATGGGAGATTTAGGGTTGGGGTTTTTTTGTTTTGGTTTTAGGAGAGTTTTTTGCATAATCGGCCTTGTTTTTGTGATATTTTCCTGAACTTTCCCCCTATTCGTCCTTAATTTCCTTATTTTTTAATTTGATGAATATTTATTTATTTAAAACCAATGCCAAATCAAATGTGCGAATCAGTTGATCCGCTGTGGCGACTTTCGAGAACAGGAAAAGCAAGAAGATTTTTTTTAAAAACCATGATGCACTGAAGCAGCGAGGGAATCCTGTGTGTGTGTGTGTGTGTGTATATATATGGTAAGTTGGGGGGTGGTGGTTTACACCGGAGCCTAGTGGCTCATCAGGCCGGTGCTTATCCCCAGTTTCCGTAGCATGAAGCAACCAGGAGTTCAACTCCCCCTGGATGGGACGCTGGTCCATCGCAGGTTACCTTCCCAGTATATTTTTACTGGTACCCATTTATACTGCTGGGTGAACAGAGGCACACTTGTGGCTGAGACCTTTCCCAGGGGTCTTAGCACAGTGAGGGTCTCAGTGGGATTTGAACTCACAACCTCTCGATCATGAGCCCAGCACCCTAACCACTACACCACCAGCCCCACTTGTGTGTGTGTGTGTATGTGTATATACACATACATACATATATATATATATATATACACATACATACATACACACATACATATGTGTATGTATATATATATATATATACACACACACATACATACATACATATATATACATATATATATATATATATATATATATATATATACACACACATATATACATATATACACACATATATACATATATACACACATATATTTTATTTATATATATATATATATATATATATATATACCAATGCACAATTTAACAAGACAAAACCCCATTCTGCACACATTATGAAAATACGGCTGCAGAAGAAGTGTGAGAGCATGTGTGAAGAATTTTGAAACTAAACATAATGACTCAATACTTGTTTGCAGGAAGAACAACACAAAATTACATTTATAAATCTTCATCACTTTGGTGTCTTCAGTCTCTAAAAGTCTTCAGTGTTGTGAGAAAGTGTAACAACGTTAGAAAGTGGTGCACATTTTACAGACCAAACTTTTTTGTTAATATGTGGAAAGAACCAACATTAAAATAACAATAGCATTCATAAGATAGATCAAACATCAAATAATGTGCTGTTATATTATCTTGTGTGCAAAACAGGTGAAAGCTTCCTTACAAATCACTGCTAACGGCTTTAATTTTTAACATGTATATGCGCTTATGGCATTTTAGGGTTGATGTACAGTAAAAATCAACAGAATATACAGTACGGAAGTTCTTACCCAATTTTCCTGCACCACGTTTAGCATGAGGAAAAAGATAAACATGATCTTCAATACAAAATATATAATCATTGAATATATTGGCAAAAAAAGTATCGCCCTGGACAGTTGACTTTTTTCCCTTTCGGCGATATTTGTATAACTTTACTCGGCAATTGTTCTCCAAAACCCATGGACAGAATTGAACAGTATTTTTGCAGTTGGTGATTTGGTCGTGATCTCACATTTTCTCTTTAGATTGTACTGTAACTGTCCTAATGGAAACATTAATAATAATAATAATAAATCCAAATAAACCATTCGTTCTACAGTTGAATAATCTGTGATGACTACACTACACCAAAGACACACAAGATTGAAGCTCACCTTTTCTGAACATGGCCATTCGATTGCTGATCTGCAGGAAGTTCAATGATGAGCACACATGACTGGGCATGCTCAAACCCTTCTTTACTGCTGGGAGTCTTCGGAGAGCACTGAGTGTCCAACATAAAGACCTGAAAACGCAAATGGAAATCATCACCCCCCCCACCACCACTGGTTACATGAAATAATTGTTTTTTTGTTTGTTTGTTTGTTTGTTTTTAATAAATGGTACACTATTAAATGGATCTCTGTTAGTCTTGTTCTCAATGATAATATTTCATAAAATAGTATAATTAAAACCAAATTATAAAAGTTTATACACACCATATATATCGATGACCATCACAACACACTACTGTATTCTTATTACTGTATAACCTTCCTCATTTAAAAAAAAAAGGAAGGGGGTGATAATGACGCCTTGCACAGGGGGCGCCATTGTACTGCAAAAATGAGCTGAAGGTGGTGTTGAAACAAACGTCACCTTCAAAGTGTTGTGCATTAAATATTATGTACCGTAATTATCAGACTATTGAGTGCACCTGAATATACACTGCACCTGCAAAATTTTTAAAGAAAATAAATTTGATACATATACATAGGCCACATGTGGATATAAGCCCAGAAAGACGGTACACGGAAGATTTTTTTATTATTATTTAAGACAGCTTTTTTTTCAAACTGTGCCTGAAAAATTACCAATTATGGCACCAACATTTAATCAACCGACTGCATGGTTAGAAAATAATTACTGCACCACACAACAGTAACACGGCTGATTAGAAAATAAAACACAGCCTAGTCTACCAGAAAAGTCAATGGTCGCCATCTTTCTCTTTCTTTTGCACACTAAAAGTGCAGTAGCTGTATTTCCTTCTTTGACGGAAAGATCGATTGCCTTTAACTTAAAAGCTGCATTGTATGCATTTTTGTGTGCTTTCTATGATGAGGGTGTTTGCATGATGCGGAAAATGACGGCTTAAAATCAAAATCAAAACACGTGTCTTCTTCAGCACATAATCTTTCCCCACATGTTTGTCTCACTTTCACGTTTACTGCTAGAAAGTGCGCGCACACACACACACACACACACACACACACACACACACACACCCAGTGGCCATTAGCCAGTAAAAATTTGTAAATTGGACACATTGTTGTATAGGCTGTTGTAAAATACCAGTTTACATCGGAGTTGTTAGTTTAATATCTGTTTACTGTTATTTTTGCTGTTGTCTTGCCTTCTTGGAACTCATATGTCTGTTTCCTATTCGTACAATTTTGCACTCTTATAAGATTGAAACAAATTACAAATGGCAGCCTTTTCAAACCCTTAAACACATTTTAGCAGCTACATCATCAACGTAAGTAAAAATGACCTGATGAAAACACACATACTGTAACAGGGGAGTTTGGAAGTCTTTTCTTTTTCTTTAAAGCTGGTGTTGGTAACTTTTTACTTGTCAAACAATTATACCAGTTGGAAAGTTTTCGGGTTCTCTGTTCCTACTACTTTGTTTGGTGACAATATACTTCCAGTTCTGCCTCTCCTCCATTCGCTCAGTTATCCAAGACTTCCTGGCCTGTCTTTTTGCTTCATAACCAGTGTTCTCCACACCACTCTTTAAAACCATATTTTTGAGACCATTCAATGTAACAGTGTTGTTGCTCATGAATTCAGTTTCGTCAGTAGTTCTTATCCACTCAACTTTGCATAACATGCATAATAACCAGGCTATGATGCAAATCACAGTCAGCTCCTGTATATGTTGCAGCATTCTTCACAGAATTAGGATATTATTCTCTACCAACAGTGTAATCAGTCTGTCAGCAAGTTTTAGCACCTGCACTTTCATACGAACCTTTTTCACTCATAAAAAAGTCTTCACATTTGATAGATTAGTTGTACAGAACTGTTAGCACTTCTGTTAGCAAAATGACCCGTAGTTGAACTGTCGCATCCTTCGCCAACCACTGCACATCAATCACCAAAGAGTACAAAGAACATATTACAAAATGAAACACAGGAGAATGAAAGAAACTCCACCTGCTGTGCCATAGCACGGATCCTCCAGTACTCCGCCTCAGCGGATGCAGAGTGTGTTGGGGCGGCTACTTTCACCTCGCATGCGTCCCCTGTGAAGGTATCAGAACCACTTCGAAAACATGCAAGCAGATTCTGCAGGACGGGAAGACAGAATATCAATATTCAATCGTTTGATACAATTTCTGCTTGGTTTGAGCATAACTTTAGAACTAGGTCAGATACCCGTTTGGTGGAGGGCACAGAATATTACTTTAAACAGCACTATACATATTCATTACTGTATTCGAGGAGTATTTTCATCCGATTCTCCTGCTCACTGACTTCATAAATTTAAAAACGTTCCTGGCCATGTGCTTTTGTTTATGTTCGTGTTGATTGGTTCAAAGTGCTATGTGCTAAAGTCGACAGTGTTGATTGGCTCAATTTTTAAAGGAAATGTTTAAAGGGAGAGAAACGTGAGGGGTCTTTTTTTTTTATTATGCTGTTTTCTGTTTATTTTCAGCTTTCATGCAAGTAGTTTGGTTGATGCCACAAAATGAATAACACAAATACTATTAAAACTATTTTATTGTTTGTTATTATTCATGTTTTCCACCTCAATGGTAATAAGCACTTACCGTTCCACTCCGCTGGTTAGATTTTAATAAGTGCCCACCCACTCAAATTTTTTTAAGTGCCCTGGGTGCTTATCATGTCGAATGCGGTAATCAACGCTGCAGAGATTTAGGGTTTCGGATCTTGATTTTCTCTTCATTTTCTACAAACAATTGCTACATGGTTTACTGCACTGTCGGGTATATTTGTTTTGTAAAGCCTTAAACTACTGAACATCACATGCCTATTGTGAAATGGATGACTTCTCCAAGGGAAATAACCAGCCTTTTTCATGACTTTTGTCAAGTTAGCCTAAAAATATGCCATTATTAGTGATAAATAATTATTCTCATAACTAACCCAGCTTGTTTCATGAGGGGTTTTTCTTAGCAACAATGTTCTGGGTTACTGATCAGAAGGTTGACGGTTCAAGCCCCAGGACCACCAATTTCCCCACTGTGGGGTCCTTGAGCAATGGCCCTTTACCCATAATCCCTCAGTTATATGAACTGGATAAAGGCGTCTATCTGCCGAATACTGTAAATATAAATGGTTTTCAGAATTGACACAAATATACAAGTGTGTAGTATATCCAAAATATTCTTATTTTAAAAGTAGCAGTGGATTCCTTCAGGCTAACGAGACCTGTAAGTATTTCTGGAAACATTTGTACCACTGTACTGTTGTGCAGATGCACTCAGTAATCTTAATACATGGCTCACCTTGACAGGTTCAAGTGTAGCTGAGAAGGCATCTTGCAGGGCACAGCAGGCCAGCCTCCACATCTCCTCTGTAAACACCGGCCCTGCTGTCATCAAAACATATCTGAAAACAGATTTAATCTTTAGTAGTTGAATAAGTCATGGGGAAATGTTTTATTTTTATTTTAAACAGACAGAACCTGATACAGGAACAGCCAACTCTAGAGATGGTCTCTGCAGGTTCAGCCACACAAGCCACCAGCAGCTTGAATAAGTCCTTCAGCATCAGGTTAATAAGGCTCTCATAGCCCATATCTACAAAATGAGATATAACAAAACATTGCTAATTCTAAACTAAATGTGGGGCTTCCTATGCTATGTATACTAGTACTAGTCCTTCACAAAAAATTAGCATATTGTGATAAAGTTCATTATTTTCTGTAATGTACTGATAAACATTAGACTTTCAAATATTTTAGATTCATTACACACAACTCAAGTAGTTCAAGCCTTTTATTGTTTTAATATTGATAATTTTGGCAAAAAAGTAAAGAAAAACCAAAAATCCCTCTCTCAAAAAATTAGCATATTTCATCCGACCAATTAAAAAAAAAATGCTTTTAATACAAAAAAAGTCAACCATCAAATAATTATGTTCAGTTATGCACTCAATACTTGGTCGGGAATCCTTTTGCAGAAATGACTGCTTCAATGCGGCGTGGCATGGAGGCAACCAGCCTGTAGCACTGCTGAGGTGTTACGGAGGCCCAGGATGCTTCGATAGCGGCCTTAAGCTCATCCACAGTGTTGGGTCTGGTGTCTCTCAACTTTGTCTTCACAATATCCCACAGATTCTCTATGGGCTTCAGGTCAGGAGAGTTGGCAGGCCAATCGAGCACAGTAATACCATGGTCAGTAAACCATTTAGCAGTGGTTTTGGCACTGTGAGCAGGTGCCAGGTCGTGCTGAAAAATGAAATCTTCATCTCCATAAAGCTTTTCAGCAGATGGAAGCATGAAGTGCTCCAAAATCTCCTGATAGCGAGCTGCATTGACCCTGCCCTTGATAAAACACAGTGGACTGTGGGTACTTGACACTGGACTTCAGGCATTTTGGCATTTCCTTCTCCCCAGTCTTCCTCCAGACTCTGGCACCTTGATTTCCGAATGACATGCAAAATTTGCTTTCATCCGAAAAAGTACTTTGGACCACTGAGCAACAGTCCAGTGCTGCTTCTCTGTAGCCCAGGTCAGGCGTTTCTGCCGCCGTTTCTGGGTCAAAAGTGGCTTGACCTGGGGAATGCGGCACCTGTAGCCCAGTCCACTACTTCCACAGGTCCCCTAAGGTCTGGGATCGGCCCTTCTCCACAATCTTCCTCAGGGTCCGGTCACCTCTTCTGGTTGTGCAGCGTTTTCTGCCACACTTTTTCCTTCCCACAGACGTCCCACTGAGGTGGCTTGATACAGCACTCTGGGAACAGCCTATTCGCTCAGAGATTTCTTTCTGTGTCTTACCCTCTTGCTTGAGGGTGTCAATGATGGCCTTCTGGACAGCAGTCAGGTCGGCAGTCTTACCCATGATTGCGGTTTTGAGTAATGAACCAGGCTGGGAGTTTTTAAAAGCCTCAGGAATCTTTTGCAGGTGTTTAGAGTTAATTGGTTGATTCAGATGATTAGGTTAATAGCTCGTTTAGACTACCTGAACATGATATGCTAATTTTTTGAGATAGGAATTTTGGGATTTCATGAGCTGTATGCCAAAATCATCAGTATTAAAACAATAAAAGACCTGAAATATTTCAGTTGGTGTGCAATGAATCTAAAATATATGAAAGTTTAATTTTTATCAGTACATTACAGAAAATAATGAACTTTATCACAATATGCTATTTTTTTAGAAGGACTAGTATATGGCTCTTCTGAGCTTGATCATTTATATGCATAATAAGTAGATTGTATCTATTCTCTGTAGCGTGCTTCAGTCATTTCTTAATAATAACTGCTTGTTCAGAAAAACCAAAAGCTAATTATATGTTTGTATCGTTTGCTCAAATAATTTGTAAGGCAACTATATGCAAGATAATGGTTGCTGTTTTGTCTATTGGGGAACAACAGGAATTTAATTAGAAAGCTCAGAAAATACTTTAACTACTGAAAACGTAATAGCTGGCAGATGCAAAATAATGTCTGCAATAACTTTCACCACCCCATAACTATAAATCAAACATTAGATATGAAAAAAGTACTATAAATTTGGCAAACTTATCACAAAGTCATTCATATGAAATTATTTAAAAATCTTATACACTGAAGATTGCAAGTTCAATTCCGGGTGAATGCTGCAACCATCCATGACCGGGAGTCCACGGGAGCTAATTAGCCGAGCACTTGTGGGCTGCTATCAGTCACAGCAATCACCAGCCAATCCATGGGCATCTGTGAGCTTATTCGTACAAAAGAGGCGGACAGCGCATTCCCTCCGCGTGTGCTTGGCTACCTCTAAATGCGCATGCACAGCAGTTAGTAAAGAGGTGGGTGGCAGCACTGCATATCGTGGAGGGGGCCTGTGCATGCTTAAGCCCCTCTCTGGTTGGTGGTGGTCATGTGTGATAGAGAGGCAACACATGGCAGGGGTGCGGGGTGGGATACAACTAAAAGTAGGGGAGATAAAACTATGAAAAAAATATTTTTTTTAAAGCATATTTATATATTTATGGGATATTGGGAGATAGCCAATGGGAGGCCAGTGGGGCAGGATGTTGGGAGACAGCCAATGAGAGAGCAACTCGCACATTGTGTGAAATTTTGATTGGCGCATTTGAATTTTGAATGGCGTATTTGGTGCTTTTTGTAAGAGGAGGTTGTTTTCGTATCCCGGGGACGAAAACTTAGGAAAATGTTTTCGTACCCAGGGGGTTTCGCAAGTAGGGGGGCCGACTGTACTTACATTGTTGCATCTGTGTGTGCATGCATAGCTGCACACATGCGTGTGGGCGCGCTTATGTATGTGTCATCTTCTTCTCGTGCAATACCATCTGTATGTGTGTGTATTTATATTTTATTTACATCTTGTGTTTTTTTAATGTTTGTTATTATAAGAATTTATAGAATTGAATATGTATTTATTGATATTATATACACATGTACATATACATCAGTGGGGGGTTGGGGGCAGTGATCCTACTTCGCGGATTTCAATGGTTGCGTGGGGATTTCGGTCCCAGTTAACCGGGGAAAGTGAGGGATCCCTATACAGACGCTCCCCAACTTACGTTTTTAATTGGTTCCGGACGTCCGAACGCAAGTTGAAAGTGAACGTAAGTTGTTACAGTGATATATGACGTATGACGTGTGACGTATGACGCTCATACTGTACTATACATCCAAAAATACCATTACCGTATCTCATAAAACACCCCTATATCAATTATTATAAACATAACATTGTAAAATAATATCAAATATATTAAATAATATCAACATTAATTTCCAATAAGTCACTTATTTATACCGAGTCACTTTACATGAAGCTTAAAACAGCCAATCAACGCCTACAATATGTGAAGCGCTCAATACAGAAAGTAGTGTACTTGCAAAAGTAGTGTACTTGCTGTGGGTTATACAGACTTCCGGTCTTTCAAGTGCACAAGGGTGCTGTTGAACTCGTTTAGAACACAGCCTGCACTGATGTGAATCCAAAGCGGAGAGATCTTTCTTTTGTGTAAGTAAGTAAGTAAACTTTATTCAAGAGATGCATACAAAGAACAAGTACAAATCCGAATGAATATTAATATAAAAACAAGTATACACTCTTAGGATTCTGCTAAAAGTTAATAAATATCTGTAATTGTTCTGTAATTTGTGTTTTCATTCATTTTACAACTCTCTCTGCTTAACTGAGTATGCATTAGATTGTGCCGATCTGAGCAGATAGTAAATTCATCTCTGTGTATGAGACTTGCACCCATGCTAGTAGGCTTACACTTCTGACCAACCAGATTTGCTTAGGGTTACAAAAGTCCACAAAACAATGTAAACACAAAGATCACAGAGACGACGTCTTAACACAAGGGTAACACACTATATAACTGATATATATATATAAATATATATATATATATATATATATATATATATATATATATATAT